>OY978016.1:6524946-6983675 GCA_963854515.1 Pandemis heparana | reverse complement strand
AGATATCAGATGCATTCACTTGGTACAATTGTATCCTAGTATGGTCAAATGCAAAAATAAGTATCTATGCGAACTTCTCAAAAATATGTCCCACGATAGTATTGTTTTGGAATAAGAGCGTGTGGTACATATTTTTGAAGCGTTGCATTGATACACATATTTTTGCACTTAACTGTACAATACCTATAGCTAATAAAAAATATATTTTCCTAGGAGACCTACTATATTCGGAGCCAAAAGTTTGGCAGCAATAAATATATACCTGCAAGAGGAAAACTAGTGGATAAATATAACAATCATAAACGACTGCTACGGAAGAGTGGTGTGATCGCCAAAAGTAGAAAGGACGTACCGCCCGAGCCCGACACGGTGTTGCAAACAGGAGATGAAGGTCAAGGTGGTATATATTTGAACATTATGTTGTTAAAATTATTTATCTACTTACACAAACATACCTATCAGCAGATCCAGAAAAACCCTTAACACATCCGAAGGCTAGTTGCTGATTAGCTTCACAGTAAGAAAGTACTCGGTACACAATTTTAAAGCGCGGTTCACCGAACACGCCTAAAAATAAATTGGTTGTGACAAACTGACAGACAGACGGACATGATGAAACTATTAGAGTTGCGTTTTTGCAATTTGGTTACGGCACCCTTAAAATGACCACTAGCTTTAGGATGAGCAAAGGGTTCTGGTCGAAGCTTTTAGTAGTTATAGGCCGCGGCACAAAAGTCTAGCGATGACAGTTAATATCTGCGCATCGGTTCAGTCGCCAGCCAATCGCCTTGATTAAATGTATACTTTTATAAACATATATACACTATAATATTACACTACACTTCTTACACATATATAACTAACGTTACGCTAATCTAACTAATATTATAAATGCGAAAGTATGGATGGATGGATGGATGGATGTTTGTTTGTTACTCAATCACGCCAGAGCGGCCCAACGGATCTGGATGAAATTCGGCACATAGATAGAGAAAAGTCTGGAATAGCACATAGGCTACTTTTTATCCCGGAAAATTGCTTAGTTCCCGCGGGATAGCGATAAACGAATTCTTTGCAGACGAAGTCGCTGGCAACAGCTAGTACGCTATAAATAACTAACCTTGATTTATTGTTTACCAGTATCTAACGAAGAATATGAAGAAATAAAAGTTTGGCTGAAATACAACAAGGAGCCAGTGCCCGAAGTACTCGAGAACTGGAGGAAAACCTCCAAATTGCGCCTTAAGGAGATACAGTCAGAAAAATATTCACACGTACGTGACATCGTGAACGATTGGCCCTCATATAAATTGAGTTTCGGATATAAGTTGGTAAGTTGTGACCCTTTTTTTACAAGCTTTTCATTAGCTTTCCATAAGTATGTGAATACATCTTAGTGATTGCTGTTGATAGTGGACTTTGCATACCTATGGCGATACGCGCTACTCTATTTACTGGGAACCGATTTTTGGATTTCCCCCCTAAAGTGCCCCCTCCCACTCGTAGATATCTCACCGCGTGACATTTTTTGAATTTGACATTGATCTAACGGTAGCGTAAGCAAGTCATGGTCTTGAACGAGTAGCGCCGTCTAACGTGCGATAGAGGAACTAACACGACACTGACACTGACAGCGACTGAGCGACACTACGTTTCGTTTTAGGTTTAACTCAGTTGATTTACATAAATATTCAAAGTTTTAGTATGAGAAACAAAAACCGGTATTAAGGTCGACACTATACTTATCTGCGTAAAATTGGACGTAACTGAAAGATTGTCTATGACTAACACTGCGAACAACTGCGAGATATCTGCATGTTGGTACATAGGGTGTGACATTAAAAACTACGACATTTGATAAACAGTGACAAAAAAGTCACCAGTGACATAATATGTCACCGGTGAGTTAAGAGATCATCGGTGAGATTCAAAAATCGGTTCCCTGTTGTTAAGTATATTAGTTATATAGTTGAATTTCTAATTATTCTATATTTGGTTTTGGCAGACCATAGCCGTTGCACCTAGGCCGAAAGTTGATTAGAAACAAGATACCTAAGCATTTTGCAAATTAATTCAAATACTTATACTTAAACGTATTTTTTTTTTTTAGATCGAATTGGATTTTGAATCCAAATTTAAAGGATCAGAGCTCCTATTATTCAAAAAATGGCCGAATTTTTTAGACAAAGCGCTTAATCTTTTCAAATCGGTAAAAGCTGCTTCTGACTACATACAATTGATTGAAGAAAATCCAAGTGAAGGTTTGTTATTATACTGATCAAAACTTTCATGAATTTCACACAAAACCCGAAACAATTAAAATAGCCATATGAAAATTCGGGCAAACGATACATTTGCAGATAATTAAGCCGACGCGTATTCATCACAACTAAATATTTTTTTTATATTTCAGATGTTAGAGACTTCTGCTATTGCGCGGCTATTGGCTATAAAATAGTGCCTACAGTGAGAGTACAGTGCCAAGATATAGATGGTAAAAGAAAAACCATTAAACCGAGTATAAAAGAAGCTATGAACAGTTTCATTCTTCATGCAAAGGTATATAATTTCACTCTTAAAATTATTTTGAGATGACTACTTTCCATACACACGGCGATAACGATTCCACCACCTAAACGTTAACTCATTTCGACCAATTTTAGATATACTGTCATCAGACCAAAATCTAGGTGTGTACGTTTAGTTTTTCAAATATTTATTAATCATCAGTAAACAAATTACGGCTGAAATTTGTTTTGTATGAAAACACTAGAACAGGAATAATATAATCAAATCTATTAATGATATTGAAAAAAGCGGAACCTACAACCAACCTTTTGTGTCGACTGACAATGTGTGAGAAATTGGAAGGTGGAAATCGTAATCACAGTTTGTATAAAAAATTGAAAATACTAATTTTTGCCATTGCTTAACGATCCTCTTCAATATTTATTATTTTTATTAAAAGTGGTACAGTCAACAGCAAAAGAAACTGATGAATAAAATTAGCCTCCCAAAATAATATAAACATTAAATAAGTCAAATGTTACTGACTATTTGTAGTTTATTAGAAGTAAATGAACACACAATGTGTCATAAGTAAGTGATCACATTTATTTCGATCCTTGAGGACTAAGTGACATGCCATTCAAACAGTTAGTCATTGTAGTGTTTCAAATTGAAGTGATTATCTATAAAATACGGATTTATGGGACACCTCGGAGTACAACCCAGATATTCGGTATATATCGGTTATATGTTAAGACAAACATGCAAAGCGACTATAAAACCTTTCATGTCCGTTTGAAATGTTGATTTTGATCACTTACTTTTGTCGTTGACTGTACATCGAATGATCATTAATATGAATTACGTTCCGAACCCCTTTCAATAAATATATATAATTGCGATACCAAACCAATAAAAGTCAACAGTCAGTGTCAACGCTGACTAGAAATTATAATAAATACGGATAAAAGTAAATAATTCATTCTGATTTCCAGAACCAAAGCGAAGTCCTCACCCAGCTGGACTACCGGCGAAAAGCCCAAATGGCTAAGGGTCTACGGTGCCAACCCATTATTGTTGCTGTCGGACCAACCATCGATGCCCTAAAGGACTTTTATGTTGCGTATGACGACATCCTTTACAAATTAGACACGCTCCTGAAAGCGCTGGACGTATGCTTTAAAACATTCTATTGTGTGGACGCTGAGTATCCTGCAGAAGCTGTTCACATTTGGCTATTTCTGCAAAAATATTTTTATGAAATTGACACGAAATCGGACAAAAAGCTTGCAGGTGTCTCATGTTTTATCTCCGAGTTGGCATAGGTAATTTGTTAAGCATATAAATACATTGCCTGGACGCTGAGTATCCTGCAAAATCCGTCCAAATTTGGCTATTTCTCCAAAAATATTTTTATAAAATTGTCAAAATATCGGACTTCATTATATCGGCTTGTGTCTCTTATTTTATCGCCTTTGTTCAGTTACTTGTTACTCCGTGTTTTGTGTACAATAAAGAGATATACATACATACATCCATACATAAGTAATTTGTTAAGTATATACATTTTATCAAAATGTTTGTTTGTTTCAAATGTCTCGCTTCAGTTGAAGATTACAAAGATTTTTGTGAACATTTAAAAGACCATAGCTTAAGTTCAAACGCAACATATCGCTGCAAACAGTATCAATGTGACCGTGAATATCAAAATGTAAGGTCTTTTAGACGCCACTTAATTTCCCAACATTTGAACACACGAACAATTTTTAATCAGAATCTCCTTAAAAATGATTGCGCATTAAGTGAAAATATACAAGATACGCCTAGTTTGTTAGATTGTTGTGAATCCTTTGAATATCATCCTCTAAATAATGTTTGTCGTGAGAACGCTTTGGATACTGCCCATAGTATGTTAGAAAAATCTGCTACTACTTTAACGCTTTCATTATACAGTGATGGTGGGGTTAACCGGAAAACTGCTCTTAAAATATTAGAAAATGTTCAACTTCATATTACACAAGTTATTGGTGACATTTTTAAACATGTAATGCCTATTTGTAATGAGTTTGATCAAAGTGAAATAGATAATATACATAAATTGATATCAAATCCTTTTGTTAATATGCAAACAGAATATCAAATTATAAAATACTTAACAGATATCAATTGCTACATTGCTCCTGAAAAGTACATAATTAACGAAAATGTTGTGGAAAACACAGTCAACACTTCAGTAATGCTTGCGCCTAAATGCTGTACGGGCGCCAAATTACCGCTTCGTTCAGTATTTAAGAAAATTTTTGAATTACCTAATTTTTACAAATTTGTTTCAAATACACTAACACCTAACGAGGTTGATTTTCCGAATTTTGCTCAAAGTTTAATTTTTCAAAAAAAAATTGCAAGGAAAGAGGGCCAACTCTGTTGTCCGTTTTTTATATATTTCGATGATTTCGAATGTAATAATCCCTTAGGTAGCCACGCCGGTGTGCATTCAATATCGGCTGTATATTATCAATTCCCTACTATGCCACAGGAATATCTTTCATTGCTGGAAAATGTGTTTGTCGCAATGTTGTACAACTCTTCTTTTAAGATTTATGGCAATCAGTCAGCATTCTACGAACTCATCAAAGAATTAACATATTTAGAGGAAGAAGGTATAGAGTTAAATACCCCTAAAAATGGTAATGTAAAAATACATTTTATACTTGGAATGATATTAGGGGACAATCTCGGACTGAACACAATTCTCGGATTTTCGAAATCTTTCAGCAGCAATTACTATTGTAGGATATGTAGAAGTCACAAAAATGTAATGCAGTATCAAACCAAAGCAGATCATGCACTGTTAAGAAATCGGGAAAATTATAATAGTGACCTCGAGCAGGATAATGTTAGAGAAACAGGAATAAATGAATATTGCTGTTTTAATAATATTCCTAGCTTTCACGTAGTAGATAACTGTAGTGTAGATATAATGCACGATATTTTTGAGGGGGTTTGTCATTACGACTTGGCCCACATTATTTTGTATTACACCGGAACATTACGCTGTTTTAATCTAGTGACTCTAAATAATCGCTTAAAACTATTTGACTATTCAGTTACAGAACTTAATGACAAGTCTGTTTGCATCAAACAAGAACATTTGGTTCGCAGTAAATTCAAAATGTCCGCTTCCGAAATGTTGACGTTTGTGCACTTGTTTCCTCTACTAGTTGGAGATTTAGTTCCTGTAGACGATCCCGTGTGGCAATTGTTAATAATTTTATTGAAAATTGTTCAGATTATATTATGTAGCGTAATACATGCCCCGACAGTAAAAATGTTAGAATCTTTAATCACGGAACATCATGAAAACTACATTAAACTTTTTCATGATACATTAAAACCGAAGCACCATTTAATGTTGCATTACCCATATATTATTGAGCAAGTGGGCCCCTTAAAGCAATTATGGTGTATGCGATATGAAGCTAAACACAAAACAATGAAAAACACAGCTCATATCATCACTTCCAGAAAAAACATTTCCCAAACTTTGTTAATAAAAGAACAATTAGCATTCGCAAACAGAATTTATCTTAAAAAGGGATTGGAGGATAGGTTGGAACTAGGCAAAGTTACTTTACGGGAGTTGCATATGGATATTTCGCACATTAACAATTGTCATAAGGACGATGTTGATTTATCTTGTGATTTTGAATGGATACGTTTCAAGGGCACAAAATTTAACCCAGGAATGGTAATAGTTACTACGAACGAAAACGATTATTATTTTTTTAAATTACAAAATATTTTTCGTTCTAAATCGTTTTTGAGTTTATATTTCTTGTGTAAATCATTAAATTGCTCTGGTTTTAATGATCATTTTCAAGCTTATTCAATTGAAGGAGAAAACGACTCATGGGAGCTCTTAAAACCAGAAAATTTAATTATTTCTCCAACTAATCTTCATGTTGTTGCCACAGGTGAAACCTACTGTAGATTTAGTTACTATTGAAAATTTATGTAATTTTTTATGTGCTTATGACTTGCTTGCTTATGCTTTGACGTTGGTTTCAAGATGAGTTTGAAGTCATGGCTGTCCGGACAAACGGTGTTATGATAACTTTTCCACCCCTTAAACGTATACCGATTTTTACCAATTTTCGATATGTTCTCAGAGAACACAAATTATAGGCCTTGTGTTGTGTTTTCTGATAAGATAATAAAGAGATAAAGATAAAGATAATTTATTCATAAATGTTTTACAAAATTATAACTAAGAACAAAGTTTCCTTATAAATCTAAGTTAACAAGTCATGCCTGCACTAGGAAACCCTGTGTTTCAGGCTGTAAGAGCTAAACAAAATGGATATTAAACAATTAAACAATCACCAGGGAAAAATAAGTATACATCATTGACAAAACTATAAAGAAATTATTAAATTAAAACTATGATCTTAAAAATTAAAATCCAATAAAAATAACGGTAAAATAATATACAAAATTGATAACAATCGGTAGTCAGAAGCAGCTTTTACTGATTTGAAAAGATTAAGCGCTTTGTCTAAAAAATTCGGCCATTTTTTGAATAATAGGAGCTCTGATCCTTTAAATTTGGATTCAAAATCCGATTCGATCTGAAAAAAAAAAAAAAATACGATTAAGTATAAGTATTTGAATTAATGTGCAAAATGCTTAGGTATCTTGTTTCTAATCAACTTTCGGCCTAGGTGCAACGGCTATGGTCTGCCAAAACCAAATATAGAATTATTAGAAATTCAACTATATAACTAATATACTTAACAACAGGGAACCGATTTTTGAATCTCACCGATGACCTCTTAACTCGCCCTATCCTAGTCACTATATATATCTTCTTTTACACCAGCACGTTCCCTCATCACACTATTCCTTATTCTATCTTTCAATGATACACCTTCCATACTTCTTAACGCTTTCATTTCTACTGCATTTATTCTACTTTCATGCTTCTTTTGCCATAACTTACCTTCAAATTTCTTTATAGTGGGTTCAGATAGCCCCCACTCAGCCAAATAACTCACCCCTAAGTCATCTTCTGAATCACTTTCCATTATTTTAAGCAGGCTGTAAGAGCTAAACAAAATGGATATTAAATAATTAAACAATCACCAGGGAAAAATAAGTATACATCATTGACAAAAATATAAAGAAATTATTAAATTAAAACTATGATCTTAAAAATTAAAATCCAATAAAAATAACGGTAAAATAATATACAAAATCGGTAACAATCGGTCAACGTTTAGGGGGTGGAAAACGTTATCGCCGTTAGTATGAAAAATCTTATTCTCGCCATGGCTTTAAACTCCTCTTAAGGATAACCCGTAGTTATAATCTGATTAAAGATATACCCCCTTATTCATAAACGCTCTATAGGCTTCTACTAACTTAGCAATCGTTGGTCCTTACCTGTGAAAGGTAAATGTCAATTTATATCAATTTTATTACTAAATTAATTTATAATTAAGGTTCAATAACACCACCTTGTTACTTAGGTGGAGTTACCTAGGAACCTTAATAAATTATTAATTAAAATAATAATAAAATTGATATATTGTATGTATATGTACATAATAATAATAATAATAATAATAATAATAATTTATTTATTGTCAGAACTGTGTACGTATTTATAATGCTAATTAAAAAAGTTGATAACAATTCTGACATCTTAATTATGTACAAACTTTTTGATTTTTTACCATCTATATCTTGGCACTGTACTCTCACTGTCGGAACTCTTTTAAAGCCAATAGCCGCGCAATAGCAGAAGTCTCTAAAGGTCGATTTAGACGAGGACTATTTTCAGGCGCCTAAATTTCGGCGCCTGGAAAAGGCACCGTGTAAACACTTTCGGCGCCACTTTTTCGCGGTATGGTGCCGAAAAAATGGCGCCGAAAGTGTTTATACGGTGCCTTTTTCAGGCGCCGAAATTTAGGCGGCTGAAAATAGTCCTCGTCTAAATCAACCTTTACATCTGAAATATAAAAAAAATATTTAGTTGTGATGAATACGCGTCGGCTTAATTATCTCCAAATGTATCGTTTGCCAGAATTTTCATATGGCTATTTTAATTGTTTCGGGTTTTGTGTGAAATTCATGAAAGTTTTGATCAGTATAATGATAACAAACCTTCACTTGGATTTTCTTCAATCAATTGTATGTAGTCAGAAGCAGCTTTTATCGATTTCAAAAGATTAAGCGCTTTCTCTAAAAAATGACAATTTGACAGATAAGGAGACGATTGCTGAGTTAACAAAGGCCAACAGAGCGTTTATGAATAAGGGGGATAGTGAATAAACATTAAGAATATTTTATGTATAATAAAGTTCTTATTTTATATAAGTATACAGGTTGTATCAGATAGCCCCTAACAATAATCAACTGGGGTATATAACCATAGCTATAGAAGCTAAAAAAGAATTGGAGTATTTTTTTTTATGTTTTCTATAGGAATGATTACAGTTACCATTCCTATAGAAAATATATAAAAAAAAAATTACTCCAATTTTTTTTAAATATATTTTTTAGCTTCTGTAGCTATGGTTATATACTTCTTAACGCTTTCATTTCTACTGCATTTATTCTACTTTCATGCTTCTTTTGCCATAACTTACCTTCAAATTTCTTTATAGTGGGTTCAGATAGCCCCCACTCAGCCAAATAACTCACCCTTAAGTCGTCTTCTGAATCACTTTCCATTATTTTAAAAGAAATTTAATTTGGATCCAACCAAAACAAACAAAACCAAGCAGTAGATTTAGTAACTATTGAAAATTTATGTAATTTTTTATGTGCTTATGACTTGCTTATGCTTTGACGTTGGTTTTAAGATGAGTTTGAAGTCATGGCTGTCCATACAAACGGTGTTATGATAACTTTTCCACCCCTTAAACGTATACCGATTTTTACCAATTTTCGATATGTTCTCAGAGAACACAAATTATAGGTTTCGTACATTTCGTTTCTTTTTTTAATTTAATAAGTACATTTTATTTGATTTCCGTTATAGTGTTGGCATACAAAACAAATTTCAGTCATTATCTATTTATAATTAATCAATATTTAGAAAAACGAAACGTTCAAACCTAGATGTGTTTTCTACATACATACATACATACATACATACAAACCGTCACGCCTTACCCACAGGGGTAGGCAGAGACTACTTTGTTCCACTTACTACGCGATCCTGACATACCTCTTTCGCTTCATCCACATTCATCAATCTCTTCATACATGCTCGTCGGTCTCGGGCTGACCACAACTCATTCCTCATCACCCGTCATAATCCTTCTCCAAGTCAACGAATAAACAGTATGTTTTCTGGCCTTGTGTTGTGTTTTCTGATAAGATAATAAAGAGATAAAGATAATGATAATTTATTCATAAATGTTTTACAAAATTATAACTAAGAACAAAGTTTCCTTATAAATCTAAGTTAACAAGTCATGCCTGCACTAGGAAACCCTGTGTTTCAGGCTGTAAGAGCTAAACAAAATGGATATTAAACAATTAAACAATCACCAGGGAAAAATAAGTATACATCATTGACAAAAATATAAAGAAATTATTAAATTAAAACTATGATCTTAAAAATTAAAATCCAATAAAAATAACGGTAAAATAATATACAAAATCGGTAACAATCGGTCAACGTTTAGGGGGTGGAAAACGTTATCGCCGTTAGTATGAAAAATCTTATTCTCGCCATGGCTTTAAACTCCTCTTAAGGATAACCCGTAGTTATAATCTGATTAAAGATATACCCCCCTTATTCATAAACGCTCTATAGGCTTCTACTAACTTAGCAATCGTTGGTCCTTACCTGTGAAAGGTAAATGTCAATTTATATCAATTTTATTACTAAATTAATTTATAATTAAGGTTCAATAACACCACCTTGTTACTTAGGTGGAGTTACCTAGGAACCTTAATAAATTATTAATTAAAATAATAATAAAATTGATATATTGTATGTATATGTACATAATAATAATAATAATAATAATAATAATAATTTATTTATTGTCAGAACTGTGTACGTATTTATAATGCTAATTAAAAAAGTTGATAACAATTCTGACATCTTAATTATGTACAAACTTTTTGATTTTTTACCATCTATATCTTGGCACTGTACTCTCACTGTCGGAACTCTTTTAAAGCCAATAGCCGCGCAATAGCAGAAGTCTCTAAAGGTCGATTTAGACGAGGACTATTTTCAGGCGCCTAAATTTCGGCGCCTGGAAAAGGCACCGTGTAAACACTTTCGGCGCCACTTTTTCGCGGTATGGTGCCGAAAAAATGGCGCCGAAAGTGTTTATACGGTGCCTTTTTCAGGCGCCGAAATTTAGGCGGCTGAAAATAGTCCTCGTCTAAATCAACCTTTACATCTGAAATATAAAAAAAATATTTAGTTGTGATGTATAACTAAATCTAAAACTAACAGATTTACTTAAATTTAAAACGCAACCTCAAAGGCACCTCCTACTTTAGCAATTTTCAAAAAGTTTGTACATAATTAAGATGTCAGAATTGAGTAGTAGGTTGAGTATACACTCTCTTATTGCGTCCCCATTGTGTGGCCCATCACACTAACAATTATCAAGCATGTTTAATATTAGTATTTGTTATTCGAAATATTATAAACGGGATGTGAACCGCGATTACCTTTATTGAGCTCCCGATATTTCGATACAGTTGCATGTATCATGATCACGAGTAGTGATATCGGGAGCTCAATAAAGGTAATCGCGGTTCACATCCCGTTTATAATATTTCGAATGAACTTAACCGTGAATCATTAAAAACTCTTATAGTATTTGTTAATTTGGCATATCTTGAGAGTTATCCTGTGTTATTTACAATAAACAATACTAAGCACACTGTAGCAAATCTGTTTTTAATTTGACTTTCAACCACAATTTTGATTAAGCCCTTTTTATGTCATTTTTGAAGTGTTTGTATAAGTATATTCAATTTTAAAGATAAGTGTACTAAGTTTTTATGTATCGTTCTTAGGTCATGTTTTTTTATTTGAAATACTTTTAGGGTGTCGCTATGAGTATGGGTCCCCATTGTGTGGCCCATCCATCACACTAACAATTATCAAGCATGTTTAATATTAGTATTTGTTATTCGAAATATTATAAACGGGATGTGAACCGCGATTACCTTTATTGAGCTCCCGATATTTCGATACAGTTGCATGTATCATGATCACTACTCGTGACCATGATACATGCAACTGTATCGAAATATCGGGAGCTCAATAAAGGTAATCGCGGTTCACATCCCGTTTATAATATTTCGAATGAACTTAACCGTGAATCATTAAAAACTTATAGTATTTGTTAATTTGGCATATCTTGAGAGTTATCCTGTGTTATTTACAATAAAAAATACTAAGCACACTGTAGCAAATCTGTTTTTAATTTGACTTTGAACCACAATTTTGATTAAGCCCTTTTTATGTCATTTTTGAAGTGTTTGTATAAGTATATTCAATTTTAAAGATAAGTGTACTAAGTTTTTATGTATCGTTCTTAGGTCATGTTTTTTTATTTGAAATACTTTTAGGGTGTCGCTATGAGTATGGGTACCAAGAAATCTCCAAACTAGAATAGCCATATAGGATAACTGAAATGTTATCTCTTTTGTAGCTATTCTAGCTTGTAATTTTCGGCGGGCTACACCCTAAAATTATTTTGAAAAAAAAAAACTGATTTGGTAATATCTACTTAATAAGCTTTGTATATTTTACTAGTGTTAGTTTGGTAAAAATAACCAAACTAACATCAGTAAAATGTACACTAATGATTTGGTAGGTGTTACCATACTAAGACCGGCTAATATCTACCAAATCATTAGTGTACATTTTACCAGTGTTAGTTTGGTAAAAATAACCAAACTAACATCAGTAAAATGTACACTAATGATTTGGTAGGTGTTACCATACTAAGACCGGCTAATATCTACCAAATCATTAGTGTACATTTTACCAGTGTTAGTTTGGTAAAAATAACCAAACTAACATCAGTAAAATGTACACTAATGATTTGGTAGGTGTTACCATACTAAGACCGGCTAATATCTACCAAATCATTAGTGTACATTTTACCAGTGTTAGTTTGGTAAAAATAACCAAACTAACATCAGTAAAATGTACACTAATGATTTGGTAGATGTTACCATACTAAGACCGGCTAATATCTACCAAATCATTAGTGTACATTTTACCAGTGTTAGTTTGGTAAAAATAACCAAACTAACATCAGTAAAATGTACACTAATGATTTGGTAGGTGTTACCATACTAAGACCGGTACAATTTACAAGACAAACACTGATAAAATGTTGGTAGATTTTACCAGTAAAAGTTTGATAATAACTACAATATACATTATGGTACATAATACCAAACTATCTACGATAAAATCTACTATACAGTTCTGGACAAATCTGGTGGATAATACCAAAGTACATTTGGTAGTAAATACAAAATACACATGGTAAGTAATACTTTTTATATTTGGTAAGATCTACAAAACTCGTTTGGCAGATTGAACTAAATTTACTTTGATAAAAACTACATGAAAAATATAATAGATAATACCAAACTAAATTTGGTGAAAATTACTTCTAACAATCTGGTAAAAAATATCAGATTATATTTAGTAAAATATACAAGATACATATGGTAGGTAATACCAAACTATATTTAGTAAAAAATACAAAACACACATGGTACATGATACATAACTTAATTTGGTAAAATGTATTATGCTCGTCTAGTAGATTCTACTAACCTTAACTTTGATGTGAACAACAGCATAAATCTGGTAAATAATTACTAAACTAATACTGATAATCTAGTAGATTATACTAACCTAACTTTGATGAAAACAACAACATAAATTTGGTAATTCAACAATATAAAACTAGTAAATAATTCCCAAACGAAAACTTATAATCTAGTAGATTATACTAACCTAACTTTGATGTGAACAACAGCATAAATTTGGCGATTCAATTTAACAATATAAATCTGGTAAATAATTACACTACAAGATAAGTTTGGTTAATTCTACCAAATATTTTACCAAAGTAGACAGTTGATTTCGGTCCTATCACGAATTGTTGTTGATTTTACCAAACAAAAATTGTTAGTGTTTTACCAAATTAATATGGTACTTGTTTACTAAAGTTTTTAGTTGTTTGTACCAAACTTAGTGATTAAAACTCGATTAAAACTACAAGATAAGTTTGGTTAATTCTACCAAATATTTTACCAAAGTAGACAGTTGATTTCGGTCCTATCACGAATTGTTGTTGATTTTACCAAACAAAAATTGTTAGTGTTTTACCAAATTAATATGGTACTTTTTTACTAAAGTTTTTAGTTGTTTGTACCAAACTTAGTGATTAAAACTCTACTAAAGTACTTTGGTAAAAACAACATTCTACTTAAAAACTTTAGTAAAAAACTACCATATTAATTTGGTAAAACACCAACAATTTTTGTTTGGTAAAATTAACAACAATTCGTGATAGGACCGAATTCAACTGTCGACTTTGGTACAATATACGAGGAATCTGGTAAATCCAACCTATCTTTTTTTTCAGTGAAGCTACGGTGGTGTTTCATTATCCACAGTGGCGTGTGTGGGCTTTCCTCCTGCTGTCCTCATTATGCGAAGGAAACGCTTAACAAAACTAAGGACGTAGTCAATTGTTGTAGCGTTAGGGTCCGCACACGCATCTCATGATTGTTATCGTTTTAGTCAAGCTCTAGTCTTTCTAGATTCGGGCTGACTGGAATTTAATTGTATCATAAAACGGGGTGAGTAGCGACAAAATTTAAGTAAAAACCTCGATAAAAAAATATTAAATCCCAGGCCACCCCGTAGTGGGGTCAGAAGGGACAGGAACAAATAAAAAAATGACGATAGCTGATTACCAGAATAAAGGTGATATAATATGTCTAAAAATATAAACTACTTTTAGAGCAAGCAAACAGAGCTAGAGTTTTTAAGTAAAATGATTTTATTTTAAACAACAGCCATATTTTTAAAACTTGTTTTATGTTATAACGGAAATGAAACTGGCTATTTAATTACACATTTTTAACTACCTACCTC
Organism: Pandemis heparana; assembly: GCA_963854515.1. Lineage (NCBI taxonomy): Eukaryota > Metazoa > Arthropoda > Insecta > Lepidoptera > Tortricidae > Pandemis > Pandemis heparana. The sequence continues at coordinate 6,968,992 of OY978016.1, read as the reverse complement.
CCCTGGCGTGTCCCAAACCCAGAATTTGATTATGTATCAAAAAAATATTGACGATAATGTTACATTTTAGCAAGATGTCTCTATTAAAGATAAGAAGATAATTAGGCACTTAATTGATTATTATAAGACAGTGTTTAAAATAGTCACTTTAGTAGAAGTTTTAATCAAAGATTGTCCCAAGGGTACAAAGACTACCCTGTCATATAATTCTGATTAAAATAATAATAATTGATAATTAAGATTAACACTTGTACACAAATTTATACAGGTATGCAACACTATGTGGTTATACGCAAAACCATTTTTTCTGTTTAATTCGCTATAATAATTTGAAGAATAAGTTAGCAGGGGACTGTTAAAAATTTCCAATTAGTGAAGAAAATGCCCATTTAATGGAAAATGTTCTTAAATAAATTATTAAACCGTCATGTGCATCAAGAAAAAAAATAGTTAACATTGTGTAAGTGATATCAATTGTTCGTAGTTATAACATCGAATAATTTATGCATCCCGCCTCGTACCCACGCGCAGATTCAGTAATTTATTCCACTAATTCATAAGGTAAGTACTGGGTATGTATTTTTATGACGGCATAAACATCACATTTTGGAAATTAAAACGTGGAAGTGGTCATTGTTTGTAAGCCGCCCATTAGACATTACTGGATACTATACAAATGTCCTGTCAATTTAGGCGTGTCTAATTTGAAAAGCATCAATGCCATCAATGCAACATAATACTTTTGAAAAAAAAAGTCAATATATCAAGGAATTCCAAAGAAATTTTGCGTGTAATTACTTTGAAGCGGTCGTCAATGATTCGCATACAATGCATTATTCTCAAAATAGACTACGAATAGCATGTTGGAAATTTTACATGCGCTTTATAGCTCAGAACAGAAGTTAGTTACAAGTATAACAGTGGGCACCTATACCTATATAATCAGAGTGACACTTAAACTTTAGGTCACTTGTAACTACCATACGTTCAAGGTTTACATTCGTCCATTATGTCTAGGTTCCAGATCCTGTCCTGTTAAGTTTACGCATACGTAAGGGACACTGTTGTACACCGGATCTAGTTTTACCTAGGACAATCGTCGATTCTAAAAAATGCCGCATCTGTTTCAAATTACCAATACCTTCCAATTCGAATTTGATGCCACAAGACCCACAAGTCCCGATAAACTCCAATTAAGTAGTAAATTAACTTTTAGATACATGTTAAATTTGAGATTATTATTAACTTAAGAAAGGGAAACTGGCTTTATTTAGTGTAATGTTTCATCTTATCAATTTATTCGAATATTTTATTAGCATTTTCTTTTGTATGACTCAATTGACCAAAGATAGCTAGGTATTTCTCAGTATTTTGGATTGAATACGTAGAAAACAGTTTCAGTGACTCAAAGGCCTGATTATAAATTTTGATAGAACTAATGATAGGGATCCACTTGACATGACTTTAATTTTAGATAATAAAAAGGCATAGTAAACAATGAGTCATATACCTCGATGACTAATTGGATGTTTTTTTTAAGAAAAAGGGAATTAAATGTTCAAGCTGGGCATCTGCTTTATTCTGCTAGGAATGCGAATGCATCATCTACATACTTTAGAATAAAACCGAATATATTTTATTTTTATAAAATAGTGTACCCATGACACACTCAATTATTTTCCTTCGTCATCTTAGCTTCATAATCGAGGATTTTCTTTTTAAACGGCATCCCTAATGGCACTAAGTAATTGATTGATTAGAATAATAAAATTGTTCTTTGAGCCCTATGTCAAATGTACACAAAAGTTACAACCTCTTTGAGGGTTTATCATAATACCCTAGTTAGCTTTGTTTGTTCTTCGCTTCATTAACGTCGATAAGCAAATTTGTAACCGTTTCCACGCGGGTAATACTTGTTTATTGTTACAATAGGTCATTAATTGAATAAACTCTGGGACACTGTGAAGCGATACTAAACCAAGCAGGATCTTTAGGTGCTAACATTCGGCAGTTGAAACGTTTTTGTCATTTGTTAGACGTGTATCTTAAAATATTTGACTATGTTTTACTGCGATAGTGTATTTTGTTTTAGCATGTTGTATCGGTCAACTATTTGGTGATTCGTTAATACTTATTCTTAGTCGCGTTTTACCTCGATCACGTATTTAATCGTAGCATGTATCAATCGTCATTTTTCGCGTCTCTAAACTTTTAATTAGGTAGGTATTAACAACTCTGTATTGTGGTCACACCACAGTATAAAAATAAATGATTTAAAAATAATGATAAAAATGACATGTACTTAATAACTATAATTATTATGAATAAATCAGTATGAGTATGAGTATGAGTAAATATGATGTGACGAATAGTTCCAAATCGACCAATCGGCCAGTGTTTGATTTCATAATGTTGTTGTTAGGCAAGGTTTCGTAGACCAATAAACAATAGACACCTTTACAAGGTTGCACATGCAAGGGCACTGGCCTACTAATGAGGGCTGCCGCGTTGGGAGTCGCTAGGCTAGAGGATAGTGATAGTGACGATAGCTATACAGTTAACAATACAACTAACTAACTACTACCTTGTATACTAACTTATATAGTTAGTATACAAGGGTAATTGTCTGTATGTTTGTGTAATGTATTTAATTAATTTCGCTATAATCTGGACATCTTTAGTTATCTTTTTTTTTTCTTTTCTTTTTTTGGAGTATTGTACCTATTGTATTGTATCTTTAAGGCCAAACCGAACAGACACCTACTAGGCAAACGTGTACCATCTTAAGCCTCATCTTCGCCTTCCATCAAGCGAAGTCAAACGTAAGCCTAATTTATGTAAAAAAAATGTTTTTAGTGAGGCACCCAGCGCATGCAGTTTCTTTTCAGTAAAAAATCAAAGACCTTTCATGGTTGGAGGCCTCTCGCTTTTAATTTTATACCTAGTAATTTTTTACACATCGTGGTGCTATATTTCCTGAAAAAATTTAATCACTTACAAATATTGTTGAGTAGGTTTTTTAAATAAAATAAAAAGGTTAAATTTATACTCTTTTAGGGGTAGAACACACCAACTGACCTCCGCCTGATTTGTCCAAGGTTTAGACTAGAAACCAACTATACGCTACACCCAAGTAGCAATACAACCTACGTCTTATGGCACTTGACAACAAAATCAATCTTTTGTGAATATCGCTCGCATCGATCGCGTACAGTCGTGGCCGGCCCGATACACGTAATGGAATAGAATTATGCCCGCGTCAGTCATGCAGCGATAATGTCTGGGCTTTGTTTAGCTAGCAGATACTTGCCTAAAGTCTCGATTTCTCCCTGACTTTGCTATTTAAAAGGAGATTCCCCGAATTGTTTTATCAATAGTTTATTTGCACTGATAACGAAAATGCGACGTTGTTTTGTTGTGTGTTTGGTTGTTGACATTATTTCGCGTATTAGGTATAGGTACATATTAATAAAAATATTAAGAATCTTTTATAGGTACCTAAGTACTAACTACAAATCATTATGAATGCAAGAATATTTTTGAATTGTTGTAAATAACACTAGAGGACGTAAAATATTAGTTACAGATTTTTTTATAGCTCCCGCAAAACAATGAACTAAACAAAACTACCTACTACTCGTAGGTAACTAATAAAATAAAATCTAAAATTTAAAAAACCCCCCACGCGTAAATAAAAATAATACATTTTTATGCAAAATGTGCCTTAGATCATTTTGGAAAAGAGCTGTTACTAATCGACCGATTTTTACTAAGCAGGACTAAGAACCACCGCAAGGAAACTGACTTTCGAATGAAAAAACCGCATCGAGAATATCGAATTCGTCGATCCGCTGGAGAGCTACTATGCTACAGACTAGTGATGTAACGAATGTCATATTTTCGACATTCGCGAATGTGAATATCTGCTGCCGACATTCGCGAATGCAAATGCGAATATTCCGTTTTTGTTAAAATTTGGCACCATTTGTCTATGGCTGGTGACTTTGGTGGCAGTCCCGTTCAAACGAAGTGCGTCCGTTTGTTTTTTGTTCCTAGAATAGCCGAGTTGAGACGAAACGAACGCATCTGATTGAAATGTCATTCCACTCTATGTTGCCAGATGGGCTATTGAATTTAGTGCCAAGCCAATGGGGCTATCTCCCTTACCGGACGGCGAAAATTATATAATTAAACAACTACTAGATACCCTAATTTTTTTATATATTCGCATATGCCATAAATATGCGAATATTCGCGAACGCGAATGCGAATGCGAATATTCGTTACATCACTTCTACAGACACACACACACACACACACAGAAACACACAGTCAGACATCGACGTCAAACTTATAAAATCCCTCTCTTTGCGTCGGGGTTAAATAGATATGGTGCATAATTAAATTTGTGAGAGTATTGTTTATTTTTAAATTAATTTATTATGATAATGTGCGGAAAAGAAGAGCACAGTAGCGGAATATTGTTACCTACTAGTAATAACACGTTGGCTCGTCTCGCAATGAGATTGCGCCATACACATAAACATAGCTAGCGCCCTTCGTATTGCGTAAAAAGGGCTCTATTTACCATCTCTCCCAAGCAACCTTTGTGTGAAAGAGATAGGAGTACTTATTTAACATGGAAAAAAATCATGGGTTTACATCCTATCTAATCTAATACATTGTGTGGCAACCATTGAGGGTTATTTCAATTGAATATAGTGATAGTAAAAGGCAATTGAATTAATTGATGGAACGGTTGGAATTTTTCGAATCATATGTGTTGTTACAATAAAATTGTAAGGATATAAACAATAAACGTTTTTATTTTGTCACATATACAGTATAAATCATACTTAATCGGTATAGGTACGACTAGAGCGTTATAATTATCATTTTTCAAACATATTTCATACGTCAATGAAAATCGAATAATATGAAATACTGCCTAATGAGGACTGCTGAAAACACTCTATTTAATAGTTGTAAGAGAAAGCGAAAATAGGATTTAATCACTATGACAGAGCAAGGCAGACTGTAGGTAAATTGGCACATCAAAACTGAAAAAACAGGCTGCATGTCAGCCAGTAACCAACACTATAGCTTAATAAATGGTTTAATATTATATTTTAAACCAAATACTTACGTTTCCATTTTTTCAATTCATATACATATTATATATGTGACTAGTAAACCTCTGGTGAAGAGTAGGTAGGTATTCCAGCAGTTACCTTAAAATCAATCATGCTTATTTATGGTACTTGAACCTGACACCTAAAACAAGGTCTAATGTGGATACGATATCCTTCAAAGTAGGTAGCTACTCGTCTGTAACCTGTAACTACGACATGGTTAACCACAACTCAACGCAATGACCAATCTATACATATAGAAAGACAGATTAGGGGAGAGGAATAAAATACAAAAAAGTAGATTTTATCATGTTTGTGTGTCTGTCTGTATGTGGGTATGTATGTGTTCGCTAATCTCCAAAACTACGCAACGGATTTTATACATATCACGGCAATTTGTAGGCTTTATTTTATTGAATCTAAGGTCAGCGAAGAAAGTTATCGTCATTTAAAGTTTAAAGTGTTAAGTGCCTGTTCAAATATGCATAGCAATAAGTGACTTTTGTCAATAAACGAAGTCTACGCGGACGAAGTCGCGGGAAAAAGCTAGTAATACATAATTGCAAACCATTTACAGTATTTACAGTTTTTTTTACCATAACAAATTCGCCACCAGAAACCCCATATGGAGCAAAGCAAAGTTCATGCGACAAAATGCGACATCTTAAAATATGTACAGTCACCAGCATAAATAAGTGATCATTTTTGTACCTTGTCGCTTTCAGTTGTCACATGATTTCGTATGGTTTTTCAAACATGACTTTAAAGTGACAAGGTACAAAAGTGATCACTTATTTATGCTGGTGACTATACCCATACACATCCAAATGTTGCTCGTTTATTAGTATAGGATAAAAATAATTAAGTAAGTAAGCAAATGCTTTATAGTACAAATATAAAGCTGTGATAATTTAATATCGTATATAGTCTGATCAGCTGATTGCGTTATCTATTTAATCAATTTCTACATTGTAAGAATTCCTACATAATACATACGTCTTTTAGTGCTCTGTAGGAGCATCTGGAGTAGCAACACTGGGAATGGGTAATTATTTGTCCGTTTACTTCATTGTTTCTTAGAATATAGTAAAATAATAGTAAATTAGTAAATAGTTGCTTAAGTAATACTACTTAATACCTTATTAGTGAAGAAAAACCAAGGTCACTAAGGAAACGGAAGAGCCAATTACGGAATCCGGAACACGAGTTTACCACAGGGAAATAAGTTTTTGCATGCATTTTAAGTGTCTAGTCGTAAATTCATGTCTATTTTAGTTGGGATGATTATAGTACCTGAATAGTCTAAATAAGAACCTATGCTCTTTTTGGACGCAGTATCAGTGGGGCGTATATTCAAAATTTATTATAATATCCGTGTGTTTTTGAATGAACTGCGGGTAAATTAATATCTCCGATCCCGATATATCGGAAAAGCAGCAGTATCAGTGATATCGGTGTTGGACGCATTCCTGAATTATTTTATGAACTTGATGTACTTAGTAATTCTGCCGTGCAATCCTTAAACTACAGTAAGTGCTATTTGAACTTCTTACACTTACTGCGGTTTAAGGATTACAGGGCAGAATTTGTCCCAAGATAGAACACCTATTCCACACGATACACTTCGGGTGTCAAATCGGTGTTTTCTCTAAGTTTACTCTACTTTTAATGTAGAATATAGCGAAAGTAAAATAGAAGTGTTAAAAATAAAATAGAGCTATGTACGTAATAGGCACCTACTCCGTGTGCATTGCTACTATATTTCAACAAATAATATTTTATTTAAGTATTTCCTAAGTATAGATGGACATAAAACTCAAATTGATAAAGTGTAGAGCTTCATACTTTTCAAACGGAATTGAAATAGAACGACTCTGACAAACTCCGAGTGTTCGGTCCTATTTAATTTAATCCTCAAAAATAGATCGTGTTCTTGCTCAACGTTGACTAACCAGAACGTGTTGTAGGCAGTTCTACAGAACAATAGTTAAGATAAACATAAACATGACAAAGTGGGGCGCAGCATGCAGCATGCAGAGATAAGGGTCAGCCCTACCACATAGATACCTACGCACTTCAAATCGAACCACTCTAACTTTCAAAACATACCACGAAATAAAATAAAATGTTAGCTTACTAAATTGTGATTATATTACCGTAACGCTCACTCAAGTATTTTAATTTTGTCTTTATCATTGGGCGCATGATACGAGTTCAACTGTAGATAAACTAGTGAAGGCAGCTCTTTATAGAGGTGCTATTTGTTTACGAGCTAACTAACGGCATTAATTAACACTGATAATGTCCTATTCAGCGATCATGTTCGCACAAAGGCTCACCTCTATTGAAAATACCCTCTCGGACGGTGTAATTCAAGTCTTCAAAAGAAATGTTAAGTAAAGAGTCTTCCGTTAGAGACGTCGAAGTGGTCTCTAACGACATCGATTGGTTATCACTTGCCATGGTGAAGCACTACACTTAACTTTAAAGCACAGAACTAAACTTCAATGCTTCCATAGTTTTGAACACAAAGAGTCGTATTATACGTAAACAAAGGGCGACGCGAGTACACGCCAGTTGCGTGCATGACGCCCAGGCGCGCGAGCGATGGACGGCGGACTAGTGGGTGGCTTGCGCGAACGCGAGTCGCGGCTCCCGCGATATCGGTCGTTCCCCCACTACCGTCATGCATGTGGTCGCCAGCTGACAACTCGTAACTGATTGCAATACAGATACAGAACCTGAGGCAGCTACTGCTAAACTTGCTGCTACTTACGCGCAACCAGTTCTGAAGAAATACGGAGAGCAATAGATACGATGACACACAAAGGTCAATGTACATTGGGTGTAAGGCTGTAACAAAGAACTTGCCATACGTAGTATCAGTAAACGTTTAAGTAAGCAACCTTTTGCTGTTGTTTTTGATCAGGTCAATGAAGAAATCCATGTTCCCTCTTAGTTCTTATTATCAGCTGGAATAGAAATTTGACAATGCCTGCACTTGACACCGTAAACAAAGGTCTGTATATACTATACAGTCAGAAGTAAATATTCTTTGTCGTTCTAACGCGTTACAGTCACTGAAATAGCTATCGCAGGCCTTGCCATGCTCAATGTAGCCTCTGGAATTGATTATATTCGTACTTAGTCCGAGATAACTATGTAGTTCCGTCCTTTCTTGCTACTTGAACGCGACGTATAAAGACACCATAAACAAAAAACAGCACCTGTCAATACTAATCACATATGTCATCTGTCATTTCGCGCTGGAGCGCAATCGACACAAAAGATGTTTTTTCTTTCGGGAAAAATACTTTTTATTGTATCAGTTATCGAAAATATTATATTGCACCATGCCAAAAAGAGAAATACTGCAATTAGAGAAAAGGCTGGATAGAGATAGGAAAAAGTACGACGCAATTTCTACGGAACATCGGCTTCTCCAAAGGGTAAGTGATTAGGATTAATATAATACAGGGGGTTTAGGCAAAGAAATATACATCTCTCTTCCTTATAATTATAAGTTCATTGCAACACGGGAAAGCTTTTCCCAAAAAATAGTTACGAAGAGATGAGAACGTACGTACATTCCGTGGGAATGCTATGTACCTACACGTCTCACTGTATGGAGACTTGAGTATAATTAACTCTGTTTAAAAGCATTATCGTGTGACGATTTTGCTATCTATCCGTTGGATAGTCAATACTATGGCCAATGGTCAAACCTTGACATGTTTGTCACGATCCTAACCTAAATTGTTTGGGATAAACAAATTTTTGTTTTGAAATTCAGGCTTGGTATTTACTTTTTGCCTGCATATAATTCAGCTCAAATACCAGAGCTTGACCCAAAAACGGAACCTGTAGCATCAGAATTAGAAACTCAGATTACTTAATTAATAAGCAAATAAATAATTCTGATCAAAGTGACTCAGAAGAAGTGACTGATATTTTGTCGGCACTAGGTGAGTCGAATACTGGTGAGAAACAGTATGGAGACAAGGTGCATGATCAGTTTTATAATACAATAAAGTATATCATTGTATATTGCCTGCCCAAGAAAATTAAAGAGAAACTTCTCGAGTCATTGCTGGTCCCTATCAACTGTAAACAGTTAGAAACGGGCTTGGCAAGTGTCAAGTTATTCACAACTTATCAAAGACTTTGACAGTCTGAATATCAATGCATATACCTATGCCTAATGCATAAATAACACATAAGAAATATTTAAGGTTCCAATTTAATTCGGGTTATATAAATACAATTGCTTACCATTTGGCATAAGCACCGCACCATTCCATTTCACAAATTTGTTAAAGCCGGTAATAGGATATCTTAAGATAAGACGGCATTCGCTTACTGGTTTATGTCAATGATCTGATTGGTCTGGGCTCAACTTATGATGAATGTGTCAGTAATGAAAAAATTTTAAAAAAGACATTTACTATGTCTTGATTTTGTCATAAATGGGGAAAAGAGTAATTTTACTCCACTTAATATCAGAATTTTTTGGTTTCCAAATAGATTGTAAAGATGACATTAGCCCATACAAATATAAAATGGGAAAGGCTGCGGAGGATAATTTAGAATTATTTAAATTTAGATTACTGCTTAGTTAGGAACTAGGATGTTAGGTAGTTTAGTTTCAGTATGGATGACAACATCTTAGGGTGTGTAATGTTCGTCATAACAACGATTTTTGCAAGTTTTAATTTCTCATAACACAAATATCAGAATTTCAATCTCGAAATATTGAGATCATACAAAAACAATATACATTTAAACAAATTGCCGAATTTCTCAAATCATAATATCAATTTGCATAAAATAATAATAATTAATTAATAATCATAACGGGTCCCCATGGGCCCGTGATCGGAAACCCGTACCAACAATAATAATAATAATAATTAAATAATAATAATAATAATAATAATAATAATAATAAAAAAAAAAAAAAAAAAAAAAAACTAACATTGAAGGCTAAGCCTTCTGAACCTAACCTATCCAAATCGCTTCTGCTCCGAACCGTCTTGCTCGCTCGCTTCGCTCGCTCGCACAATGCAAATGTTTTATGCATTCGGCACCAGCCAAATTTAAATATGCGACAAGAGATTGTTCGCTTACTTATTAAACATATTTTGCATAATGTTATACCCTCTAATCATTGTTCTAAATGTCGTTATGGATTTTAACTATTATATTGAATTATCGAATATTGAAATGAATTTATTGCAATCGTTGTTATGACTAATGAATGTTATATTGCTTGAAGTTTATGCTCGGTAATAATATTATGATTTTTGAAATTAGTAAAATGAAATTATGCTAATGAAACGGCACCCAATAATATCTAATGGTTTTGTGTATACAATAAATTTTGAAGCAGCAAAATTTAGGGCTTTGGAATGGTTGTGGGTAATTATGATAACATTATTACCATTGGCCAGAAGGCCAAAGAAGATCTCACATGGTGGAAGAATAATATTAGGACTAGGCCACATAAAGCAATATAATTTTGCTTTAGAGATTTTCCCAGATGCATCTTTAGTTGTTGGGGTACAGTATGTAATGGAAAGAGTGCTAAGGGAAGTCGGCCAATAGAAGAAAATAAAAATTACATTAATTATCTAGAGTTATTAGCGTTATATTTTGCTTTATGATGCCTTGCAGATGAGATTTTATTACGAATTGACAATACTACTGCCATTTCCTATATAAATAGGATGGGTTCTATTCAATTTCCACTGTTAAATAACCTTGCAAGACAAATTTGGAATTGATGCGAAGCAAGACATCTATGGATTCTTGCATCATATATTAATTCTAAAGATAACTCTCTGAGACAGATTATAAATCTCAGAGTTCAAATCAGGATATAAAATGGGAATTATCACAAGAAGTCTTTCAAACAATAGTTGACTCAATAGGGTATCTATCTATTGATCTGTTTGCTTCTCGTTTTAATGAAAAATGTGTTAAATACATTTCCTAGCACAGGGATCCATTTGCATGGAACATTGACGCCTTTACAGTCGAATGGAGGAGGTTATTTTAAACATTCCCTCCATTCTCATTAATCTTAAAAGTATTGCGTAAAATTAAGACCGATAGAACAACAGGAATATTAGTATTTCCAGTATGGCCCAACCAAGCCTGGTATCCATTGTTAAAATTTCTCATAGGCTCAGAAGTATGGTCACCACATCCCTTACATCTTCAACTTACCCTGGGGGCCTGTATATTATCAGGGAATCAATGAAGAGAAGAATGATACCTAATAGTATCTCTAGCCAAGAATAGCTTTAAGCAATATGATTCACGTTTAAGACAGTGGTGGCAATTCTGTAAAACTCATAATGAAGATGTAGTAAGCGTTGTTGTACCCAAGATTATATCATATTTAATGTTAGTATTTCAAGAAGAAGCCAAACTTTGAATTGCTAACGGTTAACTTGGTCTTTAATTTTAGATAGCCATAATTATAGATCTGATAATGACGATAGAATAAAACGCTGGTGTAGGGGAGTTTATAAACTACTCCCAGGTATACCTAATACTCAAGTAATCATAATCAAGTACCTGGGACCCAGCCACTGTTCTGTCTTACCTCAAATACTGGTATCTGTAGATTGCAAACTGTTGAATAAATATCTTTTGTTATTATTATTGTTATTATTATCCTTTAGAAACTTTAAATTTAAAAGAGCTCACTTTAAAGTCTATTGTATTAGTTTTGACTACAGGACAGAGGGTCTAAATGCGGTCGCTAATTAATTACAGTAGATTAAATTAAATTATGAAGAAGGCGTCGACATATTTTTATCAGATATCCAAAAAACCTCAGCTTCAAGACGGTTTATGAATAAATTATCTCTACCATGTTTCAGTAATAATCCAGACTTTTGCCCGGTATAGACCCTGTTAGAATATTTGAAAAAGAACTAATGACTTAAGACAGATAGTGACTGCATTAAATTATTTCTGACTGTAAAACTTCACAAACCAGCTTCAACACAAACAATAAGTAGATGGCTCAAATTAGTGATGAAAGACAGTAGTATTGATGTCAATAAGTTTTCTTCACATTCAATTAGGCACGCAGCATCGTCGCCAGCATACCGTACAGGTCTCACAACAGACAGTTTTTTAAAAAGCTGTTGGGTGGTCTAGCAGGTGGTCTACCTTTGCGAGACATTATAACAGACCTCTAATCATTGAGTGTAATGCACAAAATGTATTTGCCCAATCTGTGGCATTGCCTAATTATTCATTAAAATAATGTTAAGATTTTAAATTTAAATGTAGAATGTAAACTACCAAAGGCTGATTTTCTTAGGATTTCCTGTGGTTTTAAAATTATAAGAAGTAATGTTACTGATTTTTGTTGTTTTAAATAATTATGTTCATTTTGATTTATTATTAAGAAAATAAATACCTATCGAAATTTAATTTGGATGTTTATAAATATGTTTATTTTTGCTCTAAACATCTACATAGTTATCTCGGACTAAGTACGAATATAATGATAGGATTAAACGAACTTACCTGAAGTGAAGTTCGATCCTGATTATATGAAGTACTTAGTCCGAGATAAGGGAGCCTCCCGCCCTCCTCACGGATAGTCACTTTCTTACTATCCCCCTAGGCCTTATTATGACGACTCTAAACGTAATGACATATGTGATTAGTATTGACAGGTGCTGTTTTTTGTTTATGGTGTCTTTATACGTCGCGTTCAAGTAGCAAGAAAGGACGGAACTACATAGTTATCTCGGACTAAGTACTTCATATAATCAGGATCGAACTTCACTTCAGGTAAGTTCGTTTAATCCTATCATCATGCATCAACTATCTATATATGCCAGGGTTGATTTTTTGTCTACGTTACAAACTTCTGTTGAAAAGGTAATTTGATCGCATATAAAGTTACTAGCAACAAGGTTTCTAGATTCACTGCTACATACAGGGTCTAAGGCATGTACCTAGGTAACGGTGATTGGTAGTCCATCATAGGGATGATAGGGATTCATATTAGATATTATAGATAGATAGATTTTAAGATAAATAGCGATCTTTGAGCATTAATGCTTAAGTGAGAACACAAGGGCAATATTTGCATATCTCCTCAGACGATTCAAATAAGATTAGTAATCAGTTGTGGCTTGAAAGGAAAAGTCATTAGCTTATCTGTTGAATACAATAGTATTTGGTGATTTTCAAATCTTGACTTTTATCAGTAGCGTTACATTGTAAGACTGTTTTTACGTAGGTAGAGCTGTAATTATGACTGGCGGAGTGATTGCTTAGTCGCATATCAATTGTGAATATGGAGCTAATTTTTCAATTTCTAAGCGCTCTTGCCAGCATCTTTCTTCTTTGTCCTTTTAAGCAACTCATGTATGTAAGGTACGGGATGGATTAGCCTGAACTGATAAGTCTTACCTAGGGTTTGTGTGAATTACCCCGCGCGGTAAAAGATGCTATAATGTTAGTATAGTACTTGTGGTAGAGACACTGTAAAATATTGTAACACCGGGATGAGAAGAGTCGATCCAATGAGGCGCAGTTGGCCGGAATCAGACTATCGTAAATTGTTAATGATGACCACTATTAAACTTTGAATAGAAAATATATCAGATTGAATGAATTCAAAATGATGATCTTACAACAGTCCTGGATATATCCAACAACCTTAATCAAGAAGTCACGGAACTCAATCTGCTGGACGATTAATCGATAATATTAATACGTCAGTAATCCAGTGTCTTGTATTAATTATTATCAAACTCTTATCAGGCAGGCTCAACAGCATAGTCAGTGTAGTTTTGGGACTTTTTTTTATAAGTTCACTTGAACACAAAATATTTACCTTGCTACTCCGCTACTTATGTGCAAGATAACCAAGCCTGTGCGAAATATTAACGTTTTGCATGCAAGCCCTCCCACCACTACTGCCACACAAAACGCACACAAATCCCACAAACTTAATTAATCCTATCACCACACAAACACTGACGCGCGTTTCGATCCCTCTACGGGATCATTCTCAAAGTCAGAGCACAACCGATGCACATGCGAACCAACGTCGTACTCCCTCCTCGTCGTGTCGTCGGTGTACGACGTTGGTTCGCGTTTTGTGTGGCAGTAGTGGTGGGAGGGCTTGCATGCAAAACGTATATATTTCGCACAGGCTTGGTTATCTTGCACGTAAGTAGCGGAGTAGCAAGGTAAATATTTTGTGTTCATTGAAATGGACCTCCGCAAAGTAACGCCTGATTCAATAAAATAAGTTCACTTGTGTCATCATTTTGTGTCGAAAATTGAAGACAGCTGCCTCTTGGCAAAGATAGTGGCAGGTACGTCCTTCGGATAGTTGGGGCGAAGGAGGTATATTAGCGGACTTGTGCTCGTGGAACCTGGGTGAATGGAATAAAGATGCGGCGTTTTAAGAGTTTGGATCAAACGTCATTATCTTCCCACGAATATATCATAAGAGAAGGAAAGCCATTACAACTTTTATACATATATGCATACATACTCGTACATAAATCACGTCTTTATCCCTGTCGGGGTAGACAGAGCCTAAGATAACGAGACCTAAAGAATACGTTTAACATGATTAAATATGGCCGTATGGGAGGAAAGGGTGGAGAATCAAAATAGTGATGGGTTGCTAGACGCAACGCCTATAACATGATTTGATTTCTAAGATTTTCGCCGATTCCCTTGATGGGCTTTCACCATCTGCGCGGGAAGAGAAGTAACTGTTACATTCTATGTTTTTTCTTTGCTCCCAGACCAACGTGGAAGTGTACAACTTTTATCAAACAAGACAATGAAAATCTTCATATAAAGTTAACTCTCAGCATAGTAGTCACTTATAAATATATCTGCTGTGTAGATAATAACAAAGAAACGCTGTTATAATGCTGATTATGAACCCAGGAGTGGACTAAGACTATGACAGATTTAAAAATATGTTAAAGTGCAAAATAACCTAACTCTCAAGTTCTGTTGTTGATTGTAATTTGTTATGAAATTGAATGAATATTTACGGTGAATTCTACATACATACGTACATATCGTCACGCCTCTTTCCCACAGGGGTAGGCGGAGACTACTTTGTTCCACTTGTTACGATCCTGACATAACTTTTTCGCTTATTCCACATTCATCAATCTCTACATACATGCTCGTCGGTTTCGAGTACTCTTGACCTGGACTGTTTCCAAAACGTCCCCAATTTGATCACGGAACGTCCGCCTAGGCCTTCCCCTCCCAACGCACCCATTCACACTCCCCATATAAATCGGTTTAGTTAATCTTCTTTCATACATCCTCTCTACGTGACCAAACCAACTAAGCATACCTTTTTCTATCCTAGTCACTATATTATAATATATCATGAAGATGTAATTAAAAGGCAAATATAAGTAATACTATGATTTATTTGACTTAAATCTGTACTGTGCAACAGTACAAAACGGAAACCTTTATTTAACAGTCAAATTGTTCTTATTACTTGCATCGTTTACTTCTTGGAAGAAAGTAATCGTTTTTTAATAATTAATCATAGGTATAAGCAAACAATATTATTTTCAAACAAATCCTGTTCTAACCAATGCGAAAAGGATAGCCTATTTTATAAAGATTTTAAACGATGCTCTACAGCCTATAACAATATTGTAGTTGTACCTATATTACTAGTACATATTAATTTAGTGACCACAGGCGGCCAAATCGAAATCAAATTAAAAAAATGTAAATGATCTTTTAGGTAACATTTCTTTTCAATACATTTGCTCGAAAAATTCACTTTCAAAGGATGTATACATGGCTCGTAAATTAACTAGTGCGATTTTTTCCAGTTTTTTTTTCAATTTTCCATTTTAAAAGTTTACAAGCAAAGAGTGACATAAATAAAATATATCGACTTATACGCAGAAAAATGTATAAATATACAAAACTAAGTAATGAATTTGCAAAATTTATTGTAATTAGTATAAACTTTAATTTAATTACCTCAGATTTTAATGATTTCCACCTTTTATTTATTCGAAAAAATCGCAGTGGCTGAACGCGTCGAACCTTTGCCTGATAAAAACAACTGATTAAAAACAAAACTTACGCATGCGCATTACGGTACACGGACGCGCCATTTTTGTAAAACTTTGCGTTGTTTTGTGTTGTTGATTATAGTGTACAAAAACCAACCTAATTGCCTATTTTCTCACAAATGTATTGAAAAACGTCGTATGATACACGGTTGGCAAGGTTTTACAAACTCGTGACGATGAAAACCCTCGCCTTAGCGGCTCGGGTTTATCAACTTGTCAACTCATTTTGTAAAACCTTACTTACCAACCTTGTATCACAAATAACTATTAAGTCAAATGCAAAAGCGAGGTTCCATTGAAGTGGTTTTAGAAATAAAGGAATCAATTTGGTCATTACTTTACTTACTGGCTAATGTAGTTGACACAAACAAAGTCAACTATAACGAACAGTCACAAACAACTGAATCTTAATACTTGGCATTTTATGGATAAAATAAACACATTAATTAAATAACTTAAATTATACTTACACAAAACCCTCATAAGTAGGTAGTTATTTATTCCATAATATCTACTCACAAATAAACGATGCCAGTCATAACATGGGTCGTCAATTCAGCAGATCACCATTTATCTATCAGATCACAATACATTCGAGGCTTCCTCGAAACATTACGAGTTATCCTAGGTAGTAGGTATACAGTACCTAACTATGTTAAAAACTGGGATTTTTAGGTTAGATTATGGTTTAAGTTTTCTATTTAAATAAAGTGACAACTGGAATTAATGTTAACATTTATCAGAGTTATTTGCCTCCACTAATTGAAGTAAAAATAGTAAGATTAAACTAAATATTGTACGATTTTAAATATCATTTTAAGTAATTATACTTTTCATTTCATCTACATTCTGTAAAATTAATGTGTTTTATGTACAATAAAGAGTTATACATACAAACATACATACATACCTTTCATTTTCTACACTCGACGCGTAGCTTAAGTTCAGTAACTATTTGATAAATTTTCATTTAGAATACAAACTTTTATGCTTATTGTAATTAAGTACCAGCATATCATCAAATTTACAAATGTTTACCAAATTTTATGATTTTTATGTTTATCCAACCACTGAAAGCGGTTGAAATCCAGTTTGCTACCTAAATTTGACTTCAAAAACTATACAAACATAGCAAATTGTAAGTTAAATGAGTAGGGAAACAAATGTTATTCAGCCACGATCCTTTAGAACCTTATAAATTCTAGAGCTCTAGATTTGTATACATTGTTAAGATTTTGTACTTTAAAAGGAAAATGGAACCCTTATAAGATCGCTTCGTTGTCCGTCTACACAACTGTGTCTATGAAGACATATTTCTCAGGGACAATTAAAGTTATCCAGTTGTAAGTACTAAATACTAAGGTCTCTATGATGGTCCCAGAAAACTGTAAAAAATGATGTTTATTTATTACCAACTTTTGAAAGTGTAATATTATATAGTGACATAAAATTATAAAATTTGGCAGTAAGCATAATGAAATTACAAGTTAAGTGAAAACTGATAATCACTGTTTTTCATTTATACTGAGAATTTCGCCGACCGCAAAAAAAAATTTTTTTTTTTACTAACTTATTTTATATGCTTGCTAAAATTTGTACGGTACCCTCAGTGCGCGAAGCGGACTTGCACTTGGACGATTTTTATATAGGATAGGTACGCTATTCCTTATAATAACTGTTTCATCTCTTGTTTAGCCGGTACCACAAAGCTATGCAGGTCAGCATATGCATGAATATCGTGGTGCCGATTATGAGGGTCATGTTGCCTCCGACATCGATGTAGCTCATGTCCATTTCTTTCAGGAACTTGGTAGGAGTTCTGTAGTGACAGTATTCTGAAATATAGATAAATTAGATAAGGTTATGCTTAAAAATTTTAGCAAGTGAGAGTAACTGCGGAGTGCGTATTATTGTTTAGCTGCGGCTCATAGATATGAATTAAAATTATGTAGGTAAGTAACGTCACTTGCTATACTTAATCCTTCATATGCTATAATTTTTAGAAGCTATAAAATCAAAATCTCTATACCTAGATATTAAAATTTATAAAATGGCAAGTTTTATATCCGTTTTCGATAACATTTAGTTAGAAAATGTAACCTAACATAACCTATTTCTAGGTACCATTCAATCGTTGTAGCAATAAATTTTTGAAGCTATTAAGATAATGATTTTTTCGCAATTGATTTTATGCCAAACAAATGTAAAAAATAAATTAGAGAAAATAATTTTTGAGCATGTGACTGTTAGTTATAGTTGGTAAAATTAAATTATAGATAATTATTTTTTATAAATTTCCAATTTGAATCTTTATAGGGATTTATCATTATACAGGGTGTATCAGATAGCCCCTAACAATAATCAACTAGGATATACATATATATAACCATAGCTACAGAAGTAAAAAAAAATATTAAAAAAAAAATGGGAGTAATTTTTTTTTTATATTTTCTATAGGAATGGTAGTATTAACTGCAATCATCATTTTTTACTCCAACTTTTTTTTAAATATTTTTTTTAGCTTCTATAGCTATGGTTATACATATACCCGAGTTGATTATTGTTAGGGGCTATCTGATACACCCTGTATAGCGGATACCAAGACTAATGTCTCACCTTTGGCACAATGTATATTGGTCCGATTGAAACCATATACCGAATGCACGGCGACATGAAACCCAGCCCTGAAGTAGGAGACGTAATGCAACCATCGGAACGCAAACGGGGTATCTGCCAGGGACAGGCAGAAGCCGAAAACAGAGAACAGACACGCCAATATAGGCCCAATGAACACCGCGATCTGTAATGAAAATATAAATATAGCTTGGCAGAGGAACATTAAAATAAATATGGAGTCTGTTGACCCGGTTGCCGACAGCTAGCAACTCGGCTACAATTGCTTTTAATATAAAGATTTGACGAAATTCTAATTCATTCAAATTGATGCTGTTAAAATACGAAGTTGCTATGGAAATCATCAACTTACTCGTAACTTCCAATACCGTATGTACCCATATGTTTGAACAGTTTTTTTTGCTATAATTTTTGTTTTACTAGGATTACTAGCATTACTAGGAGTATACAGAACGCGATTGGGAATGAATGATTATTATAAAAGTGCTTTATGATTTTTCTATTGATATGAATAACCATCATTAGCTATAGAAAAAAGATACAGACTTTTCTGTTGACCCATATCACTACACAATAATGATACATAATATACACAATAAAGACACATAATGTTATTGTGTACCACAGATTCAAGCAGCCATTTTTTTTAATTTGCAATGTTATGGACGTGCCTCTTATCAGCCGTTATAGGGCCGACAAGAGACCGAGTAAAATATTTTATGCTTAAGCGCCTGGACTTACCTTTGTAGGTGTCGTGGAACCAATGAAGTAACCCCATGCTTGTGCACACAGGGACGTGGCGACTACGGTGGCAAGGAACAGGGTGGCACGCGTTGGCTCCAGCGGATTGTCAGTCAGCCAATACGACAGTACTACGTACGACACGCATGATATCATCTGCGGATCACAAAAAGTCACTGAAATAAAAATAAGTGAAAAAAGAAACCCATGACTGCCTAGAATGGTAGACTATACTCCGAACTGAATCTGGCTGAATGGTTTCCGCTGTTATATGTAGGCACTTCTGTAGTTTTACTTAATTGACAAATAACAGGGATAGAGAAAAAAACAATTATATTATTTGAACCCACCTGAAATGGTAACTCCACCGCCAAAATGGAAAACACGTATGGCCCTAAGTTATACCATCTGTTGAAGTGTTCTCCTTTTAAAATATCCATCTCGAGGGGTACTGAAACAAAGAAAGTTTAAAGATGTGGTTGATGGCTTTATGTTACATATTATAATAGTACGACAAATAGAGCGTTATCTAGGCCTAATTGTTAGTAGAATCCACGTATAATATCTCTGCACATCGCAAGTTAAGCGGTAGGCTTATTGTCTAACTCGCTCGCAATCGCCATCGTCTTCATTTTGACAGTTCATGTATGGGCTGACAATTGGCATAGGAATCAGCTAGCTGTCACATTCATACAAGAACTGTCAAAATGAACCCGATGGCGATTGCGAGCGAGTTAGACAATAAGCCTTCGGGTTACAAACGAGACTGGAATGGGCAGGCTTGTACTGAAGGACAAATTCATTCGGCCGTGTAAAAAAAAAAACTTAATTGAAGGCGAGATATTTGACCCGCTAACTAAAACATTATTATACATATCGTAACTAACTGTTACGCCCAATGCCCATATATGTAAGAACGGAGTAGAATGCGCAAAACTGTGTCTGTTTACTGCGCTTGCCATAAACAAAGATAAGTTAAGCTACATTTATGAGTATGAGACATAAATGTGCAATAAATTAATTGAAACTACTTACATTTTCAATTAAATTAAACTCTACCTACAGTCTATACAGTAAAAAATATTATAGATAATATCGGAATTTCCGGCATTTATCAACGTTGTTGAAGCTTTGAGGTTTGTAGTTCTTTATTTTGTCGTGTTAGAGCCAATTACATATTATATAGATTTTGATGTGCCACAAAATATCATCGTTACTACACTCGTGTGTAAGTAGCAACAACTAGTATGTATTTAAAAGACTATACATATAACAACGAGAAATGAAGATATTATACCAGGTTTGACTATGTGCAAAAGTTTTTCAAGAATTATGTATTAATTGAGTCATTGAGGTAAACCTCAAACGATGGTCGACGTTAAAAAAGTACCACATCAAAGGAGTTGACCAAAAATAATTGTGATGAAAAACCTTTACCTCTCATAGCATAGTGACCAGACAATATGTATGTATGTGTATGAATTGACAATTTTTTTTTTCTCTATACCCAGTTTTTCCCGTTAACATCAAATAATTTTGAACGGCAACAATGAGCATTGTGATAGTGATGTGATAGCTTTAGTTCCGCTTCAACGTAGTAAAAGGCTTACGTGCCAACTAAAGGTTGACGCAGACATAACCGCTCCGCGCCGGCACGGCACCCGCTCAACCCGACCCGCTCAGTATTCTTTGTATGAAACTCTATACTGCAACGCACACTTATCGGTTTCGGAACGGCAACGCCTCGCCTAGCATTTAAGAGCGTTTATACCTGTTGAGCTGGCAACGTCGCAGTTTTGGTTCTTTTTTTTACGATTATTTCACGGAAATTTAATGAAAGTTTCAAATGTGCGTCTATAGTGCACTTCGTTTTTAGTGTTTTAATGTGTCTAATGCAATAATTGATCATGTTGGACTTTTATTTTCGTATTAAATATATTATTATCACTTTTGTGCTGTTGTTGTCCTATGCGTCAAATGAACGTATTTTCTTTCTTTCTTTCTTTCTAATACGGGAATAAAAGTCCATCACGATTAGTCATTGCATGGACGCCTTAACACACTAAAAACAAAGTGCACTACAGACGAACATTTGAAACTTTCATTCAATTTCTGTGAAATAATCGTAAAAAATCACCAAAAATGCGACGTTGCCAGCTCAGTAGGAATGCACCCTCTTAAGGGCGGGGCAGTGCCGTGCCGGCGCGGAGCTATTACGTGTGTGACAACCTTTAACTTGCACCTGCGTTTTAGTCTAATATAAGTACGTAATCTACTATCTCTACAATACAAGATAAAGCAGGTGTCGATAGCAAGGTTAGGTGATATAGTAATAAGAGCATTGGACTTTTTTTTAAATCTTTATTAGAGAAAAAAAAGGGTTTTGTCACGCAGTCCAAACTTTGATAGGAATTTTGAAAGAACACACGGTATCTTTTTTTTAAATGAATTGTGTAATTTTGATTCATGATTTTATTTAATTGATTTTTAAATGACTTATTTAGAATTTTTCAATCTTTATAAAAATGTTAGTAAAAATAATTGATAATAATATGGCAAATTTCACCTTACGTACCTACAATTGGGATTGTTCATTTTTTTTAACCCCCCCTTTTTATATTTTTTTTAGAAAATATGGAGCACTTTAAGAAACTAATTTGAATATTTCGTCATTTCATGGCTTAATTTAATTAATATAATTCCTTAAAAAAATGAGATACGACTTTTCGTAAATTATATACGGCCGGCTGAAATAGGCAATTTTCCCACAATCCTTTGGAGATTAAAAAAAAAATAGTTGTCATAACTGTTGTGACTGTCATCTCAATGTCAAATATACTGTTTACTTTTGGTTTACCTACAAGCTTATTGTATGTTGCGTTAAATCCTGATCATGGTTATAATGAGTTCAAAATTTATGAATGTGGAAGTATGTGGCATTGTGTTTTGGTACCGACTTACATCGAAATGATCCTCGTAACAATATTGTGTACTTATAAACTTTGATGTATTCAACATTTACTTCGCGACACCATTTTTCTCTTAAATCTTCTCGGATCCGTGCGAACTATTGTTTTGGAGCTGTTTTTAGAGTCATTATTTCAGGTTGGAACGAAGCATTTTCTGTAATTTCCATTATTTCGTTTTAAATCGACCGACAATTTTAAGTTTTCAACAAAACAATATTTACTTTACTGACATTGGGTGACACTGATAACTAGTTGACATATAAATTTAATAGACAAACTAGATATTTGCCGATTTATTTTTTGGAACTACCAACAGCCGCTCGGTAAAGACGAATAAAGATCAAATATTTTTTATGCAAAATATCCGTAATCCTTGAGTATTTTTGAACGCCAGTAAGATAAAACAGTTCGCAAGCCCCATACTTCGAAATGGTTTTCAAATCAGGGTATGTTGTAAAAAAATGAACAATCCCAATTAACTACAAGACCATTTCTTACCATGTTTAAAGCATAAAAATTATTTCATTTCATTTCTTTTCATAGGAAGGCAAACGAGTAAGTGGATCACCTGACGGTAAGTGATCAACACTGCCCAATAGACACCCGCATCCCCGGGGGGATCGCAGATGCGTTGCCAACCTAGAGGGCTAAGATGAAATGCCTCTTATGCTCGTAATTTCCCCGGCTGTCTTACTCTGAACTGCTGCTTAGCGGTCTCTCTCCCTCTCTCTCTCTCTCTCTCTATCTCTCTGATTTCCTAGTCGAGTTAGAGAGGGATGCACTTATTACATAGATTGTTGCGACTATTTATACTCCTAATTGTCTAACGTGCGAACGCTTAAGGGTGCGACCACACCGCCGCTTAAAAAACGGTGACGTTACGGAATCGCAACAAAATGTATGAAGAAACGGTGAGAAAACGTGACGCATACGACACGTCACTGCGTTTACGCGGCTGTTTGGTCGCACCCTAAGACCGCACTCACCAACTTTTTAAACCGTCAAATTTTACTTTTTTTATTTGTGGAAATCATAAAAATGCCAATACATACATACCGTCACGCCTCTTTCCTACAGAGGTAGGCAGAGACTACTTTGTTCTTCCACTTGCTACGATTCTGATATGTAATTAGCTCTTTCGCTTCATCCACAATCACCAATCTCTTCATACATGCTCGTCGGTTTCCAAGGTCAGAAAGGTTTCTAGGTCACTATTACGTAGCTTTCGATTAACTTCAAATCTTAACCGATAGACTTGATATGACGAGGAAGGAAACCCTAAAATACAATCTTAGGACGGTACTCACGTGATAGAGTGACGGACATTTTCCCAGTGTACACGACAAGCAACATGGACCCGTATAAGTAGACGTAGTTGCCGAGCACTGTGCTAGCCTCGCTGCCGACCCCAAGGTACAGGTATCCGAAGATCAGGGCGATTATCACATGGCATGCTACCCTTAGCATGAATAAAGACTGCGGAAAAAGAGTCTTGTTACACTGTAAAGCAGGACTTTGGTAGATAAATGTCTAGGGGGGGCGCAATAGGTAGGTACGTTTGCATTTGCGAAAAAAAAACCGGCCAAGTGCGAGTCGGACTCGCGTACCGAGGGTTCCGTACCATTATCTATAAATATCTATAAACCAGTGTAAGCAGAGCCCTGCTCTAAAGTAAAATGTACGCAGTGTGGGGTCACTTTATATTGGTCACTGATATATACAGACATACATACATATTTACGGTTTTCGCAATTATTCCTATATCTGTGATATAAAACCTACCTTCATGCCAAATTTCAAGATTCTGAGTTCACGGAAAGTACTGATTCCCTTGCGAGTTTCGAAAATTTGCGGAAATTTGCGGCATAAACGGCTGTATCTTTTGATTGCGTTGGCTTAGAAGTTTGATTTTTTCACAGCTCCAAGGGGCAGTAGACCTGAGTATTTGATATAAATTTCAGCTTGATACCTCTACGCGTTCCTGAGAAAAATGGTCTTGACAGTCGGACGGACGGACGGACAACAAAGTGATCCTATAAGGGTTCCGTTTTTTCCTTTTGACGTACGGAACCTTAAAAACTATTTAACGCTTAGATAAATTAACTGGTAATAATATGTACCTATGTGTTTCTTAATTATGTTAAAACTTAATTGTCATGAAAATATTATTTTTGGTCCGGGGAGTCTCGGCAAAGTAAAGGTCGGGAAACTCTGTTCTAAAGCATAGTTTAAACTTGCAAGAAAAATCTTCCAAGTCGCATAATTATTGCGGCTCTAGGTCGACAACTTATAACCACTTCGTATCACAGGTTGGCAATGTAGTGAAACACAAGATTTTTCTTGTAAGTCTTAATCTTCGTCTGTCTTTTTATTGGTACATTTTTAATTAGTTCTGTAATTCCAGAGATTACCCCTACAAACATGGCATATCCCTTTATTCATCTCTATTATGTTGTATAATGTAGACTGGTTCTTGTAACTTACATAGTTTCTCGTAGTTATTAAGTAGTTCCTATAAAGTAAGATCCCGGTTTGCCTCAAAAGTCCTGATTGTCTGTACATAGTCTTCTTGTGGACTTGTTTATGCTTGGAATCGCCTAGAACTGACTTGTATTTCAGATCGGACTTCATATCTGAAATAAGAACATTTTCGTATAATTAGAATATAAAGTTATTAAAGAGTAGTGTCCGACTGAAGTTTCGGTTTCGGTTTCGGCCAATTTCGGCCAAAAAAGTGATTTCGGCCGAAGTTTCGGTTTCGGCCAGAATACGGCCGAAACCTTCGGCCGGGCCGAAATTGCTTCGCTGCATCTCGCTGCTCTCGCATCGGGAGCGCTCGGCTTAGTTCGAGCACGCTCGGCCGGGTAGGTATAGGTAATGCATCGGAGGCCGGCCCAGCTGGGACCAGCGACAGGTGAACTGACTGACTACTGTAACGATCTTGGTAAATTTGTTTCAAGATCGCTGATTGAAGTGATAATTTCATAATTATGTAGAGAAAGAGAGTTGATTAAAATTTAATTATTTCATATTTTTTGATATAATTTATCCAAAAGTTGATTTATGTTTAAGCTGTGATTTATCTTGCAATTGACTTTCTCCAGGTATTATAATTAATTAGGTAACTTTGTTTAAAAGTTTAAAGATTTGATTTTATTTGGTTTAAAATTTCATAATTTAGGTACTTCTAATTATTTATCTATTTTCTTTCATTAAAAATAATCGTTTTTTATTTTGTTTAACAAAAAAAGTAACTGTTCTCATATAAGAAATCCTTGCAATAACCTTTTCCTTACGATTTGTACAGTAATTTTGATCATTTTGTTTGATATGATACGTCTTCAAAAATTTCGGTTTCGGTTTCGGCTAAAAATCGTGTTTCGGTCGGAAACTATTAAAGAGTACTCATAGGTGTAGTAATGTTTGTTTGTATCAAATCATGCGAGTCATATTTGACCCATTTTTATTGGTCTACTTGGCTTGAAATTTGACTTAAGACTACAATGTAGTTAGTACCGTATAATGTAGAGATACCTAGTTCGAACACGCCAATAATGAAAAGAGTGTTCAGGGTTATTTTTGTCCATTAAATCATCAAGTCAAGATTATTTTTTGTGAAATAGGGTGGCAAACTAGCAATGTGGTCATCTGATGGTAAAAGAGCAACACACTTTAGGCAACAAGGTCTTAGATGACAGGCCAGAGCCAAATATTATTAAATTTGTGAAAAAAATGGCTCGTCCACCAAAAAAGGTTCGCCACCCCTGCTCTACATGGTCTAATTGTGTAGGATAGATGACAACGCAAGTATAATCAACATTAAGCAAAAAAAGAAAGTAATAACTACCTACAACAGGAATTTTGAAATTATTTAGAACAGTTGGAAACGAAAAAATTAACATAATACTCGTATACATTATTAGACAAATCTAAACGTTTAAAAACTCTGTTTCATCCTTTCTTGAAAGAAGAAAATAAATAATCATTTTGTAACTAGATTCTGCACGAAAACATACACGTGTCTAACATACACGAGTCTCACGTACGTAACGATTTAAAACATAATTTGATTGTGGGGTGGCAAGATATAATTGATTTCAATTCGTTGATATTTTAATAATTTTTACGTCTTCAAAGTAACTCCTGATGAAAATATTATAGGATGTCGTTTGTATCAACTCCTACTAAATATGTATTAGCAACCACTCACCTAATGTACTAGTCAGCGCGGGAATGGTTGGCACATCCCAGTTGTTTGTTGCGTTGGCAATGGGCTCTGGTTTAAACCGCTTCATGGTTTTAGCAGCTTTCACTAGATCCACGGGGTATTCGCCCGATGCCACCTCCATTACTGAAAAAAAAAACTTACTTTTAACCGACTTCAAATGTAAATAACAGTATAATAAATTAACCGATTTAAGTCAAATTTGTGATAGTAAGATACAAGTATTATGCTACCAAATAAAAAAAGAATCATAGTAATCGGTGCACAAATGGCGATGATATCTACGGATATACACGACAAAAAGTCAGTTATCAAAAAAACCGACCCAGTGCGAGTCGGACTCGCGCACGAAGATTCCCGTACCAGAAATAACCTCCTTGCTATTACGGTTCATGAGATACAGCAAAAAACGCCAACAACTACTCTGTTGTATGGGAGCCCCCCTTAATTATTTTTATTATTTTGATTTTAGTATTTGTTGTTGTAGCCACAATAAAAATACATTATCTGTGCAAATTTCACCTGTCTAGCTATTACGGTTCTTGAGATCTAGCTCGGCGAGTGGTAGCCATGAAAAAGGGTTAAAATATCACGTTTAAACGTGAACGTTGTACGGAAGTCCCCCTTAAATATTATTATTATTTTGTTTTTAGTATTTGTTGTTATAGCGGCAACAGAAATACACAATCTGTGAAAATTTCAACTGTCTATTAGCTATTACGGTTCTTGAGATACAGCCTGGTGACAGACGGACGGACGGACAGACAGCGAAGTCTTAGTAATAGGGTCCCGTTTTTACCCTTTGGGTACGGAACCCTAAAAAGACAAAAAGCGACTGATAAAATCCAACAGCCAACTGAGATTTTGGGATTAGTGAGTATGAGTAAGCTGTCTTACTCTACACGTCAGAAAAAGGAGGAGTGTAAGCACTGCTGCCTAATGGCACGATTAGCGAATAAGATGGTGGTAGCATTCCGGACGGACGTACTAGGTGTTAACTCAATCTTACTTATTTAAGAGCTGGTGGTAGGAAAAATTTACGTTACGAATGTTTTTTTCCGTATAGATTTTATCGTGGGACGACCCTGTAACTCATTATGAATGCGTGCGTAGCGTATTCAATTGTTTGTAACTATGTTTATAGGAAACTTATATCGGATGTAGTTACTACTTATAATTCTCAAGGTACTGCTGGTACATGAACCGAACAAGGTGTGGCAGGAACGCTTCCCGTTAATTATCACTAAGTTAAGTGTGTACTATACATATTTACAAAATTTTGTACGTTTGAAGCTTCGATCATTTATAGTATTTAACAGATTAGATACGTCAAATTGAGAAACACAAAGTTTTTTTCTCAAGCATGCTCGGAAATGTACGCGTTAATGTCGCGAAATGAAGTCAAGAAGTTTCACATTTACGGCCTAGGCCAAGAAGTAATGTGGTGCGGTCGAAATGAAGCCAAGAAGTTTCACATTTACGGCCTAGGCCAAGAAGTAATGTGGCGCGGTCGGCGGGTGCGGTTGGCGCGGTGCGGCGGCGCGGGGCGGGTGTGCGGTTAAATATGGCGCGAGCAATAGTTTTGCTCAAATGGCATGTTTCAAAAATTAAAAATGCGGCTAATTAAACAATTTTTATTTGATTTCCTCGCATTGCTTGAGAAAAGCACTATACAATCCTCGGCCGGAAACAGGGATTGCAGGACTCGCTTTATCCGGCCTCGTCTACGACTCGGCCGTGTACCCCAATCTCGTCCTGCAATCCCTTACTTCACGGCCTCTGCAGTAATGTACTATTAATTAAGTAACCCAAACGAAATGAGCATAAATGATACTAAAAGATAATAATATAAATTTAGACCCTTTACAGGCAGCATTCTTGTGCTGTATGGCTATAGCAAGGCTTAGAAAAGGCTACCTGCGCGATGGTTTTCTGTTGCCTTATTTTTTTTTAATGTTCCATGAAAATGTACCAATAACTAGCTATTGCCCGCGACTTCGTCTGCAAATAATTCGTTTATCGCTATCCCGCAGGAACTACGCAATTTTCCGGGATAAAAAGTAGCCTATGTGTAATTCCAGACCATAATCTACCTTTGTTCCAAATTTCATCCAGATCAGTTACGCCGTTCAGGCGTGAAAGAGTAACGTTAAGTCTTCCTACTAAGTAAGATGTTTATCCATAATCAAAAACTTTCGCATTTATAATATTACTAGCTGTTGCCAGCGACTTCGTCTGTAAAGAATTCGTTTATCGCTATCCCGCGGGAACTACGCAATTTTCCGGGATAAAAAGTAGCCTATGTGCTATTCCAGACTTTTCTCTATGTATGTGCCGAATTTCATCCAGTTCCGTTGGGCCGTTCTGGCGTAATTGAGTAATAAACAAACATCCATCCATACTTTCGCATTTATAATATTAGTTAGATACTTAGTAGGAAGTATGATTCAAGTGTGTAATAGTAGTAGCTATTTAAGATGAAAATAACGTATGTAACTTAAAAAGTCACGAATGACAACTGGCGTCAAATTATAAGTCGTCACTGGTCTACTCTTCACATGCCTATATATATTGAACTTTCACATATTTCAGGCGTAGGTACAATTATTTTAACACATAGGGTTAAATAATTAACCATTATTCAACACTCACATAATGTTGTGAAATAAAATTATGCGTAACACGATTTTTGCACTCAGCAATGGTTACACGTAGAGTAGTTTACTTCATACAACATACATAATGATATGGATATACAAATGCGTAGAGTTCAGTACTGTACAGGTTATGTGCGAATGTTAATGAGCAATTCTACTAGCAGCTGTTATAAGGTCTATCGGTGTTGCATACCTCTATTGAAGAATATTTGAACAGGCACTTAACACTTTAAACTTTAGATGACGATAACTTTATTGCTGACCTTAGATTTCAATAAAATAAAGCCTATAAGTTGCCCTGATATAAGTGTTAACTATTTGTGAAAACCGCAATATCCGTTGCGTAGTTTTGGAGATTAGCGAACACATGTTGTATGTATGTATTTATAATAAATTGTATAAATATGTATGTTTATCCTTTCCGTTGCCACCAGACAACCCATAGCACAAGCTCTGCTTAGTTTGGGACTGGGTCGATTAGTGTAATTTGTCCCATGATATTTATTTACATACATAAACATACACATAATACATACCCTAATAAGTTATCCTAATAAGTTGTCTCTACCTAGAGCAAACACCAAACTGTGTAAAAATAATTGTTTCCTGATGGCGATCCGTACCTTCAATCAGTTACCAAGACAATTTCAGGATCTGCCATTTAAATTGTTCAGAAATAAATTGCTCAAATGGCTACAAGAACGGTGCTTCTATTCTGTTAAGGAATTTATGGAGTACCGAGGGAGTAAGCTGTACATGTGATATATATATGTTTATATTTTTAATGATTATTAATTGATTTGTTTTATGGCTTTTCTAACTTTATTTTAATTTTACTTGACATTGATTTTCATTTATTCTGACATTTAATTTTCAATATTGTTTTGCGATTTAGTTGTATTTGTTTTATTTTAATAGATTGATTGTGGACTTGTGCTTCCTATTTTAATTATTAATTATTTACAATGTTTAATTTGCATGTCATATTATTGACTAAATATGTGAACTGTATCTCATTTTGACATCTATTGTAAACCATATTTAATTGCAAATATAAAATTAAAAAAAAAAAAAAAAATTAAAAAATACATACAGATAGACAAAAATTATAAAATCAACTTTTTTGTGTTTTATTCCTCTCCCCTTTCACACGAACTTTCTACTGATTTATTATAATGTATAGAAGTTAGCTACAAAAGCATTAGATTTTAATAAATTTACATTAGGTTTGCTTTACTCGGGAATATTTCGGTTGGTGTTTGGCTTAGGTTGACTGAACGATTGACCGCAGTAGGTACATTTTAAACATCAACCAATGTATGGAAGCATCCATACTAATCTAACTAATATTATAAATGCGAAAGTATGGATGGATAGATGGATGGATGGATGGATGGATGGATGGATGGATGGATGGATGGATGGATGTTTGTTTGTTACTCAATCACGCCAGAACGGCCCAACGGATTTGGATGAAATTCGGCGCATAGATAGAAAAAAGTCTGGAATAGCACATAGGCTACTTTTTATCCCGGAAAATTCCGTAGTTCGTAGTTCTTTGCAGACGAAGTCGCTGGCAACAGCTAGTATTCATCATAAATGCGAAAGCAACTCTGTCTGTCTGTTACCTTTTTACGCTTAATATGCTGGACCGATTTAGTTGAAATTTGGTATATAGACTGTTTCAGTCTCGTGGATGGACATGGGATAGTTTTTATCCCGGAAAATTGCATAGTTCCCGCGGGATAGCGATAAGCGAATTCTGCCCAGACGGAGTAGCGGGCAACAGCTAGTAGGATGTTTGTTAAACACAATAAAAAAAATCTGAAACAGATTTCCAGGAGAGTTCAATCAAACTATTCCAACTAACTACTTAACCTGCTGAAGAATTCTGGAATAATTTTAAAATGCAGTGTTTAATGATATGACAGGATACTGATACAGACAGGTTGAAACTCTAGAAGAAGTACCTACCCATGTAGCACAATGTTACCTACAACCAGTTCAGAGGAAAACATGCACCATAAAGGTTTACTTAATAAATAATCGGACACAGTTTAACAGGGTTGATAATGATTTAAATCACTTGAATTAAATCAGTGATTTAAATCGTGATTTTAATCAATAGATTTTTTTAATAAATCAATGATTTAAATCAATATTTTTTTACTGAAACCAAATCGGACAAAAATTGTCTAGGGATTTCCCGCGACATAGACTACGGCGCGCACGCGTGTGCAATGCCATGCGAGCGTCACCCACATAATTCAGGGATTGCCCACAGCTAAAAAACGCGAGTCATTTCGCTTTTTGACCGGTCATTCGTAATCGTAATTGACTAGTGATAGAGTGAATAACAAGAAGATGTCTGGAAGAAAGAAAGATGCTGTGTGGTTTATATCAAAATACGTTGTTTTCGTTTTAATATAACTGAACTGTCTAAATATTAAATTAATAAAAAAAGAAATGGAAGTAAAAAAAATGAAAAAAATCTGATTTAAATAATAAAAATCCGATTTAAATCAAATAAATCTGATTATTATATATTTTTAAAAGATCATGATTTTTATCAACCCTGCAGCTTCATTAGAATTTCATTAAGAACTTAGTGTTTATCTACAAACACTATTGCTACTATTGCATAAATTTTCCTTGTGAAGTGGGAAATATAAATTTTAATAAACATCTGTAAAACTACCATCTTGCGATACTGCCAGTGTCAATGATAAACGTAAGGGAAATAAGAAGGCTATGACATGTCTATTACGCAAGTTTTATAAAGTCTCCTGACTCTCCTGTGTAAAAGCAAAACTCTAATTAAATATCCTTAGTCGATACTCACAGTGAGTAATTGAAAGAACCAACTATCTTGTAAAAAAAACCGTGACATAACTGAACCCATTAACTAAATGAACGAACGCAGCGTTTCTCAGTACCTATTATTGGTCACATGTATTTGCATGCGTAGGTGTGTCATATTAATGTAAGTGAAAATATCGGTGATCCAAATTTTATGTAACGTAGTTTGAATGGAAAACATCACCTTCATCAACCTGGGTAACTGTCATAAGTTGATCAAAGACATGTCGAGAGCTAGGTAGTTTTTAGTTTAAGGGAAAGGCTATTTAGACATTGCAAAATACATATACTTACAGCAATGATAATCAAAAGTCAAGATACGCCTGTCCGAACAATTTGCTTACTGCGCGATTGGGCATTTTCTCTGAAACACCCTGACAGCTGAACGATACGGCGTCCTGTCACAGACTAAGGCACGGTGCTCTTGTAAGACCACCGCATTAGACAAATTTTATTTACTCGTAAGCGTAGAGCTTATCTTCACGAAGTAATAATATATATCTATGACTTACAGAAATCAGCGGGATTGTGGTACGGCGGGCACCGCAGCCCCGCGCTCGCCAATGCCGGCAGCAACGCCGCTCGTGGCCCTGTGTAAAGCGTCCGTCCATTCGCTAAACAGTACACTGAGTCTATCTTCTCAAACAGCAATGCTGAAGGCTGGTGGATGGTCGCTATGAGGGTTCTGCCACCTCTCGCCAAACTGTTGAGAAGGGTGATGAGGGAAGCTGATGATGAGGAGTCTAGGCCACTGGAATTGAAAAGGGTTAGGATTGAGAACCCTATCTAAGAATATTTTGTATTTGCGTTTGGATTGTTCGTTGGTCCTACTAACTTTTATTGTTTGTTTATTTCATCATTCTACATAATGTTACATTATCATTTACGTAGGTACTTAGTTTAAATGTCAACGAATTTATATACATGGAAATCGTCATTCAAATCGTAAATCTTTTCTTTAAATTGCCGTGCTAGGTTTACGTATGTGCCGGTCAGATCTTGCAAGTCACTTTTAGTGGATGGATTTACCTGAAATTTCAAATTTATGTAGTCAGAAAAAGCTTGTACTATACCTACTAGAAAGGTTTAGGTAATTAACTAAATGTAAACAATCTTACCATGTCTTTTTTTTGAAATGTACACTTTATTATATTTTCATAATTAATTTGTAAAGAGAAAACATTTAGATTTTTAAATTATATACTTCAATAAAATGACAGTGTCAAGATTGTTTACATTTAGTTAATTACCTAAACCTTTGTAGTATAAATTTTTTCAAGCAAAATTTAGCTAAGTACATTACTTTTTCGCATACATTATACAACATAACATAAATAATTATGATGTGTTATGTGTGATGAAACACACGTAGCACAATATCACGAGGGGAAAATAAATCAGGTCCATAGAAATGCGTCATAATTATACCATAAAAATAAATATTATGACCTAAACGTGGTTGGGAATATTTTAGGTAAATGGACGCGTTAGTTATTTTTGAATTTTGGTATCTTTTTCCTTATTACTAAGGCAAACAGGATGGCGGTCAAACTTTTCCATGCAGATTGTGAATCCGCTATATCAAAATGGCAACGAACCCATAAAACCAGCAAGCTAATTTACTTATGAACTAAAAATAAAACTGATTCTAAATAATATCAGTTACTTTTGCACCAGAATAAAAATGGTAGCTACTGACAAATATTCATGAAACACGGACCTATTAACAGGGTAGGCTTGTTTCATGGGGCATGAATACAGCATGTCGTTTTGGTAAATATGATATTACAAATACAAACCATAGGACATTATTTTATGTAAGCAACCTACAGTGCGCCAGCCTAATTTACACATTACGAATTATTTTATACTTAAGTAAGTAAGTATGTTAGTGCTTTCTTGTGCAAATATAAAGAAACAGACACATCACAAAAAAACATTACATGAACATTTGCACAAAGGTGCACTTATCCTTATAAGGGATCTCTACCAGTGGCTTAAGCCTGACTGACATACGACTGATAGAACGAACAGTAAGAAAAAGATGGGTAGTCTGTCTCGCGTGCTGTTATTTCACGGGAAATCACACTCGAGCTGTTCACAAAATAGCATAATGGTATAATTACAACACAACGGATAACCCACGTATAAAAGCCGAAGGATTGCTCCGACAATTGTTTCGGACTATTTCGAAGCCCTTCATCAGGGAGCGCTCGTCCCGGCGCGGCGGCAGCGAAACGAACACTGCGCGCCAACGCTCTGCTCGCGCGGCTACTCGGCGCAGCTGACATCGGCGCACAACTACCCTCATTTTTATCGTCATTTTTATTATAGTCTAAAGTAGGGCAGCACACAACACTGATCACGTCACTGGGTAAAGGTTCGGTCACACTCGCAGTTTGGTCAATATTTAAAACAGTTTTCCAACTGGGAGGCACCGACCATCCCCTGTCACGATTAAAATTGGGATACCGACTTATTTCAATGGCTTCACGTACTTTCCGCGGAATGAAAAACTTTTCTCTTGCCAGTACGGACACCTTATCAAAACGGATGTAATGCGTCGAATCAGATTCCATCGCATGTTCGGCGGTGAGTGTGAGCGAACCTTTACAAAGTGACGTGATCAGTGTTATGTGCTGTCCTACTTTAGAGTATAATAAAAATGACGATAAAAATGAGGGTAGTTGTGCGCCGATGTCAGCTGCGCCGAGTAGCCGCGCGAGCAGAGCGTTGGCGCGCAGTGTTCGTTTCGATGCCGCCGGGGCGAGCGCTCCCTGATGAAGGGCTTCGAAATAGTCCGAAACAATTGTCGGAGCAATCCTTCGGCTTTTATACGTGAGTTATCCGTTGTGTTGTAATTATGTGTGAGTCTCACATATGGTATCTTAAAACAAAGTCTGCAAGTTTTGTTTTATGTTTTATGTGTTGTATTTGCTTTGGACCGGTATAAGTTGTAGACTTTACTCACACGTGTTCGTATGATTATTCAATTAATATTATTAGGCAACCTTGTATATAAAGTAAACAATACTATTCAATCGGGAGGTATTTGGCCATGGACTGCGACTAACACAGACTTTCTAATTATAATAATGGTTTTATTGTCGTCAAAAAGTTGTAAGAGGTTTTAAAACTATATTTAGGTACTTGTATTATTTCTGTCATTTAAGGTCATAATTAATAAAGCGAATTAAGGAACTGCAGCGTGTTAAAAACGCATCGTCATTTATTTTCACATGGACGAAAAGGCAAGGCAATCCGTCAGTGTAATATAACTTGTCGAAGAGTGCTTTATTTATTGTTAAAGTTGTGAAACACGAGAATAAAGATTTTTTTGCAACTCTGTAATCGATGAAAATGACGAAGGAGGTTTTTAGGTCAACGCGCATATATTTTTTAAATGTAACCTTTGTCATACACATCAAGTAACTTTACGTACGATTACGACTTTGAAAAATATTTCAGTTCTTAATTCAGGAAAATCAGTAAGTTTTATAGTCACATTAATTTATTTGTGACTGCTAAGTGCTAATCTCTAGTCTTCAGTTTTTTTAGGGATTACAACTGGCATTAAACTTGAGGGTAATGAAGAACTTCTATTTCGAATATAGATTACAATCGTACCAAAACTCTTTATGGATTAATCCGATTGTACAGAGCGATAGCATTTAAAAAGACCTTCGGGTCCGTCTTACTTTCTCACTAACTCTTACGGCTTTTATACGTGAATATGTAATGATAGTTTGTAACAAGTGATTCAATCAAATGTATTAACTCTAATTACAGCAAACCGGTATAACTCACGTATAAAAGCCGAAGGAATGCTCCGACTATTCCGTAGGTAGTCCTTCATCAGAGAGCGCTCGCCCCGGCGGCAGCGAAACGAACACTGCGCGCCAACGCTCTGCTCGCACGACGACGACGACGATACAAATGAGGGTAGTTGTGCGCCGATGTCAGCTGCGCCGAGTAGCCGCGCGAGCAGAGCGTTGGCGTGCAGTGTTGGTTTCGCTGCCGCCGGGGCGAGCGCTCTCTGATGAAGGACTACGGAATAGTCCGAAATTGTAATTATGTTTGAGTCTCACGGTAGTTTCATGTTGAAAGTGTATTAACTCTGTTTGATGTGAAAATATCTTTCATCATCATCATCATCATATCAGCCGAAAGACGTCCACTGCTGGATATAGGCCTCTTCCAAGGCTCTCCACTCGGACCGGTCCTGTACCTTCCGCATCCACCGCGATCCCGCGATCCTGATCAGGTTGTCGCTCCATCTTGTTGGAGGCTTACCGACAGCTAAGAAAATATCTTTACTATTTTCTTTTACTTACGTGGTAGGCTCATCGAGGAATAAAAGCGAGGGGTCGGACAGTAGTTCTAAGGCGACGGCGAGTCGTCTCCGTTGGCCCCCCGAGAGGTCCCTGCAGAGGGTCTGGGCCGCCCCACTTAAGCCCAAGAGAGCAAGAATTTCGTATACCTGATGAAGAAAAATGCTTTGTTCATTTCGTTTGTTTTGGTTGTTTTTGATTGAAGTTGCTTACGTATTACAGCGGGATCTCATCCTATTCTAGTTCCAATTTTAGATAGGTATCTACAGGTGGCGTCTGGCGATCTTGAGACTAATGTTTAATAAAACAAAAAATAAATGTTAAATATATTTTTAAAACTTTAAAATAACAAGCACTGAAAAATATACATTTTCTTACTCCTGCAATTGAAAAAGCAACATTATGTGCTATTTAGACGATATCAATAATAAACCGATTGACACTACTCTCAATCATTAAAATGATGAGTATGAGAAGTCAAGGTGTGACGGCTAAACATAGACGCAAATTTAACCATAAAAATATAATCATCATCATCATCATCATCAGCCTGAAGACGTCCACTGCTGAACAAAGGCCTCCCCCTTAGCACACCATAATGAACGACAAGTCGCCACCTGCATCCACCGGTTTCCCGCAACTTTTAAGATTTTAAAAATATAATAATGACATACAATATACATTTTACTTTTAAAATGGGATATAGACCGCGTTTACCTTTCTCTGACGTTATTAATCGTGTATCATATAAATCTGTTTTCATAACTTTTTGGCTTCGCTGTATACCAAGTGACCTACTCGCATTGTGCATCTGTGCAATATTGCCATCCTTATCTTGCTAGCCCAGAAAAAAGAGACGCAGTAAAATGTGCCCGACATTCTTAGTCACCTGTACTTACTTTCTCCTTTCTTTCCTGTGGCGAGAAATCGGCCAGCTTAAGTGCTGCGGCGAGAGCCATGGCTTCATATACGGTCAGGTAGGCGCGGAGGTCATCGTGCTGGCGGATGTACTTGGCGCCACCCCGGCCGCCAGACTGCGATGCGCACGCGCAGACTCCGTTCACAGATATTTCACCTTTCGCCCCTCGTGTACTGTTGAAAATTGAAATATTTATTAAATAAATATTTGGGAACAATTCACACAAATTGACCTAGTCCCAAAGTAAGCGCAAGTAAGGCTTGTGTTATGGGTACTAGACAAAGATATACATACTTATATGTATAGAGAAATACATACTTATATAGATACCAACTAAGCCAACCGCGTCGTCAAACTAATTATGAAATTTATTACTTCTAATGCTAGCTTTTTAGGCATTTTGTAGGTACGTTGCACGGGTTAAAGTAAGAAAATAAAATCGTTAAACCTATTTTAGCGATGAACGACGACAGTTGCATAGGTCATTTTAACACTAATTAACTGTGCTATGAATGTAACAGTTGCTTCTCGTCCCGCGCAGATGGCAAAAGCCCGTCGAGGGAATCGGCGATAATCGTAGGAATCATATAGGCGATGCGGCTAGCAACCCATTACTATTTTGATCCCCTTTTCAACCAATACGCCCACAATCACGCTAAACGTGGCCAGGTCTTGTTACCTTAGGCCCTGTCTGCCCTGTAAGGGACATAGACGTGATTTATGTACCTATGTATTATGTACGTAGAGAGGATGGATGAAAGAAGATTAACTAAACAGATTTATACGGGGAGTGTGAATGGGTGCGTTGGGAGGGGAAGGCCTAGGCGGACGTTCCATGATAAAATTGGGGACGTTTTGGAAAAAGGCCAGGTCAAGAGTACCCGAAACCGACGAGCATGTATGAAGAGATTGATGAATGTGGATGAAGCGAAAGAGGTATGTCAGGATCGTAGCAAGTGGAACAAAGTAGTCTCTGCCTACCCTTGTGGGAAAGAGGCGTGACGATATGTATGTATGTATTATGTACGTAACCAAAATAAAAAATAAGATAAAAAATTGAATATTTGTTTCATATTGTATTGAAAAACTAGAGAACCCTACACTACACGCTGCCCATCACGCACATGCATTAAATGTCCATAAAATTGCGATAAAAGCGCATTGTCATTATTGGACAGGTTTAATAAAAATCATAAAAAAGGAAAAAAAAACCTAATTATTTATAACTGCTCAGGTCATTAATGAACAATGAACAATAAAAATGTGTCAAAGATAGGGTAAAATAAATGAATACTGAACGGTAATTAAATTAATAACATCAGCACGTCTAGCACGACAGTGCACAAAAGTCGCGTCGCGCGCGAGATAGATTGCCCGTCTTTTTCTTTCTGTTCGTTCTAGAAAGAGATGGGTATTCTATCTCGCGCGCGACGCGACTCTTGCGTGCTGTCGTGCTAGCCGGGCAGTGTCATTCGTTTTAGGGTTCCATACTTACCATAAAAGGAAAACGAAACCCTAATAACAAAACAAAACTAATAGTGGAAGTACTCCTTATTTCTTTTGAAATTGGTTAAAATATATTCCTCGAACAGCACAAGCAGTCAGTGTTAAAATTATCCGAAATATACATTTTTTAGGTACAGGAAATCACTGTAAAGATTGTTTTGGTAGCTATACAAAAAATGTATTTTCATAAAAGAACAACTTTTTTATAAGAAACTAGCTGGTACCCGCGGCTTCGCCCCCGTACCCTTGTTTTATTTCAAAATATTGTTACGTAAGAACTTTCCCCTGACAATAACGAACACAGCAAAAAAATTGTTAGCGAAATTGTTCTAGCCGTTCACGCGTGCGGAAATTATACGTATTAATTTATAATTACATTTTATAAAAGGGATGTCCCCAAGTTAAGTTCGTACCTTAAATTACATTAGTCTACAGTAGAGATGTATAAAGTCTCTACTGGTCAAAGCGAAACAAAATATGTGATAAAAAAAGAAAGGAAAAAAAAACGATTATAAATAATTTAAGTTCAGTGGAGGTGTAAAACGCCTCCACCGTCGAATAATATATGTATATACTCGTATATATAGGTTTAAATAAGCATAGGCATATCATAGTATTGTGTCGTTCTAGGAAACGCAACTAGCTGACGTAATACAATACAAAAACCTCATGTCACCGAAACACTTCTGCATGCTTGTTAAATTAATTTAGTTTGCTGAGTAAACGAGGTTTTACCAACATTACTAAAAAAATGTTGACTTTGCGTTAGGTACTAAAAGGTCGTTTAAACTAAAATATTAACTCAGCTTAAATTAGCACCGTTTATATATTATATTTAATAGAGATTAGCTTCTGCCCGCGACTTCTTCCGCGTATAATTAAACTTAAGAACTATGCAATTTTGCGGGATAAAAGTTATTATTAGTTATTCCAAGGTACCAGCTATCTTCGTTTTAAATTTTATCCTAATCCGTCCAGTCGTTTCAGCGTGAAGAAGGAACAAACATACACATGCACTCACATCGCCACTACCATCCATCCGTCCATCCTCACAAACTTTCGCACTGAATTCTGTCGTGATTAATTTTCTTATCGCCATGTGTGTTAGTATGTTTATTTTTTATTGTATGATGACTAATAACGGATGTTACTAGTTCAAAGTACATTTTACCCTATCATTGTAATGACGCATTACAATATTTTGACGAATGCGTAAGCTTCGATCTTTATGCGTAAACTTGCGTAAGTTTTTAGATCATTTTTACATGGCTGTGTGACACAAAGAAGGGTAAATTGTTCAACAACCTATACTTATTTGTATGCAAGTTTGTTTGTTCTTTCGTGGCGCTCTAGAAAACAAACGGGTTGATTTAGATCAAGCTTACTTCAAAGAGTCACTAAAGATATTCAACACTTAATCAAAATTAAATTATGGTGATCACCACACGTTATGCAAAAAAGTAGTCGACGAACCATGTAAAATGTTGTTGTCTATGGTTGATATGTTGTCAAGGCAACAAAAATAGTGTTGATACTGTCACAGTAAAGGAAAAAACTAAAGTTTACAAACGCGTATATTTTCGTTCGTATTTAATCACAATTCAATAATAGTTAAAGTTAAAAGCAAAAGATTGAAATAGATTAAGTACTAACTTATTTAAATACTGAAAACCCGACTGCAAAAAACTGTAGGGGAATGTGGTCACCATTCGTACACATACCTTATCGTTGAAAAATGGCTATATCCCTTTAACATTTTGATATAATAGTTCCGGATTTTTTTGTAACAAACTATACAATATATTTGTTATAATTTACACTTAAGTACATAAACTAGCTAAATTTGACAATTAAATAAAAAATAAAAAATACATACATACATAACTATCGTCAAAAAAAAAATGAAAATAAAAAACAACACGACATCGCAATCATTGCATAAGCAAAAATACACCTTATGTACTTACGTGTATCCTGCCAGTATATTTAGTAGAGTAGTTTTCCCCGCTCCGGAAGGACCCATGATGGCCGTGAGTTCTCCAGGCTTGAAACAGCCGTCCACGCCATACAGGATGTTTTTTGGTTCTGTGAAAATAATACAAAATACATCTAACTAATATTATAAATGCGAAAGTATGGATAGATAGAGAAAAGTCTGGAATAGCACATAGGCTACTTTTTATCCCGGAAAATTGCGTAGTTCCTGCGGGATAGCGATAAACAAATTCTTTGCAGACGAAGTCGCTGGCAACAGCTAGCTAATAAATAAATGTGACATTAATTTACATTCCTTTATCATGGTTAGTTTCATTAGTACTTCTATAGCACAATGAAATGAAAATACCTAGTTTATTCCAGAACAAGTCCAGCATTTATTCCTACATGGATAAATCTTGCTAATGTTATTCTAATCTTACTAATATTATAAAGGCGAAAGATTGTAAGTTTGAATGTTTGTTGCTCTTTTATGACAAAACGGCAAAACCGAATCCATTGAAATTTGTTATAGGTACCTAGTGATAGTTACAGTCCCGGGAAAGGACATAGTATAGTTTTATCTCGGAATATCGCATAGTTTCCGCGGGATAGCTATAATCGAATTTTTTTCAGACGGAGTCGCGGGCAACAGCTATAATTAAATTGATTTTAAATTAACTACGACATGAAGTTGTTTTTGGTTTTAAAATAAAAATTAAATTAAATTACATCAAAATCATAATTAAAGTAAAAAAAAAAAAATTAAAATAAAAAATAGAACCGCCTTCAATTCGCTACTTTAAAAATGTCAAATTAAAATTATTTTTCGGTAAGTGCTACCTACTTATTTATATGTTGAAGTCGGTGCCTCAGTCCGCGCCACTGTTATATTTATGTGTGATAAGCGTGGCAGAAGTGGACCTAGTCTATCTGCCTATTATAGTACCTATAAGTATATTCGGCTTGGAACTATTTGA
Organism: Pandemis heparana; assembly: GCA_963854515.1. NCBI lineage: Eukaryota > Metazoa > Arthropoda > Insecta > Lepidoptera > Tortricidae > Pandemis > Pandemis heparana. Next base: position 6,926,945 of record OY978016.1, on the reverse strand, counting down.
GCTGAGGCACCGACTTCACACAATATAAATAATTAGGTAGCACTTACCGAAAATTAATTTTAATTTGACATTTTTAAAGTAGCGAATTGAAGGCGGTTCTATTTTTTATTTTAAAATTTTTTTTCACGCTTTTTAGTGAATTGTTTTGTAATTTATCCAATTTTTAACACCAATTTATGTAGATGAAGCGAAAGAGGTATGTCAGGATCGTAGCAAGTGGAACAAAGTAGTCTCTGCCTACCCCTGTCTGAAAGAGGCGTGACGGTATGTATGTATGTATGTTGTATAACACCTAATACCCACTAGGGACTTGTGGTCCCACTGTTATAAAAATGTCGAATTACACTCCATCATAAGGTCGACGGAACCTATTTCTATGTGGTTTGCCCTTCGGGCATTTGAAGATACCTAACGAACCTAACCTAATTTTATTATTTCTAGTGAGTATTTTTAAAACAGTGGGACCACGATTAATACGCTCTAAGCTCTAATGCAATCTGTTCATCACTATTTACTAAATATTACTTAAAAGTATCGAAAGTATCGTCTAAATATTCCTAACCGTTAGAAGTTTCTAAAAAATATGCAAAACACGGTATACGTGCCCACTTTATTTCTCACTTTTTAGTGGTTGTAGCCAAAGTGCATCTCACAACGATTCCATTAAGCCCAAACACGGCTTAGTTACCTTGTTTTATAACAGAGTTCCGTTGGCTTCAGCATCAGATCAGTTCGAAAAAATCATCAGCTTAAAGCCTCTTCTTCTTAGTTGCTTATCTATATAAATCGAGATCACTTATAGCCGTGCGAGCATTACTTAGTTTTTACGAGTTCCGTTGGCCATCAGCAGTCTTCTTCATCAGGTCCAGTCCACCAAATTATACTTTTTGAATGTAAATACTTGATTTGGTGTCAAAAATGTTAAAATCGCTATAGGTGTGCTTATAAAATTTGAAGGTTGCCCTCGATTTCTCCAGGATCCCATTATCAGATCTTGATTTGGTGGCAATGGGACCAACCTGGAAGTATTCCCTTTCCAACAAAAAAAGAATTTTCCAAATCGGTCCACAACTGACGAAGTTCTGAAGTAACAAACATAAAAAAAAAAAAAAAAAATACAACCGAATTGAGAACCTCCTCCTTTTTTTTTTTGAAGTCGGTTAAAAATTAAATCATAATTATAATAAAAAGGTTGGCCGAGTCAAATCAACAGGTCACGAGTACCCCGATTCCGAATGTATCTTATGGCGACTGTACAAATATATGGATGAAAAAAATGCATAAAAAATATTTTTCGATGTTCACTGCACTGATGTGTTCGGGGAAAACAAAGCAGGTACCCACTTTATTTATTTTAAGTATATATAACTTTTATACGCTACGCTATTTGTTTTGTTTGAGGATTAATAGTTTGACGATACGTTTTAACGTCAAATTTAAAATAAATAACGTTAATTTCAAATGTTAATCTTTTGATTTCTTTGACAGTTTGAATCGCTTTGCATAATAAACAGTTCAATAGTTGAACAACAAAACTAAGATCATTCTCGAAAAATAATATAAATTGCAACCATTTTCGAAAAATTATTAATTGCTATTAGAAATTTTACTTAACTTTGAATCAGACTTCCTTAATAAGGAATTTAATACAAATGTGACACACTTAATACTAAATGACCTTTCTAGGTATTTATAACGGGTAGGCAATAGTCAAGAAATCGAAATTGAATTAATGCCTCGTGATCGTAGTCACGTCGTGTCTCGAAACAGGCTCAACTTTTATGGGTTCGTTGTCTCTACCCCTTTTTATCTTTTTGGGTTCCTTGACTTAATGTCCAGTCTGACCATATGACATATATATTATTATAGTTTAGATGCAAACGATTCGGGCATGACGTAGGTAGTTAGGATCTTAATCTCACAACCCGAGGTAATTTTAAAAGAAATCACATTAGTTTCTTGCCTTAAACAGAAGTTATTTTATTACTTATCCTTTTTAAAGAATTCGGATACAAAAAAAATAAAAAAAAAAATCAAATGCGATTATACTTTAAGACATTAAGGTGCGACCACACCACCGCTTAAAAAACGGTGACGTTACGGAATCGCAGCAAAATGTATGAAGAAACGGTGAGAAAACGTGACGCATACGATGGTTAAGATACAATTATGATCACTTAAATATTAAAAATAGTGTTTTCGCAAAATACCTAAAAAATGCGTAATTGCAATTGTAATTCACCATGAACTTTTCCGTGCAGGATAAAAATTCGACAAAACCTTCACCTTCACACGTCAGTGAAACAGTTCATCGGTCTTTGCGAAGTTCCCAATCCAGTGAACTTCAGCCCATGCCCTTTAATTCTGAATAATAACCCAGGGGCCTTACCATGACTTCCTAATTCCGACTCAGTTCAAGTTTTAGCTGTCATTTTTAGTATGGCTCTGACAGCGAGCGAACCTAAACTGAATCGCATTAAGACGTCATGGTAAGACCCCAGCTGTGGAATGTAAAGACGCTGTAGGCAATGATTTTTAAAGGTTATACTAAATATACTTTGGTATAGGTACTAAATAGTGTGTGTGAAGTTCCCAATCCGCACTGGGCCCGCGTAGGAACTATAGCCCAAGCCCTCTCATTGTGAGAGAAGCCTGTGCCCAGCAGTGGGACGTATATAGGCTGGAGATGATGATGGTACTAAAATCTATTCGTTCATCATTGTGAGACAAACCGGTTGCAAAATGCAATATCAGGAAACTTGATCAAGGCTAAACAGCTGGACTATTAACCTAGTTTTGCGATATCTATTTTGAATTATTTCTTAAAAAAAGTTTTTCAATAAATAATTATGTCGGGACAATTTAACCTTGTCCCAAACTAAGCAAAGCTTGTAATATGGGTACTAGACAAGGGATAAACTTATATATATGAATACATACTTAAATACATATTAAACATCCAAGACTCGAGAACAAACATTCGTATTTTTAATAGAAATATTATCTGCCCCGACCGGGGATCGAACCCGCGACCTCATGTATCATAGTCAGGTCTCTAACCACTAGGCCATCCGGTCGCCTACTTACATGCTTTTTTGCTGATTGTAATTTTTGATGACTGTTGCATTGTCATCTTATAAATATGAACTAAATCTAATTCGAGACAGTGTGACACATGAAAGTAGGTGAAATACATCGATATAACGTCTCTTAAGATTTTGGCGGTCCACTTGAGAGCTGTTTTCAACGCAATCCCGTATAGGAATTTTCGGGAAGAAATTTACTACCAAAAAAAACCTCATCACTAAAAAATTACAGACTTAATCATTAGTTTATCTGCCAAACAAAATGTAACTAATGACATGACTAGTTATTGAGAAAAAAATGCTATCTAGTGGCTAAACCTCAGCCTCAGACCAAATAAAAAGTCAAGATAAAGTCCCGCGAACGACAAAGTGAGCGTGACAGTGTTATTACGAACTACGCCTTAGCGTGTGCGTATGGTTGCACGCACACAAGCGCCACCATATTTGCCACACAACCCGTTTGAGACACGCCACGAGCACGCGGCAAGGCGTAGTTTAAACCACTTTGTCGAATGCAGAACTCCGTCTTGACTTTTTATTTTTTCGCTCGCGATCACCATCGTCTTCATTGTGACAGTTCATGTATGGGCTGACAATTGGCATCGGAATCAGCTAGCTGTCACATTCATACAAGAACTGTCAAAATTAACACACGTCGGTGACAAGTGTCAATTCTCTTTACATTACAATCTCTACGAAAATCTACGCCGATTGACTTTATATTGAATACCTACGCATTGCATTTTGAATTGACTTGTTTAAGTTGACAGCTGTATACAATTAAAATTTGACACCACTCGAGCTTAACGGCTTGTGGACATAAAGGTACAACCGTGAAATCCTAAACTGATTCCCATGACAACGAATTCTACACGTGTTTGACATACAGCGCGTAATTCTGCGGTCGATATTCAACTCACAATCAAGCTATCAATAAAGAAACGAATTACTTCCACCCGTCGGTATTGACGTCAATCGCAGGAACAGAGAATACAAATGTTAAAAGGTTTATCTTCGTAAATTAAGTATGGACAAGTGAATATGTTATTTTGGAGTAGAGATACAGCTGTCATGCAGTATCAGTACGTGGTAAAGGCAAGTCAAAGTGACACGTGTGTAAAATAATTAATTAGAAAAAGTTGATCTCCAATGTTTCAGAGTTATATTTTTAATACATACATACGACCGAATGGCCTAGTGGTTAGAGAACCTGACTATGAAGCTTGAGGTCCCGGGTTCGATCCCCGGTCGGGGCAGATATTTGATTATGACGGATTTAGATCGAAGCCATACAATGTCACCTCTGGAATTGGTCAGGGAAGTAATCTTGGTCCGTTATTGTTTCTAATTCTGATTAACGACCTCCCTGACGTGGTGAAACATTCCACATGTCTCCTGTTTGCCGATGACCTGAAGCTAGCATTACCCGTTGCTAGTACGAGTGATTGTATTAGGTTGCAGGAAGACATCGACAGAGTTCACGAATGGGGCATCAGGAATAGCCTAACCCTCAATAAAAACAAATGTTACGTGATGGCGTATAACCGCGGGCGACAACCCCTGCTATTCGACTATACCGTTGAAGGTGAGATCTTAAACCACACGACATCAGTCAGAGATCTTGGCACATGTTTTGACTCGCATCTCACTTTCAACGACAACGTCAGCGCGATCTGTGCTAGCGCAAAGAAATGTCTGGGGTTTGTCATCCGACAGTCCAGGGAGTTCAGCGATAGAACAGCTATTTCTATTATTTACAACGCGTATGTTCGTAGCCGTCTGGAAACAAACTGTATAATTTGGAGTCCATCTGATAAAGGCCATATACTAATGGTGGAAAAAATTCAAAAAACATTTATCCGATTTCTATTTAAAAAATTGCACGGATACTACCCCTACATGTATCCCACCCTGTACATACTTGGAATGGTCGACTATAATTCCCTAGAGACCAGACGCAATCTATACCTCGTGAAATTTTTCTTCACTGTGATACGTGGTGACATAAGGAATCCGTCCCTCCTAGCAGCAATATCGCTGCGGGTCCCCCCCGCGTCCCACAGGCAGCTCCGCACGCGCCTTCGCCCTCCGCTCGCCGTCCCCCCCGCGCGCACCCGGGCTCTGTCCCGCTGCCCGCTGCACCAAGCGCTAACTCTCATCAACGACATCCTGGACAGTGACAGTACTCTGGATTTATTTTTTACATCTGAGCCGAAATTTCTTGCATCGGCTAGCCGGTATTTGGAATCAATAGTGACGCCGAGCTCAATAAATGTTTAGTCTGTTAACCTGTTCTATCTCTCTTTTTGTATAGTTAACATGCATGGCTAGACTATTAGTGTTAATTATGAGATTATTATAAATAAATAAATAAATAAATTAATAAATAAATAAATGTCTGTTCTCGAGTCTTGGATGTTTAATATGTATTTAAGTATGTGTATTTCTATATAAGTATGTCCAATGTCCATTGTCTAGTGCCCATATTACAAGCTTTGCTTGGTTTGGTGTAAATTGTCCCAAGATATTTATTATTTATTTTATTTATACATATATAAATCACATCTTTATCCCTTTCGGGGTAGACAGAGCGAGGTAACAAGACCTAAAGGCCACGTTTAGCATAATAATTGTAGGCGTAAATGTGCAAAGGGGAAATCAAAATAGTGATGGGTTGCTAGCCGCATTGCGTAAAATTATGATTCCTAAGATTTTCGCGAATTCCCTCGATGGATTTTTACCATCTGCGCGGGAAGAGAATGATATTATTAAATAGACAAGTCGGACGCTGAGAGCACTTTATGGCAATTTGATCAGCTACAATAAGAATTTACCGTAAACAAAAAGGTTTAAAAGTTTTTTAACAACGTGAATAGTAACAAAAATGCGACATTGATCATGTTATAAACTCATGCAATCACACTTTAGTAAAGCTGTTAGCTGCGGTTGAAGTGAATGTTGACAAAAGATTCATGTGTATTTTACACATACAAATAAATAACTCTTTTGTTAATAAATTATCGACAAAGGTTAAAGATATACACTGGCCTCTTTTCGCAACACCTGAGACTGGAGTTCGATTCTATACTATTGCTCAAGCATCTGAGGTAGTTTCTGCAAATACTTAATGAAACGAAATAGGTAAAGAGGTACATTTAGTTGGTACACAAAGGCTAGAACTTATTTTGCAATTGTCAGACTTAGACCACGTAAAACATAAAGACAAAACTCTCATGGGCGTGCGCGTGGCTCAATTGGTTTGTTTGACTGGGCAGAGCTTTGTGCGCGTGTTCGCGTGCGACTGTATGCAAAAGGTAAAGTTGTTTAGCGGTGAAGCCATTTGCAGAACTCCGTCTTTATAGTTTATTAAAATACTAGCTTTTTCCCGCGACTTCGTCCGCGTAGATTGCATTTACTGACAAACAGCTTTTGCCCGCGACTTTGCTTGCGTGTAACAGGAGTATTTCAATCCCGTTTTTTTCCCGTTCCCTTAAGAATTTCAGGAAATGATCTCTTAATGCTCCCTACACTCCCCAAGGAACTCTTCAAGCAACCTACATGCCAAGTAACGTTTCAGCTTTCTACGACCAGTAAAACGAAAAACCCCGTTTTTTCCCGTTTCCGTGGGAATTTTGGAAAGTCCTCTCTTAATGCTTCTCTACACTCATCAAGCAATCTACATGCCAAATTTCAGCTTTCTACGACCTGTAAAACAAAAAATCCCGTTTTTTCCCGTTCCTGTGGGAATTTGTGTGTGTGTGTGTGTCAGGTAGGTATGTGTGTTATTGTTTTCATAATCAGCGACCCGATAAACCGTACAAACAATACTACCCACTATAATATAATAATAATAATACCCACGTTGATTTTCAGACTTTGTCACCCCCTATCCCCTTTTAGGGGTTGAATTTTCAAAAAACCTGAAACAGGTGTTTACTCATTTGTCGTTAGGAATAACTCCTGTGAAGTTTCGAATAAAATAGTCTAACTAATCTTGTTTCCCCATACAAACTTTGGACCCCCAATTAACCCCTTTAGGGGTCGAATTTTGAAAAATCCTTTCTTAGTGCACCCCTAGACCTTATAAGGAACCTACGTGCCAAATTTGGAATCTCTAGAACCAACGGTTTGGGCTGTGCGCTGATATGTCAGTCAGTCAGTCAGTCAGTCAGTTTCTTCTTTTATATATTTAGACTTCATCATCTCCAAAAAAAAAACAAAAAACTACCTATTAAAAAAATACAAAAAAACATAAACAACAAAATAAAATACAAATAAAATATTTAACCTTTTTTTTATTTACAAAGGGTTAAATATAAAGGTTGGGGTACAAGGGCAAACTAACGATAATTTGGTACCTACCTACGTTGTATTATCGGAATGTTTTATTTTTAGTGTTCAAATGTAATTAATTATTTGGCATAATATAGTAGGTAAATTTGGTTAAATTACAATTAATGCTTAGGAGTCTACAATAATTACCAGATAAATTCACGGAATTTAGTCGCTGGAAAAAACAATGCCAGCTAACAAAGACATAGAACAACGTTACTGAAAATATATTTATCATGTTCTAACTGGAAACATTTTGTTGAAAAAAAGTAAAATGTCGATTTAAAGGCCATCTACACGGTCGGGACCAACCACCGACCATCGTGACCTTGGTCGGGTTGATTTAAAAATGGACAGCGTAGAAATCGGTGGAAACGGCCGATATTTGGTTGATGTCAACGGCCTTGGTCTGGCGCGGATCCCTCGCGACAGGCTGCGTCCATGGCAAGTTGTGTTAACCACCGACCGTGTAGAACGAATACAAATATTGGTTGACCCGACCAAGGACAGATGGTTGGCTGTTGGTCCCGACCGTGTAGAAGGCCCTTAACTGTTAAATTTGATTTAGTACTCCCAAATTGTATGGATCTGTCAAACATTAATTAATATTGTTTTATTGTTTTATTTGGAGATCAAACAGAAATAGATGTATACAAAAACTTTCATGACCTTAACTACTATTAAAAATATATTATTATAATAAAATATATTATTATTTAAAATATATTTTTATTTATAATATATTATTATTTTTTATTATTTAAATACTGAATCATATTTTTTTCTACGAGACTGCCTAATCAACGACGATTGTTTTTTTTTTTAGTTAACATTGTTTGTCCTTTGAATGATTTTTACACCAAAACAACAACCAATTCATTGTCTTGCCAGGGCCATGAACCATCAATGACATTGATTGGCGATGATTGATTGTAAGACAAGGGATTTTGAATCATGCATTCTGTGCTCACGCGCAGCCACTGCGCGGCATCGCAATGAAATGGTTTTTTTGCAATACGTGGCATCGAGCAATTGATGGTGTTAAATCGACATCGACGCATATGGTCGCACTCGCACGTCACGCTGGTTGGTCTCGTGTAATTACGACAAATTGCTATAAAATCTTTTGTAATTATCGGATATTACTGAGTCAGTAACACCGACATTAAATCATAAGAGGTCTGATGGCCACTTGCTGGAAATAATTAAATCTCCATTTATTGTTGAGTTCACTTTAGTAGTGTCAAAATTAATGGAACTATATTTATCGAGTCAATCTAGTTTTAATTATTCCAGTAATACTCGTAGTAAGTGTGTATAAATTATATATTATGAAATATGCATACCTACCTATATGGAAGACAACACTGCGAGAAAGCAGATAAATCTTTTTGTGTATCTCTAAGAAGTCAAAGGAAAAATAAATAAATCAACCGCTGATGCTATTATCACCACATAATAAAAACAAAGTCATCCACCGATCAGTCTGTTCGCGATATACTCAAAAATTATTGAACGGATTTTTATGCGGCTTTCACCAATAGACAGAATGATTCACGAAGAATATTTTGTGTAAATTGGTTAGAATTTAACGACATTGTTAGAAATGTCGCAAAAAGTCAATCTATTTATTCAATTAGTAATTATTAAGTACACTACACTACTACACATTCCAGCACAGGCGCTTAACATTCCAAAATGTTTGTCTTTCCGCACGCTACAACTTTGAAAGGAAGAAACAGTTAAACTCAAGACCTCAGTTGGGAAGTTGATTGTGAAGCATTTACGCTTTCAACACTTGATATCCTTCCAAAGGTAATCAAATCCAGTTAATTTAGTTTGGGATTCACGAACATAGATCCTGTTGCATCTGAATAAAATAATAATAAATAAATATCTTGGGACAATTGACACCAATATCGACCTAGCCCCAAACTAAGCAAAGCTTGTACTGACAGCGGCGCCTATCTACCCTCGTTTCATCGTCATTTATACGTTTTATTCACTCAACTTTTATACGTGAGTTACTCGTATCCGTTTCTGTAATTGATCATAAGTAGAACAGGTAAAAATGCAAATGCAGTCAGAAAAAGTGTTTTTTTTAGCAAATTTATTAATGTCAATGTCATTACTAATGACGTTTTGTTTGCTCTTAGATTGATTATGTGACCCTGTACTACTTTTAATACGACGTCTGTTTTGTTTCGGGACACACTGTAGCCCAATTTTACGTACGTAGATAAAACCATCATTATCAACAAGGTCACGACTGGTAAATGTCGACTATTTGCTTCTTTTGATACATTACATATAGTTCTCTTACCTGACAAATATTGCCAATTTTTAATAATAATAATAATGGGATCATAGCAAGGTTTTTAAGGCATTGTTGGCATTCCTGGGGCTTTACCATGACGTCTTAATGATTCAGTTTAGGTTCGATCGCTGTCAGATTCATACTAAAAGTGACAGCTAAAACTTGAATTAAATCGGAATACAGTATGGAATTGCTACCAGCATCTTTGGCTCAATGCCGCGGGGGAGTAGGTTTTTAGATTTATTTTAGTTTTTGTTAAATTAACTTATCTTGTAATTCATTTATATTTCAGTTTTATTTTAATCGGAATTAGGACGTCATGGTAAGGAATTAGCATCAATCAAGCACGTTTGATTGTTGTCCAAGTGCAAGGTTTCTCAAAGTAGGGTACACGTACTTTACACCAGTTCAATGGTGGGGGGGGCAGACGGCCAAAATTAAATGGGGGGAGCACAGCTGATTGCCACATGTAACAATTGTATTTCGAGATCGGACATCGCTATAGCTCATTATCTTCATCTCCAGCGTATATTATATCCCATTGCTGGGTAACAGGCATCCTCTCAGAATGAGCTTGGGCCATGGTGCCCACGTGGAGCCAGTGCGGATTGAGAACTTCACACACACCATTGAATTGCTTCGCAGGTGTGTGCAGGTTTCCCTAGTTTTATGTATAGTAAGGGGTCGTCCGCGCCGTTGTGTTGAAATTAGTTGGGGGCACGTGGAGCAAAGTTTTAGAAACATTGTCATAATGTATTAAAATGTGATGTAAAAGCCGTGGTAGCCTAGTGGTTTGACCTGTGGCCTCTCAAGCAGAGCGTCGTGGGTTCAAATCCCGGGCTCGCACCTCTGAGTTTTTCGGAATTTATGTGCGAAAATTACATTTGTAATTTGCCATGAGCTTTTCGGTGAAGGAAAAACATCGTGAGGAAACCTGCACACATCTGCGAAGAAATTCAATGGTGTGTGTTAAGTTCCCAATCCGCACTGGGCGCGCGTGGGAACTATAGCCCAAACCCTCCAATACACGGAGGAGGCCTATGCCATGAGGCACGCCGAATTACGCGACAATTTAATATTAAATTAAAAAAAAAAAAAAAAAAACGGCAATAACAACAACAACATGTACTTACTGAAATTGTAGCGAATTCGGAATAAAAAGGCTTAAGGTCAATGTGGGTAAGACCGTCTACAAGGCAAGTCCGTCAACACGTTATAACTTTTGAATTTGAAAGCGTTTCCCGCTTTAGCGTCCAGTAGATAAAGCAGTTTGTCGCGCTAGTTCCGGCACTTTAATTTAGATGACGCTGTGACAATAAACTTCAGAGAAATCCGCCTAAACAAGTCATCACGTGTATGGAACTCGAAGTGATAGTGCGACGGTCTCTGCTAATATTTTTTAAAAAAATAGTTGGTGACAAGATTTTGCGCCAGAAAGTAACTACAAATGTAATACAAGAACCGGCCATCTTTTTTCTGTATTTAAATTATCAGAAATCGGCTTAGTTTTGTAATTATACGTTCTATCATTTATCACATTAAAATTTCGTTAAGTTGGAAAGTCCGTCTACTATGTTACAAGGCAAGACCGTCATATGCCGGACTTCCCTGAAATCAGAGGTTACCAACTGTTTTTACGACTTCAATTATTATTACGATTTCATAAGGTAAAATTTCATAGATAAATCCTTTCAACATTGCACAAACTAAGCAAATCTTGCGCTATCAGTGCTAGGTGACGACATTATACATATTATACAAATTACTATTGATATTTTATTTGGAAAACCTAAAAAATAAGTAAGTACGTATAGTATAATTATTTGCCAAAAAAGGTTTACCACCCCATTTACGTAATATATGCCGGACTTGCCTTTGAATTCGAAAAATTGTGTTTATTTCGAATCTAAACCTTATTTTAACAAGTTGAAAGTACACTTTTCATCGTCTTGTTTCATTTTTTTTAGGATTCGAATACGAACATAAAAGCACCCATAGTTTGGCTGATAACATTACTAGACGGACTTACCTTAAACTACACGGGAAGTCCGTCTACTCGCCGAAGTTTTAAAAATACTATTGTTTCTGCTTAATTTGTGATTAAAATGATCTGTCACTATAGCTCAACTATTATTTATGAAATTCTTCATCGTATGCGATTACAAGCGGTAACGTAGGTGAATAATTAACGCAGCTAGATCACTCCGAAATAAAAAAAAAATGAAGTATGCCGGTCTTCCCCACATTGACCTTATAAATAAATATAAATAAAAAATTAAAATGTGATTACCATACAATCATTTGTGTTTATTGATGAATATTTAACGGCACCCACCATTTAGGAGGCATGAGTCGCATTTAACAAAGACGTGGTACTAGTATGATTTGCGATGGGCAGTGTGACGTTGGTAGGCGTGCATCATGCACAAGAAATGCACGTTTTGATGACTGCATCCTACGTATGTATTTCTATTTTGTCATTAGTCATAGTATTATTTATTTTGTCAAACTTAAACTGCAAGCTTTGCTTAAAAACAACAAACAGGAGCTTTACCATGACGACTTAGTGGTATTCAATTTTGATTCTTTGGCTGTCATTTTTGACACTTCTATTATCGATCTGATAGCGATCGATCCAACTTTAGTTTAAGAATGAAATCGCTTTAAGACGTCATGGCCCCTGCTCAAGTTAATAGAATGACGATGCGGATAGGTCAAGTTAAAATATTTTAACTTATTTTGTAATTAATAAAACACATAATGAATGTGAAAGTAATTGTCTATCTGTCTATTTGTCTGTGATAGTTTATATCACTAAAAATTTTATAGTTCCCACGTGATAGGGATAAATGAATTATTCGCGAAGTTTCAGGAAAAATAGTATAAGTAGGTACAAACCGTTTCTACAACCACAATGATTTGTAAAAGATTACTAATTAGCTAAAACTTCGTCCACCTTTTTCAAGTGGCTAACAAATTCACAAGAACTCGAATTTTTTGCAAACTATTCGATTAAATAGTTTGGCTTACTATCCCTTATTTATACGTTAGGATTCAGTTTGCTTAAACATATAACTAGTTTGTTTCGCAAAAGTCACATTCATTTAATATTGCCATTCCCTTGCCAAACACTTTATGCCGGTTTCGCTATTAAAGGGCCGTACCCACTTTAAACGGGAAATTAAAGGCTATGAACATAAGCTGCTTGTAAATGTCAATGGCTTGAATATTCCAACGAACCAAAATGTGAAATATCCAATGATATACCTGCGTTATATTAAGTATATATGTATCATCATCATCATCTCCAGCCTATATACGTCCCACTGCTGGGCAAAGGCCTCCCCTTCTTTTTGCCACTCGTCCCTGTCAAATGCATGCTCCTGCCACCCTTTTCGATACCACCCCGCCCGCGAGATGGCTATCGAAGCAGAGGCAGACCAAGGAGGAGATGACGGGATGATTTGGATGCGTATCGAAGTATAAATATTTGTAAAATTTAATGATTATAATTAAATAATTATAATATTGATAAGAGCCGTGTGAACTGATGTATTGAATCGGGCGTTACTTCACGGAGGCCGATTGCAATGAACAAAAAGCCTTGCTACTTCGCTACTCATCCATAGCGGAGTAGCCAGGTAAATAATGTTACTTGTTCGTTAGTGAATTGATAAATTGTAGCAAAATATGTGGTAGCCTATTATTGGCATATTGGCTAAATTGAAACAGTGGCAAGTGGCTCAACATTCAAGTGAGGTGACTGCACTTGCCAATTGATTGTATGTACTTAGCAATTGATGCAAAACCATGTCAACAGACAGCGGTCCATCCTACATACCCGCCAATCATTGCGTCAAAGTAAGCGTAAAACGAAACAGTTAGCCAATAGTATCATTAACTGACATTTATAGGTGGCTCTGCTCAGTAGAAATAGCTAATAGAGTGGTTATGCCATACAGTTTGTATGAAATAAAAAAATCGCCAAGCTAGTTGGCGATTACTGCACTGATTTTCGATGGTCCAGCAGGTCACACGAGTTAGAGCTATTATTATGGATAATGAATGTATTGTTTAGTCGATGCGTGAGATAGTGAATAAAACTAGCTTAATTTGTACGGTGAAAGCGATAAACCACTAATGTGTTGCGAAATCGGATTGGCTAGTACCTACTATGACTCTATTTGGTTATTTTCTCTATGCTCTGCTTCAATGAACATCAAAGAATACGCAAATAAATTCCCTTCTTTTTCAATAGAATTTAAGCATTTTGCTGAGCGTTGAACATATTTTGTGCAGCGTATCTGAGTGTAGCTTGCCACAACGTTAGTACTGTTTCTGTTTTTGAATAAGTACCTACTTGTCAACAGATCGGTACTTCAACCATACATTAAGAGATGGCGCCACAAATTAAAATATCTTACCATATTTATCCAAAAATAAGACCTAGCTAGATCATCGGATGTGTTCCAGTGTGGAAAGTAAGACAGCCTGGGAAATTACGGGCACAAGAGGCATTTCATCTTAGCCCTCTAGGTTGGCAACGCATCTGCAATCCCTCCGGGGTTGTGGGTGTCTATGGGCAGTGGCGATCGCTTACCATCAGGTGACCCACTTGCTCGTTTGCCTTCCTATTCACATAAAAAAAAATCGCCTACAAAAACCCCAAAATAAATACCAGATTTCTCGACTTAGTTTTGTGCGTTGATGATTATTGATCAGTCAGTCATGATAAACGGTCATAACCTTAAATTATAAGTAGGTACCTACTGGTTTCCAGGATGTTTTCTACGGCATACCTCAAGCGTTATAAGTGCCGGCACGTAAGTCTAATCTGACCTTGTATGCGCAGAAGTATAAAATACGGTATTCGTGGGTGTGCAGATCCCTTTCACGTGACTCCTCATCGTTAGAATTACGTGCCGGCAGACTTTTATGGGTTTCTTATAAATTGCGATGCGGAAGCAATTGTGTTATCCGTCCATATGCATATAAAAGGGGTTCTATGTGCGCTCTTTCACGTACGGTCATTTTTTGTATAAAACATTGCAGGCATCTTGTTCAAACTTAAAATGTTAGTGCAACAGTGAATTGTGACTCACTGTCTCTATTACCCGATCACAGTACACCTTCGCTGTACTCGCCTAGCTATATACCCTTATTTATAAACGCTCTGTAGGCTTCTGCTAACTCTGTGAAAGGTAAATGTCAAAGTGACAGATAAGGACAAACGATCACTAAGTTAGCAAACGCCTATAGAGCGTTTATGACTACGAGTAATAGAGTTATAAAGTTGTTAAAATACAACACGGAATCTTAAAAAACCTATTTCTGTTATTTTTGTACTAGCTACCCACTCTGATTTTATATGGGTTAAACTAAATGTAAATATAAACCTTTATTTTCAATCATTCAATAAGTATAATGACAACTGCATTAAAATCTGTTGCATAGTTTAAAAGATTAAAAGATCTAAGAAAGATCTAAGTTTACACGCAAACAGACGGCTTCCTTCGACTTTGTTTTATACTTTCTATGTATATTTATTATAGTTTTATATAAGTACATGTTACAGAAATAAATTCTTTATGTTCTAGAGTCCGTAAATTTACTTTGTAAGCAACATAAACGAATCGCTAGTCAGATAATTAATTGCACATTCAATTGAATTTTATTGACACGAGAAAGCGAAATGATGCAGGTTCAGTAAATATGTTGACATGTGCATTATATTGTACTTTGCATTCATGCAATGTGACAAATATGCTGAACTGTAACATAGTATGACACAATTGCATAATCATTAATATGTTTTACATTGTTATCATAATTAAAATAATCATTTGTCGACACGTGTAAACAAATCTGGGGGAGCATTCTTATGAATAAGATTAGTGCAAGATACTAGCAACAACGTTTTAACGGTTTTCTTATTAAAAAATGATTTATTAATGCAACTGACACAGATTTTCTAATGTACCTATTTAAAATGACATAAGTACCTATAGGTTAATACTAGCTCAATATCTACTTGTATGCTAAATTTGGCAAATTATTTACGCATTAATTTACAGGACCAATTAGTAGGTAATTATGTATAAATTTGGTGTACCTATATTACTAAGAATTTGAGGGTCGCTTTTTTAGTTTTGGACGTTTTCTAGTGACTCATCAAATGAAAGTGTTGGTTGTGAAGAGAACCAAACATATTTATTTATTTTTTAAAATTAAAATAAACGCGTTTGAAATTGACCGCAAATTGGTTTAAAAGTCAATCGTTTCAGAACTATACTATAGATAGGGCCTAAAAACTGGATCCTTTTTCGACGAATGATTAGGTACCATCAGCCAAATATGTGGTCAACCCCACTAAGGTTAAAATTCCTTTGCACGTCACAATATGTAACGTCGATAAGACAGGCTGTCAACTTGAAAGTTCGACTTTAGCGACATTTTTATTTGATAGGGAGTTGGATGAAAAGTGGTAGACCACTTATTTGGGCGACCGTACAGAAAAAACTTGATCTTTGGCCTTTAAAATGATCATGGGCCTTACCATGACGTCTTAATGCAATTCAATTCCGATTAAATTTTACGTTTTAGCTGTCATTTTTGACAACGTTTTTAACAATATTGTACGTACCATGTTTTTTGGCAAGTAAATTACTTTGAACTTTGTATTTGGGTGTAAATACTAAGCAACTGGACACTTTTCATGTTATGTATGCCTTTGTGTTTATTGTTTCAATAAAGCTTAACTTGAAGGCTGTCATTGTCAATTAAGTACTTTACAATTAAGGTCAATCTGAGGGGTCATTCCCAATCGTGAAGGAAATAAATTAAGCGTCGCAAGACTTTTAAGCAACTTTTTAAAACGAGAGTCTGAATTCAAAAGTGCATACAATAAAGTCAATAATAACGTTATGATTACAATCAAAATCAATACACATAATAAAACAAAGTCTGTCTGTCTGTTCGCGATAAACTCAAAAACTACTGAAGGATTTTCATGCAGTTTTCACCAATAGATCTAACTAATATTATAAATGCGAAAGTATGGATGGATGGATGGATGGATGTTTGTTTGTTACTCAATCACGCCAAAACGGCCCAACGGATCTGGATGAAATTCGACACATAGATAGAGAAAAGTCTGGAATAGCACATAGACTACTTTTTATCCCGGAAAATTGCGTAGTTCCCGCGGGATAGCGATAAACGAATTCTTTGCAGACGAAGTCGCTGGCAGCAGCTAGTAGAGTCATATACGAGAAAGGTTTGGGTATATAATTTGTCAAGGTTTTGTGTTAATTGAGTGAGATATAACGATAATTGTTGGAAACGTCGGGAATACTTAACCCGTCGAGCGTCCTACGCACAGGGGTTTGTGCGTAACGATTTTCGGGCCACAGCGCCCTGCGCTCAAACCCATAGGCGTAACGGTTTCGCGCTGATTGGAGAACGAATATCGTAAGTTTTGCTGTGTTACTAGGGGAAAAAAATAACGTACGGCTTAAACCTCTATCACATTGGCATTACGGGCGTTTTTTGGCCAATCACTCAGAATCTTCGGCGTGAAATTAAATAAAAAAGCACCTAAGGCAAATTTTTATCTGCAGTCCGCCATATTGCAACGTGATTGCTGTGCCGTGTTGTGTTTGTTTTTGTGATTAAAATGAAACGGCAAGTGTTTGTTATTTGAATTATATATCAAATTACGGGGAAATAATTAAGTAATGTGTTTTAAATATTTGTTTTAACTTTATTGAAAGATATATCAGTAAAAAAAGTATCGAACTTTTTCCTAAGCAAATTTCACGTCGTCATCTTTACAATGTTTTTAATGGTAAAATATAATTAGTTTACTCAATATGCTATGAAAGATAGATAACTTTGTTGCAAATTTATTCAGAAATTTGACTTATTTAATAGATTATCCCGGTATTACGTGAATATTGCATAATTCGATGCCGTGTTTTATCGTTTCGGAAATAAATAGTCATTGTGAAGTGAATAACGTGTATTATGATAAACTAATTAATATTGTCGGTGCTTAAATTACTAACGTTTAAAATGGTATAAAAACAAAATTGAAAAGTGTCAAAAATTGGTGTAATTTAACAAAATGTTGAAGACAACGAAGAAAAAATCTCAAAACAAAAGAAAAACGATTTATTTTCACAAGGATCAGTCAAGTGGGTATTCTTCATTACTTAATAGTTAGATAGCTGCGAATGTTCACTTTCTAACGGTATATAATTTATAATATATAATTATACCACGCAGGAGTAATATCATTTTTTCTGAAGTAGGTACCCAAACAAATTATGAGTCGGAAAAACCTTGGACGCTATGGCCGCATACATTTTTTGGAGCCTGTCGCTCCACGGGTTAAGCAGCCGGGGTAAAAAACTTAATTCTGCACGGATGAAGTCACGAGCAATAGCTAGTCCCAGTTTACAATATACATTGGTATACATTGCGGAGTCGTGGAGTCCGCGAGTTACAGGTGGTTTATCGAGCGCCGCAATGAACTGCACGGGTAAAGAAACAGTCGGATAATTAAATACCGATAACGGCGATAACATCTACACTAATATTATAAAGAGGAAAGATTTGTACCTATTTTTGTATGTTTGTATGTTTGTAATGAATAGGCTCAAAAATTACTTTATCCCCTATAGCCGATTTAAAAAATTCTTTCACCAATAGAATGCTACATTCTTCCAATTTGACATAGGCTACATTTCATTTTGAAAAAAATTAGGGATCCTTGGTAAAATTTGAACAATGTAACCGAAGGTGTAGAAAAATGAGTCTTAAAATGTCTTTCGTCGAATGCGCTGCCGAAATATTAGCTATAGAACAAAATAATGTACAACAATATTGAAGAACATCATAATGTCTACAAAAAACTCCGCGGTAGCATATATGTTCAACTATTGTAGTTATGTCACTACAACAACTTTTTTCATTTTATACAAATATAACTGTGGGATTTTTTTTAATACAAATAAAAATATTTGTGAAAAAAAGTGTTTTATATCCAAATTTCCAAAAATAAATAATTGTCTACCCCGTGCGAAGCCGGGACGGGCTGCTAGTCGATAATAAAGTTGTTTCGCCCTTCAAACGCGCACTGCAAAAATCTGACCTCAAGTAAATTTGCATTAACATTATCTATCAGATTAAGTTAAATAATCGATTGTTTATGCATTAATTTCAGATAATAATGTGCTTCAGACAAGTTCGCTGTCGTAATTTTTGCGACTTAACAGAGGTTTAAACTGCGTATAAGGCACAACGTAGTAGGTAATATAATATTCAATACTTTCATAATACCAATCCAGCATTTAATTTTGTGATTGTGAAAAGAAATTAATGCGTATAAAATTTTCAACAATAGTTGGTTCTATTCTAGTGTTCCAAAAGGTGCATTATATACTTGTTGTGTATTGTTGTTGGCGCTATAACAACAAAATAATAAAAAATAGAGCTCACTCAGCCACTTCAAGGCTACAGCTACCAAAAGAAAGCCAGTTATCTGTTCAGCCGTTTTAGTATGAAAGAGTAGCTAATATACAGACGAACATTTATTTATTTATTCATGACAAATTTTGCACTTTAACCAAAAACATACAAATGTTCGCACTAATAATAATGAGAAGGATTACATATAATGTAGCTGTGAATGGACAAACTTTTGACTTTTAATGTCGTCTGTACTAAGCAATACATAATACAACTAACATAGGTACTTTTTCCGATGCGGTGAAACCTTGCAGCTGACATTGTAGTTATTAATACTTGAGTACTGATACGGTATCTCACAATTTTTCCAAGAAAGCGCATATACCTATATACTAAATAGCTGGTGCTCACGGCCTTGTTCTTGTGGACATGACATAAGAGAGTAATGAACTTTAAATTGTTTAAAAAAAATAGTTTATTCTAAAGAAGAAATGTTTACAAGAAGAGCTTACTGACGATTCCTCACTAGCATAGTATAAGGGAAAGTAAGTACACTTCAAACAAAAGTACATCGCGCGGCTTAAATGTGTGCGCGCCAGTTGGCGGCGGTACGCACGCACCCGCCGCACGCACACACTGATAATTTAAGGATGATTAAGTTGTCTTTAGTCAAGGCTGCGCTAGCGCCGGTGCCGCACCTTGACCGTCTCGCGCTCTCTTTGCGATCACCGATACTCGTTATTCGTGTACTCGTTTTCGCGGGTTTTTTTTTTTGTTTTAGGTATATTTAGTCATAGTGTAAATAATAATTAAAAAAAAAATAGTTGTATATTAGTAATTTAGTAGTAAGATAAGTACAAGTGTAATAGTTTCGTGCAGGGACACATAAACAATAATACCTATTTATAATGGCAACAAATGGATCGGTAAAGTATATTGTTCTGTTTTCGGCTGCCTCAATAATTTCAGCGAATCCAGCATTGTCGTTCTTTAGCATACCCACACAAGGGGAACGGTAAGAAATATTAATAATTAATTAATAGTTATGAATAATGTTGACTATTCTCTATTTACTTTAAGTAAGTACCTATACTTCGTTTATAACGTTTTACATAGTTATTATGTGTATGTAAACATGGAGTAGTATGTACACAGTCGCCATCGGCACTCCGGCCAATTTATAAATAATACTCGTATTTTTAATTTAGTTTAATAACAATAATATAGCAGCATAGAATCTTGTTTGTCTAGCTAAACAGAGACATAAGACAATTATTTGCCGGTAGGTAGGTACTCGTAATTAATCTAAAATAGACTTCGACAACCCTAAGCGTCCGCGCCGGAGTAGGCAGTTGAGTCTCCTAAACGATGGCAGTGAACCTACTTCTCCCACTTTTACTATGACACTAGGCTTGGCCTGTCACGTAGAAACCGGATTCGGGGTACTTTCATACAATTTATTTACTTACTTAAACAAAAACAAAGACAACTAAGGCTATAAAAAGAAGGTGAATCAATTTCTACGCTCGGGGTGTACAAATAAATGTAGGGTAGGGTAAACGAGGTCAGTCAGTCGGTTAGACGAACTATAACTTAAACATAACTGAACTATTTGAAATACGCTTTTTAAAAAAAAAAAGTTTATACCTACTGTAAAAACCTGCCAAAAACTTGGTTGCCCACAGCAATTGAGGCGATACTGCGAACGCGTTCAAGGCGTTTTTTAACTGAGTATAATAATTGAGTTCACAAAATACTGACAACTCTAACCAAAAACTTTGACTTGCCTTTGACAGAGTATTAATAATGTTGCCATATTAAAACTTACGTAAGTAAATATCCCCAATTTATATAAAGATATAGACGGACCTGTCATAGTATAATACAGGATGGGCCAGAAATTTTAAAAAACGACCCGCGTGGTATTGTGTCAGGGAGTTTTTCAGTGTTTGCGTAGCTGATTGCAGGAGAGGCACAACGCACAACATCGAGACGGAGGCGATCTGGATGATGTTATTTTTTTTTAAGTAAGTGCATTTAACTGTGTTTAGATTAAATAGATGAAATATAAATATTAATAAGACAATAAGACTAAACATAATAAAAATAAGACTATACATTCTAATTTTTTTAGCGCAGCTTTTATTATCTGCCTGTTATTTTTAAAGCTAAATGCATTGACTTACGATAAACAACTAGACTCCCAATCACGCTCAAAAACTGTCGGAAGCAAAAGTCTGCACGACGCGTCTATTGTGCAGAGTTTTGGTTCAGTCGTGTTTCGACCGCGCTTCGATAACAATGTACATGTCTCTTTCGCACCGTAATCTCAATCACAAGAGACAGACAGGTTTCTAGCGCGTGGCGTCGTGTTATTACTTCTCACGATCGTATGCAATTGACATTTAACATTACTGCAACGAAATAAGGTGTTAATTTGAACGAATATGTTAATGTTATCTGTGTAAGTTGATGTGTTGACACACACAATACATAGACAACAACGCCGCTCGGACGTTTCTTGAGGCACTTTTGTTTGCGATTGGGAGTCTAGTTGTTTATCGTAAGTCAATGGCTAAATGTCAAAATGGCAGATAAAGACAACGAATGTTATCGATGCAAGTAGCTAATCTCTAGCTAATTCATAAATAATTTCTTGATAAAAATATTTTTTTATTCAACCTCTTTTGCTTTCTATTTTTTTTGTAGGCTGCACTTTCACTGTCATCCATCTTACATACCTACGTGTACCAAATGTCATGAATATTACTGCGAGAAGTGGGTCAAATTGGACGCGTAAGATTTGACCTAAACACACATAATATACTTCACAGCAAGCTATATATGCAAGTTAGTAAAATTGAATTCAAATGAAGGTCACGAGAGTTTTTGGATAAAGGGGTTAATACATATGCACATTAAATCACCATTGCGTTAAAAGCCGGTTTTAATCTATCGCTGACGGCGTTGACCTGATACGCAATCCAAAGGCCGAAATGCCGTTACGTCATGGTTATGTCACACAAAAATAAAAAGTAGTAAAATAGTAACACTTACCCAAACGAAATTTGCAGAGAGAAAACGAGTTGATGGTGCATTGTATGTTTTTGAATTCAAGCAACACTGAAGTCCGGGGTAGGAGGGGTACCACGTTATTGTTACAGAGTTCTAGCGACTCGGCCGGGCCCGTCATTGCGCCGACGACAGTATTACTTTCACTTATAACTGGTATACTTTTTGCGGGCACTAACAAGTCTGCTTCCGACGGTTATAAATCACGCACTGAATTTTTGAAGGCGTTTGGCGGCCGCACTTGTGATCGTAATCGCCCGCGGGAAGCTTCTAGGTTAGGAAAACGCCACAAGTTCAACCCCGTAATAGTCCATACTGTATCGATCTGTAAACAAAAGAAATACTCCGTTAATTAGTACTCTTAAGTAAACATACTCATTGATATTGAGCGATGACGAGCGTCTGACCGACAGCGGAACGAGGACAGATTTTATGTGTTATTTGCATTGAGTCGTCGATGTGTCTAAGAATCGTCCTGTTTGTTTATAGTTACGCACTTTCACAAGAGCCTGCGTCATTTTTATTTTTGTGTATTCGATTTCTATCGGTAGTCAAATGTTGAGTAAGCAATGTTTGACATATTATGTAACATTGCTTAGCGAAAAAAATTGCAAAATAATTTGAAATGGAACACTGAAGAATTTCGCCAAGTATTCTGATCTGACTTGCTAGGGTCAGAGTATGGACGAAACACGCTATAATTCGGTTTGATTCCCGAGCCCAGCTTTACTTTCAGATTTTCCTAGTTTACATTTTGGAGAAAAATTAAGAAGTTTTAAATACAGAACGAGTCAGTAACTCAGTAGGTGCCAAAAATGCTTCATTATGTATACCTTGGCCTCAATTTTATTAGACTCTCTATTTTACTTCAAACAGATATTTTAAGAATTCAACATATTCAAAACCTATTCTCTCAATCTATATTAATCTATATCGTCACTGGAAAGGTGAAATTGCTGAACCGCCAATTTGACGAAATTGAGTTTTATATACCATTCGACAGCATTTTTTTTTCTGCGTCGATATGTCTACGTTTCGAGTTAATCGGAGCACTTTTTTGTTGGTTCAGCAAGCCAATTTTTACAAGTTTTCCAAATAAATTGGTAGTCAAAAAATACTGAAGTGACCAGTTTTTGGGTGTTTTTTAAATATTTACACTACAGCAATTTTTGTTGATACCAAAATACGTTATGAAAAGTGTTCAGCAACAATAGTTTTACATGTTTTGGTTCCATTGTCTCTATTAGCAATTTTACAGGTTTGTGTTTGAAATCTTTTTGGCGCTTCAGCAAAAAGTGCTTACCATGATTTATTGTGAATACGGTGGTTGAGTAGTTTTAGTAGGACCTGAACTGCTAATCAGCAAGCCATAAGTGAATTGAATTGTCATTAATTCTTATAGCAATGTCGTATCAGCGTGAAGAAAAGAGTATTATTTTGAATATTCGTGCGGTATTAGTAAAATTAAGTAGCAGAATGTTAATTGTGATGATATTTTTTTGTTATTTAAAGTCGTTAATTAATTGGTGAATCTTCAATTATCTATGTAATAAGTTGATTCATAAGGGTGAACACTAGTTGTCAAAGTTATTCGGTAGTGTTGCTCACTTAGGAGGTAAGATAACATGCTATGTCACTTACAGTGAAGACAAAGCCACGATACTCTCATGTTTTTTTTTTAATTAATAATTCATAATAGATCCCTCACACCAGTGTTTTCTATCAAAACTGTCAAAAATTGAAGTTTTGGTATAAATTAATACCCTATTTACATTTTATGTACAGAATTAAAAAATAACATTCCTATTTATGGTGTAATATTTTCAATGTGACGTAGGTGGGTGGATTTTTACATTACAGGTACATTATTTTCTCTGTAAGATCTCATCACTTTTTTATAAGCAACTCTAGAACGCTTTAGCCTTGCGTCTTTGGCGTGACATAATACGCACCCATGACAGAATTAAAGTCAACAGACTTTAAAGTTGGTCTCCTGTTAATTTTGAGAAAGTGTAAGGCGTGTAAGGCGATATGTGTAGCAAAACACTAAAAATGTGGTCTTATAATCTACCAAATAGGATTTTTTATTTACTTCTTTTGGTTTTATCGTTGTCACTAATTCTTAACTAAACTATGAAAATAAATAAACCTTTCTTATTATCAAATACACATACACGCATACGATATGACGCAGATTTATCCAGCGGTGGAAAAGGAGCCTTATAGTAATAAAGTAGTAGTTTTGTCACCACTTGATGCTGTTGTTTTCAGCTATTCTCTACCTACTCGTTACCTACCCCAATGCGCAATAGTAGATTTCTTCTGTATTCATCGCTGGGTATTATTGAGTTATGTGCCTTTCGAATCTCGTTCCACCCAGGCACTTTAACAAGGTTGCTCTTCCATCATATCCATCTATATCCTAACTGAAATTTTATTTAAAATTAACCGTAACTGCCCATTTTCCACTTACTGCTTATAATTACTTAGACTATATCGATTAGTTTTGTAATGATAACCCTCAAGATTGCTGTGTTCTTGATTTGGTCTTAAAAAAAGATTTCTAAAATTGCGTATTACATATAATAATTGTTCTTGATTTTTCAGCTTTTGGAAAATCCTTTTTACGAATATCTTTTACAGATTAGCTATAGATGTAACGTTGTGTTTAATTGGCTAACTCTAACTACTTAAATATGCTCGTATGCAAAAGCAAAGCTATGCTCATAACAGGTTTTATGACGACGTGTAAAGACTGGAGAGAAATTATATTTCTTATAGAATAATATTTTGGTCGTTGTGATGCTGCAAAAATGTGTCTTTATTTTTGATAACTACTGTTTCCACTCATCATCTCATCATCTTAAACTTAAGAGCTAGGCTCCTGTCGGTGGAGCAATTTCCATGTGGTCTTTTCCAGGGCCTTTTCTTTGACTTCCTGATACGACACGACTTCTACCCTCTCTTTCATCTGGTCCATAAACGTCCTTTTAGGCCTTCCTTTCTTCCGCTTCCCTTCAACCTTTCCTTCAATTATGATCTTAATGTAAAGTCGTGTCGTATCAGGTGTCCCAACATTTTTCCTCTTCTGTTCTCGATGGTCTTCAACAGTCACCTCTTCTCATTCACGCGATCAAGCAATTCCTCATTCGTCACTTTCTGGGTCCAGCTAATCCTCTCCATCCGCCGCCAATACCACATTTCAAACGCCAGGCTGCTTCCACTAGAGAATTTTTAATTCCTAGTAAACTATTAAGAACTTTGGGTTTTCTTTATTGCCTCCTTAAAGCTCGTTCACGATCAAAATAGTTTGCTCTTTCGACATATTTTTCTTTGCAGAACTCCCTATCCCGTGAAATTTATTCCAAATCGGTACAGATTTATTATGTTTATCAGTTATCATCGTTATCAAACATTTTTTTCGCATTAATTCAACGTTTCGAGCCCAATTATTTTTTCTGAGCATTAAATAGTCAGTCAGTCAGTATTGACTTTTGAATTTTTGAATTTGATGCTTGTGGTAATTTAATTTGCTATCATAACCCAGATTTTATTTGACATGTCGATAATATTATTATTTCAACAGCCATAGTCACGGTACGAGTACACTGAATTGTAGGGTATCATTGTTATTTAGCTGAGTGATTTTTCTAATCTTGCGCGATTAATCGTAATGGGTTCTTTTCCCAGAATTCAAATTAGTAAGTAATGTACACGTTAGCTGAGAACTTTAGTTATTATTGCATGCCATTTTGTCATCAATTTAAGAATAAAGATCTGCATTTCTTTAAGTTTTCTATGGCAGCAGGTCTCGGTAAACTTAAACCATTCTAGTTTCATCATAGTTTTCCTTCACTAACCTTTTGCTTAGTTTGTCTGTTACTTACAAGAATAGAATAGAATAGAATAGAATATTTATTTGCATTAATTGTTGGTTCAAGTGCATCATTCTGTTATTTTCATAGTTATGAAACACGAATCCTTGTCATGTATGTCTTTTGGGTACTTTCAGAATCCCTAAAAAGATCTGTTTTGGATTTATACTACAAATTGTTAATTGTTGGTCAGTATTTTTTATTCAAGTAACACAAAATAAATAATTGATAAGCAAGTTTCCAAGTTTTTGTTTTTCATGATAGTGGTGATTAAGTAAGATTTTGTATTAAAATCATCGTACATTAAGGTTCATAAGCATTATTACATTCATTAACATTTTATTAAACGCTGTTCCGTTTTTTAAATAAAAACACTGATAAACCACATTTTGTGTTGCATTTTGTCTAAAACATTGCCTTTGAGCAAAAAAACGTATTTTATTATTTTATCGTGCATGACAATCAGCAATTTTTGCTTACCAACAATTTTGAAAAACCAAAACGTCTTTTTGCTGAAGCGACACTATCTCTGAAAATAGGTATAAGATCTAGCTGCGTAATTCACATTTTAACAGAAAGTAGATTTAATTTTATACGTATGGTATAAATTTCATAAGAATGAGTTGTTTAGGGAACGAGAGATGATTTTTTTTCAAAAAATTAAAACTTTAAACTCAATTTCTGGAAAATGACGATTTGGCGGTTCAGCAATTTCACCTTTCCAGTGACGATATGAAAGAAATAAACTTTCTTTTCTAAACTTATAAACTAAATTATTAAATTATTTTTTAGGTTCTAAGTCATTTTTACAGGTATTATGTGTATTTAATCTCTGCAGCATAAGATAATAAATTTGCTTTTGAAATAATTAATACAATTTGAAATTGTCAATGCTCAAAGTGTATGGCGTTAAAGGGTCCCTTTACAGAATCATTATCTAAAGGTAAAGGCTTCGTAAAGGTTTTTCATCGCAACCAATCTCGTTCTCGTTGAAGTGTTAAGTATTACAACATTAGTTGATTTACGGAATCATGCGCCGTTGAAGTGTTAAGTATTATAAGATTAGTTGATTCACGGAATCATGCGCTGCTGGATGTGGTGCTAATTTTTCCACAGTAATCGAGACGTTTACACGAACGCGTTCCAGATGTTTTGTTTTGTGAAAACTTACACTAATGACTCTGGTTGAGTACAAGAGTACAAGCCGAGGAAGAGCGCGCCTCCGTGAGTCAACATTAGTACAATCGTCCCGCCCCGGCTTCGCACGGGTGTTATCAGTGTTTCTCTAGCAGACAGACAGACAGCGGAAAGCGACTTTGTTTATACTATATGTGATAGTGAAATGATGATGCTGGGGGGCTAGTCCAAAATTCATCATTCAAAGTTTGTCCATCATCCCTCTCACTCTCCTATTAATTAGGTACTATTAGTGTGAGAGAAACGGCATGAAGTTCGTTGTTTATTTAATTTTGGAATATGCCCGCTGCTTGTTACCACGCGAGTGTTTCGACCTCGAGATTGCGGTTTTAAAAATAGGAACGCAATTTTAAAATTGTCTGTTTACTGTTATGTTCATTATTATGCTCAGACTGGCATGAAATCATTATTAAAATTTACCTCCATTTCAATTCTGTTATTATTCTTGCTCTGAGCTAAAATAAACCCTACTGTTCATCAAATATGTGGTACATTTGACACTATTGTTATGTTGTTATGGATTAAACCTTGAATTTTGTTCTCCGCTCTGATAAAGCAGATAACAGACAGAACTGTGTTATGGTAAATGTTTATAACAATGTATGTATGTATACCTTATATTACGTACAGGAAAAGTGCGACGCAAATATAGTTGTTGTTTAATTTCCTTGTACATTAAATTACCTTTTTCCAGTTCTAATTATTCAAATGACGAATCCTAATAGGTTTAAACGCAAAAGTTAGTGAGTACATTTTGTTTATTGTTTTTTTTTGTAACTTTCAATGGGAAACTACTGAACAGTTTTTTGTGTACCTATTTTGACGTACACATCTAACTAATATTATAAATGCGAAAGTATGGATGGATGAATGGATGGATGGATGGATGGATGGATGTTTGTTTGTTACTCAATCACGCCAGAACGGCCCAACCGATCTGGATGAAATTCGGCACATAGATAGAGAAAAGTCTGGAATAGCACATAGACTACTTTTTATCCCGGAAAATTGCGTAGTTCCCGCGGGATAGCGATAAACGAATTCTTTGCAGACGAAGTCGCTGGCAACTGCTAGTAGTTTATAATTATGATTTTTAATTCTATAAAACTGCATAGATTTCTTTTAATTGATACAATTGTAATATTAATTGAAGTGGAAGTAAACTAGCTTTGTTATAAATACGTGAATACATTACAATTATATTGCTGCAAATACATTACAATTATACTGCTGCAAATATTATATTAGAGGAAAAAGGAACCATTTACAAATAACCGCCTTTGGTTCAAGTTACATGATTTTGTGTTGTAGGCACTATCTGCTCGGTGTTGCTGTTGGTTGCTGCTCGTGACTTGGTCTGGGTAAATAAAGTGTGTAAACCTTTGAACATCACAAATATAGAGTAATACAGAATTTAACAAAGTCAAAGATACGCACCGATCTTCATTTTGACTGAATAATTTTGATAAACAAAACTGTAAACAACGAAATTGTAAAAAAGGATATATTTGAAATAAGTCTAAATTGAAATATTTTTTACTAATTTTGTACCTAATTTAACAAAAAATATTGCACGGGGAATTCGAAAACAAAATTGACGGCAAAATAAAAATTTGGCATAGGTAAGTTAGTGAGATCTTATGAAACTTATAGGGTTTGCTTTTCACATTTGCCTAGGTTCGGAACATTGTGTTTCACTCACGATATAAGACTAATTGCGGTCTTTTCGGAAGACCTTATTCAAGGGCGTCGACGAATGTAATCAGTTTGCTGCGGTACAAACTAAGTTGTGTAACAAATTTATACTAGTACATATCACAGTGACCTTGCAACTTGGTATTGACGTTGTACAAAAGATTGTGTTTCTAACAATCACGGCCGTGCCTTTGCGTGTTGCAATTTGTGTATGTAGCCTCTTCAAGTGATCGGGGAAGAGCCAAAACATAGCCAATTTGAAATTATGCTAGCGGCTCGATCCTGGTCATTTTTTAAAAAGTTTTGTTACGGTATTTTACGGGCCACGGGTCTGGTGCAAGCTGAAAATAAACGCTGCCGGCTTTCACAACCGGCAGCATTATAAATGCCGAGCTTAAACCTATTGCCACATATTTTTATCGCGCTTTTATTTTTGTACGTTTGTGTTTTTTTTTCAATAATATTATGGCAATAATTTTTTTATTTTTTATTTAAGGGCAACCCACAGCCGGTTTTGGTCTTATGTTTCAAAATTAGAATTTCGTATCTTGCTTATCGCTCTGTCGATGGACTGTTCATGATATTATTATAGTGGTTCTAATACCCTAACTGTGGGTCGCGGGGTTCGATCGTGAGTAAGAATAAGAATAATTTGAAAATTTTACTGAAACAGTAGAAATTTATTTCGGATATTTAGAAGTCACCAATAACGACTAGAGTCAGAGAAACCATTAATATTCCATTAAGAACTAATTCCTTACAGTGAACTGCCATATATGAATCAGAGACCAATAATAGCGCCCTCTTGACAATAGTCGTATATTGCTTTGCTATGTAGTGTTGTAAAAGACTCTAGTTGTGGAGTCCTAATTTTGTAGACTCGACTCACTTAACAGAGGACTCGGTGAACTCGGACAATCCGAGTCCCGAGTTTTTAGTATGGATCTGACAGCGAGTGAACCTAAACTGAATCGGAATTGAATCGCATTAAGACGTCATGGTAAGGACCCTGTAATTATCTTCTATCTATGGCTCCATATTTACTCACGCTCGACTCGGCTAGGGACTCGGATTCTTCAAGATCGCTGAGTCCTCTATTAAGTGAGTCGAGTCTACAAAAATAGGACTCCACAACTAGAGTCTTTTATAACACTATTGCTAATTGCGTCATTGTTTCTATTCTATTCTATTTTGTATTTTAAATTCATAGCTAAGTTGGTGACATTTTAATTTAATTAATTATTGACATTGTAAGTAGGTAGGTAATATTATTGATCGTTTTTTTTTATTGCTCTCTAATTTTAATTATTTAAATTGTTCGTTTATATTATTGTTAATTGAATTGGGATTTTATTTTATTTGTAATAATTGTGGACCATTGTTGTTCTTGAATAAAAATATTATTACATATAATAAAATGTGCACAGTCTAGTCATTTAAACCCTTATGTTCAATGTTTGTAATGGTTACCCAACTAATAGAATTAACGTATCAGAAACTATTGTAGGCAGTTTACTTATCACCTTTTGACAAATGGAATGTAACATTATGGTAAATGGATAACAAATAATATTTTTATTGCATTCTAAAAAAACTTGTCACATGTTACGTCATCATCAAACACTGAAAATTTATATCCATCTCTTTGATAAACTATAATGTTATGTATTGAACAGGCAAGAACATTACAAAATATTTAATCATCATCATCATTATCGGGAGCCACATATACGTCTCACTGATCTCTCATATTTATGCTGTTCCCACGTGGGCCCAGAGCGGATTGGGAACTTCACACACACCATTGAATTGCCTCGGTGGTGTGTGCAGGTAGCCTTACGGTGCGAGCCCGGGTTCGAACCCACGACCCTCTGTTTGAAGAGGCCACATCAGGTCAAACCCACGCTACAACGGCTTAAAAAATATTGCGGCGCCCGAATTATCCCGTATAAGTATCTGACTCCGTGGCTCTGTAATATCGTATTCTTTATCTAGTGCCTCTTGAAGTCTGATAATTCTTCTTCTATTCGTCTCGATAAATAGACAGTGATCGACGGAGACAATGCCGGTCCTGGATGATCTGTAGTCACCATTTTACTCCTATGCCCAGCATTTTGGCCCATCGTTATCAACCGCAGCAGCTAGTAACTTTCGTTTTTGAACACTTCATCGAAACCCTGTCTTACGTCTTTTGATAAATGGCATGGTTTAGGACATGCGAAAGCGCTGAAGCAAGCTGTCGTTTCTGTCTCGCTAAACAAAGCCACATTCAACTTCGATTATCGATAACGCTAAGAGAATGGAATGGAATTGTATGGGATTGATATAAGCCTACGAAAAACCACGTCATCTAGCGGAACAAATACTATTGGTAAACGTATGCCGACATCGATGCGCTTCGGAACGTATGTCACTTGTCTAGCCACACTGACCATTTGTGTTCAACTAACGCGCATACTGCTTATGTTAATAGTACTGGCACTATACTCCTTGCATGTGTAAGCAGGGCTTAAGGCAAACACCACGACTATGAAGTCGTGACTTGGAGTTGGTTGCGTGTTAGCAAACACGTGCTAGGGATTGAATGTCAGCGATATTGTGCTATTCGCAGCAGCTGTTTGCACGGCGCTTACCGTTGGACCTTGCTTAGAGCGATCGTATTGAGTACCAACAAAGTTCAAAAATAGATTAAGTTCAAGCAAATGTAATGTAAAGTTTTCATGTTTTCAGTATAAACTAACCAGTGATTGACGCTGATCTACTCTCATACTGTTGGAAAGTGGAGACAAAACGTGTAGCTGTTTTGTAGATTAACGGTGACTTAGATAGTGTTCTGATTGCGGTCGTCTTGGCTGATCTGCAGCTCTAATTTACCGTGTAGAATCTTTTTCCAACCATCAAGACCGTAAGCAATGGATAAACATAATTTCTTCGCCATTTATGATAGTCTGGTCATAGGTCAGAGATAATTGTGGTCCTAATTCGTAATAGTTCTTCAGAAATTAACACCTTGTTTTTTGATAGATAGCTTAATAAAGGATGCGATAAAGTTAAATGGCGACGGCTTGTAGAAGTAAGTAAATAAGTTCAATTTCGAATAAATACTTAGGTAGAGCTTTATTGCCGTAAACTGCCATAAATTAGCACCAAGTTAAAACAAGTTCGATCTACACGAAAAATCTCAAAACAAAGATATTGGTTTCTTTATTTCAGGCGATATCATCAGGAGCAATGAGCCTAAAAAAAATTGCTTGGATTTTTTAAGTCTCGTTTGAATTTCATTTACAGCGTCAAACAGTTTCAATGGCAATCTCTAGTCTTTATCATTACTTCAGCTTCGTCAAATTATGCTTGCGTTTATTTTTAGGGTTCCTTACCTCAAAAGGAAAAAACGGAACCCTTATAGGATCACTTTGTTGTCCGTCCGTCCGTCTGTCAAGACCCTTTTTCTCAGGAATTCGTGGAGGTATCAAGCTCGGCTGGGCAGCATTCGGGAAGCTTCGCAGTGTCTTTTCGTCCAAATTACCGCAATGTTTGAAGTCAAAAGTCTTTGACCAGTGTGTGTTGCCAGTGATGACATAATATGGATCTGAAACATGGGCGCTAACGATGAACCTCATGAGGAAGCTCAAGGTCACTCAAGAGGGCTATGGAGAGGGCTATGGTTGGGGTTTCCCTGCGAGATAGAATCAGAAATAATGATATCCGCAGTAGAACTAAGGTGACCGACATATCCCAAAGAATTGCGAAACTGAAGTGGCAATGGGCGGGGCACATTGCTCGCAGGACCGATGGCCGATGGGGTTAGAAGGTTCTCGAATGGCGTCCGCGGACCGGGAAACGAGCTGTTGGTAGGCCTCCAACAAGATTGAGCGACCTGACGCACAGGACCGGACCGAGTGGAGAGCCTTGGGGGAGGCCTATGTCCAGCAGTGGACGTCTTTCGGCTGATATGATGATGATCAAGCTGAAATTTATATCAAATATTCAGGTCTACTGCCTCTTAGAGCAGCGAAAAAATCAAACTTCTAAGCCAACGCAATCAAAAGATATGAACTCAGAACCTTGAAATTTGGTACGAAAGCACAGATAAAGGAAAAATTGCGAAAACCGTAAATATGTATGTATGTCTGTATATATCAGTGACCAATATAAAGTGACCCCACACTGCGTAGGTACATTTTACGTTGGAGCAGGGCTCTGCTTACACTGGTTTATTGATATTTATAGATAACTAGCTTTTTCCCGCGACTTCGTCCGCGTAGACTTCATTTATTGACAAATAGCTTTTGGCCACGGCTTCGCTTGTGTGTACCAGGAGTATTTCAATCCCGTTTTTTTCCCGTTCCCGTAAGAATTTCGTGAAATGCTCTCTTAATGCTCCCTACACTCCCCAAAGAACCCACTTGCCAAATTTCAGCTTTCTACGGCCAGTAAAACGAAAAATCCCGTTTTTTCCCGTTCCCGTGGGAATTTTGGAAATTTCTCTCTTAATGCTTCTTTATACTCTCCAAACAACCTAAATGCCGAATTTCAGCGTTCTACAACCAGTAAAACGAAAAGTTCCGATTTCTCGTTCCCGTGGTAATTTTGAAAAATGATCTTTTATAGCTTCTCTACACTCTTCAAGCAACCTACATGCCAAGTTTCAGCTTTCTACGACGAATAAGACGAAAAATCCCGTTTTTTCCCGTTCCCGTGGGAATTTTGGAAAGTCCTCTCTTAATACTTCTCTACACTCCCCAAGCAACCTACATTTCGAATTTCAGCTTTCTACAACCTGCACTGCAGTATAACAAAAAATCCCGTTCTTTCCCGTTCATTTCCGTCAGAATTTTGGGAAATCCTTTCGGTAGTGCTCCCCTATACTCCCCAAGGAACCTGAAGGCCAAATTTCAGTTTTCTACGATCATTAAAACGAAAAATCGATCCCGTAGATCTGAATATAAATCTTGTTTTTTCCTTATCCTGTTGGAATTTTCGAAAATCCTTAAAACTGTTTGTTTACTATTATAATCACCTACTTCTATGCCAAATTTGAAGTCTAGTAATTATAGTTCATAGGATTTCGTTGAATAATAATAATACCCACGTTGATTTTCAGACTTTGTCACCCCCTATCCCCTTTTAGGGGTTGAATTTTCAAAAAACCTGAAACAGGTGTTTACTCATTTATTGTTAGGATTACTCCTGTGAAGTTTCGAATAAAATAGTCTAACTAATCGTGTTTCCCCATACAAACTTTGGACCCCCATTTAACCCCTTTAGAGGTCGAATTTTGAAAAATCCTTTCTTAGTGCACCCCTAGACCTTATAAGGAACTTACGTGCCAAATTTGGAATCTCTAGAACCAGCGGTTTGGGCTGTGCGTTGATATGTCAGTCAGTCAGTCAGTCAGTCAGTCAGTCAGTTTCTTCTTTTATATATTTAGATGGTATGGAACCCTACGTGCGCGAGTTCGACTCGCACTTGGCCGGTTTTTTATTTCATAAGATCCATTTCCCCTGATATCCTATCACCAGATCTTGATTTGGAGACAACGGAACACAATTTGAGACTCATCTACCCTATTAGACAATAAACAATACTTTTTTTTTGTGATAGGGTGAAACCGAGCATGAGGGTCACCTAACGGAAAGCAATCACCGCTGCCTATGAACACCAATAACGTAGGAGGATTACGGTTGCATACGGTTGCGGCCCTTAAGAAAAGAGTACCTAGATTCGTTTTTTGGAGATCCCTAAGTTGTAAAACCGGCGCCGCCAACTGCTTAAATCTCAATGGGAAGTATCTATTTACCCTGCAGGTTTTATTTCCCACGGTTGTTGTTTGATAATACAACACACCTTCAAATCAATTCATTCATCTTTTGATTGCTTGGTGTATCAGATAGCCCCTAACAATAATCAACTGGGGTATATAACTATAGCTATAGAAGCTAAAAAAATATAAAAAAAAATTGGAGTAATTTTTTTTTTTATGTTTTCTATAGGAATGATTACAGTTAATACTACCATTCCTATAGAAAAAAAAATATTTACTCCAATTTTTTTTTAAATATTTTTTTTAGCTTCTGTAGCTATGGTTATATACCCCAGTTGATTATTGTTAGGGGCTATCTGATACACCCTGTAGTGTTTCATAATGTAAATTTATACAGATGGACTGATAAACAGACAGATGGATATACAGACAGCGAAGTTATACTACTGGGATTCCTTTTTCCTTTTGAGGTACCTACGGAACCCCTAAAAAGACAAATATTGTCTCCTTAAAAAAAAAATACTAAAACAACTACTATACAGGGTGTATCAGATAGCCTCTAACAATAATAAACTGGGTATATAACCATATAGCTAATTAGCTATAGAAGCTAAAAAAATATTTAAAAAAAAATGGAGTAAAAATATTTTATGTTTTCTATAGGAATGATTACAGTTAATACTACCATTCCTATAGAAAATATAAAAAAAAATTACTCCAATTTTATTTCAATATTTTTTTTAGCTTCTGTAGCTATATACCCCAGTTGATTATTGTTAGGGGGTATCTGATACACCCTGTATTATGATAATTAGGTAAGTAAGTATACCTACCTACTAAAAAGAAATTTTATCAAACAGAACAAAACTTTTCCAAAAATACTACAAAACAAAGCAAACAATTACTTACGTTACGTAAAAAAATGTCGTCATACACAAACACAATATCCGAGAGCCCGATTTCGTGCAAGTAGAAAGTTTTTGAACTCGCGATTTAAAGTTCGGACCGCGATCTTATGCATCGCGACATGATACCTAAGTAGTCACTACACGTCCGCTCCGTGCGATGCACCGAGTGCGACTAACTAATGGCTTTAACTGACACACTGACAGACCCACGGTTATCGATTGTGATTATGTTAAATATCACGCCATGTGGTAAGCTCATGTTTCATGACAGATGACAGACCAGGCAGGTAGGTAAAAAGCATTTTGTAATATTGTTTGTTATTGAAGACTTCATTATCCTCCTGGAACCTGGAGGTATCGATTTTGCCGAAACTGATATTTCTTTACAAATATCGACCTAATAGGTATCCTTTGATATCGGAAAAGAAGTAAAAAAAAAATGGTGTTTTCCCCTAGATTTTTCCTTATGTCCTCAGACGAGTACATGAGGACATTGTCCTCACTCGAGCGAGACAGCATCAAATAAAATGATACACTATAATGAATGAACTTTATTTGGATATATTCTTACAAATGTTACTTATTTGTACATAATTATGGGGCCATTATGTACCATTCAAGATTATTTTTGACATAGGCATCGTCACCCTCGGAATAATCGTCGGATTGGTCGAAGTTGAAGTAGGTACTCCTCTATTTCATAGTCCTTTAAACCTGACAATCGCAAAAAGTTTTTAGGTTGACAGTTTCGTTCAGAAACGTTCTATTCGTATTAATTTTGTAAGCAGGTTTGACATTTAGCTGTAGATTTTTTGATATGTTATGTCCTCAAGTGAGGACCGGGGGATCCAGGAGGATAAAAAAAAGAATAACGTTTTATTTTACAAAAATACCACCAAGGCCTGTCTGACATGCGCATTCGGAAAGACCATCATTGCCAAAAAAATGCGCCGCAAGAAACTTGGCTGAAAGTAATTTTCTCAAAACAAACACACATAACAAACACATAATACAATATCGGTAGGTAATTATTTTCTACTTAATTGCTAATACATTAAATTATGACACAGTTACTAGTACCTAAGTACCTACTTTTTAGATCAATAGTAGTAAATTCCAGCCTAATCTGTCATCAGGAGCCCGATTTTTGGAAACACTTCATTTGAAAGACGTGAAAAATTACAGTGAATTTGAAATACGGAAATTAAAAAAAATAGCTCTTAATTGATTCTCTCAACTGTAAAGCTACAAGGTACATAGGCTTTTTTTTCAGTCTGATTGATTGTACGAATCACGACACAAGACTTACTCGACATGGGTTAGTGACCTAAGTCATTTTGGCTCAACAAAACGGCTCGAATGTGTACTTGCGTGAATGTCTCAATTAATA
Source organism: Pandemis heparana (assembly GCA_963854515.1). Taxonomy (NCBI): domain Eukaryota; kingdom Metazoa; phylum Arthropoda; class Insecta; order Lepidoptera; family Tortricidae; genus Pandemis; species Pandemis heparana. The sequence continues at coordinate 6,889,838 of OY978016.1, read as the reverse complement.
CGGAAAAATGGCAGCGACACTATCAGCATTATTATTTGCTCACGGTAACGGTAGCAAAACAATTTCATACTATTCGAGAATAAAGGCGCGGGCAAAATCCTAGGTATGTCCAATGGGTGTAAATCTGCATTTGTAATATAAAAAAAATATAAGCTATATATTTTTAATCATAATCCACCCAATGCTGAGTGTAGGTCTCTTCTAATGCACGCCACTCGTCACGGTCTTGAGCCTTTCGCATCCAATCCCTCCTTGCTACTTTGACAAGGTCATCGGTCCAGCGCATCGGTTGCCTGCCCACATTTCGGTGTCCCACTCTGAGCCTCCACTCCAGCACCCGTCTACCCCACCTGTTGTTCCCTCTGCGGCATATATGGCCTGCCCACTTCCACTTTCTGCTGGCGATCACATAGGCTATGTCGATCAATTTCGTTCTCCTCCGGATCTCCCCTAACATAGCCCGTTCCATAGCCCTCTGTGTGTGTGACTTGAATCATAACATACCTAACGTTTTCTATAAGACACAACGGCGTCTAGTTTTCATAGATAAAGTTACAGTGAAGTACCTAATTCGTGAGAAGTCACGATTTAGCTATAATAAAAATACGAAGGTGAAAGAAAACCTTTTAAAAATATAGACATAAGACAGTCATGTTCACAAGTATGCCATGCGCAGTAATTCCATAGGTATGTCTGCAACTTTCTCGATGCAGCACCGGTAACCTGTCGCATATTTCATCATGCAACGATGGCTAGTAACAATTGCTTTTGCGTTACAGTAGCCAGTACCAGCAATGTACACCGACCCGGCAGGGAAAGAAAGTTTATAGGACGAGAATGCCGTCCTGAGGTTGGGCCTTAATAGCTTACGTAGTGACAGCAGATATTTCAAATTTACGTTGATATTAGATTCAATTAGGGCCTGTCTCACCACTCCTTAACTGTCAGTTATCTATGATTCCGTCTCTATTTGATACTACGAAACAAACAGAGACGTCATCATAGATAAATGACAGTTACGGAGACAGGCCCTTAATCTCACCTGAGGACACTCCTATTAATAGCTATTAGTCTGACCGCAACGGCACATGCGAACTTCGAATTAGTAGAGTACAAGGCCAGACGAGTGCCACTTGAAAGCGGTGAAAAATTGTGGTGAACTTGAAATAACAGTACTTGGATTAGAAGAGGAGAGAGAGAGAGAGAGGTCTTCAAAGTCAAATTAGCTAGTAAACTAGTGAAAAATTTGATTCGAGCCATAGCTTGTAGCAATACACAGATTTAGGTATACCACTTTCGAGTAGTACTTTCGAGCGATGTGTTTTCCAAAATCGGACCCCTGTTCTACTTTATAACAAACGTTTTGTCATAAGTTAGTATAACATCGGTATAGGATGATGCTAGAAAGTCGATTGCGAGCACCCGCGCGTTAAACGATAATACCTGGTACATCGACGCATTTCATCGTGTACAAGTAGCTGGGTATAAAGGTGAAACCACGTGACGTTGGAAGCACTGAGTGTTGTGGTAGCTTTTGCTTGACAGGTTTATTGCGTAATTGTCCAGTTTCTTGGGGTGTGGGCAAGTTATACAATCTTTGTTTACTTCTTTCTAGTTTAATCCAGAAACTTCTGGAAAATGATCAGGTTAGATTTGAAATAGACGTTAAGTATATTAAGTGTCTTTTTATCGGCCTCTGTGTTTAGGCTTCCAAACATCAATAGGAAAAACGGAATCCGCGTGTCTGTCTGTTAAAACTTTTTAATCAGGAAAAAAACTTTCATTGCTTTCGATTAATAAAACGCTTTATTTAAATAGTTGTTTCCGTTCTTTGAGTTGTTCAGTAATTTTAGTCGTACTAAAATGCGAATACTAACGAACTTCATTCATAACATAGATTTTCATGGACGCGAGAGAGTGGCTCATTGTTAGATAACTATAGTTATGCTTATATAGGTACACCTACCTATACAAAGTACCCTTTATTTATGCGACAAATCAATTGTAATAGAGCCATACATCTCCTACCAGCCTACTTTTAGACAAGAATTTGCCTAAGTTTTTAAATTGACGCCTATAAATTGTTAGCGCGCAAAGGTTCATTTTCGTGTCAGTTAAAATTACACATTACAGGAACTTTACCACATTTTAATAATCGAATGAATCAGGCGTTACTTTATTTAGAAAGAAAGAAATGCAGCTACCTAGCCTGTTAAAATACGTGCTATGAGAGTATTAACAGGAAATTCTACAGCTCGTATATCCACATTGTAAATAAAACTCGAAAAAAAAAACTTTCGTACACCATTGTGATCTGGTTCAATAATTCAAATATCTCTTCTAAATGTAGGCGCTTCTTTTCTAGGCGACTTTACAGAATACTAGTTGTTACCCGCGACTTCGTCCGCACAGAATTAAATATAGCTTATGACACTCACAAATAATGTGGCTTTCTATTGGTAAAAGAATTTTCAAAATCAGTTCAGTAGATCCAGAGCTTACCCTCTACAAACTCACAAACTTTACCTCTTTATAATATTAGTATAGATTTAAGGTTTCAGTAAAAGTTACATAACTAAATGGCAATGGGGAAACCGCTATTGTTATTTTAAGCTCAAAAAACAGGAGTATATTAATTAAAATAAAGGTAACAATAACTCGTTCAACATTTTCGGCGGATTTTATTCTAGTTGTGATTATTAAAATGTAGTAGTCTTATAAAAAAACGAAAGGAGGCGACTTTAATGAATGGAATTGAATCTGTAAATGATGAGCCAGATTTTAATTAACCCTTCGAAAACTAAAGCTTAAGCTGTGATAATGAATAAAAATCGGAAATAAAAACTAAGAATCCGGGACATCGGGGCACATTTATTTTACTAAAATCGGAAGATCTCCCGGAAAACCTGGCAACACTAATAGTCTGAGAGCATGTCTCCCACTTTTCATGACTAAAAAATGGGAGAAGTTAAATACAGGCCCTAGATTTAAAAATCAAAACTCGAAAAAAAAACCTTTTCTCAGAGAACTCTTACTCATCAAAATTTCGTCGCAACATTATTATAAAGCCGTTTCTGATATCCTCGACACAATTAAGATAACTTCGTCATCATCAACTCAATGATCGTATCCTAGACTAATATTTATGCGTTGTCAGGAATTTTATTTTCAAATCCTGCTAAAGAAATGGCGCGCCATGTGCTCTTATTGATGTAATTTTGATAAGTTTAGTTAATTGGTGGCATCCATTAAATGGGTATATCCCTGTTAGCCGCAGTTAATGTGACCTTTTAAATTTTACGCCATCCTGAGTTAATTTGTGTGACATTGTTCAAATTAACTGTGCTAATTGGGCTCGTGGTACTGATAGAATAGTGTCAGACAGTCATTTGTTACCTAACTCTCGTCGCGGAACAGTGAAATTTAACTAAATATTTAGGGATGTTAGAATAGCCTAAGTTCTCCTGCTTTAGAACTTTTCTTTAAAAGTATTGAAAATGAAGTGGATTTTTTACGTAATTGTATTAGTGTACATGTTTTACAGAACAGGTGAGAATAGTTAACCTTTATCTGAAAATAATAATTGAAAAAATGTATGATATTTTTTCGTTTTTTAAGTATATGGGGCTAAGGTTCCGGATTCCGCAGTAAGCTTGGATCTCAATGGACTCAAAGACGGTGATTACATAGAAGTTGGCGAAACAAAGAATATTATTTGCAAAGGAACTGTTAAAAACAAAAAGGTACCTACCCACTCACATGGACTATTGATATATTTTTGTCATACCTCGGTGGCTTGGATATCACTTTTAGAAGATCCATGATATTTTAATTGCAATAAGATTATTTATTATTTATCTGTAAAAACGTCATGACATCTGTTGAGCAGTTTGCGATATTAGCGAGAATAATCTAACTAATATTATAAATGCGAAAGTGTGGATGGATGGATGGACGGATGGATGGATGGACGGATGGATGGATGGACGGATGGATGGATGGATGGATGGATGTTTGTTTGTTACTCAATCACGCCAGAACGGCCCAACGGATCTGGATGAAATTCGGCACATAGATAGAGAAAAGTCTGGAATAGCACATAGGCTATTTTTTATCCCGGAAAATTGCGTAGTTCCCGCGGGATAGCGATAAACGAATTCTTTGCAGACGAAGTCGCTGGCAACAGCTAGTCACACATAAAGACAGACATTAATACAAGAAGTCATCGAAATGTAACCTTTCAAAGTTTTCTAAACCCAAGGAATATACCTACAGTTTTTCTTATAACAACTTTGCTATTCAGATATTTTCTCTCTACTGTTTTATGCGTTGATATCGAGACAGATTTTGTAAAACGACTGTAGTCAAAATTACCTACCTATCTACCTACCAAGGGCGTGTGCAATACACAGCAAAGTTACCTACCTGTTAGGCAAATGTAGATCAATTTGTGATAGATAACGAAAAAATTGCACTGGTACTTAGCTTGGACGTAGACGAGTCTGGTTCATTTCCATGTAATGACAATGAATGTTGTGAAATCTGTGTCTACAGAAATAATACATGCTTGTTTTCACAGTTACAATGGATTAATCCAAATGGTCAAGTGGTACCCCAGGATCGGTCGCGTCGCGTGTATGCATCTCAGTTCTCTAAATCGATACGTGCTGGGTCTTTTTTGATTCTCACTTTCAAAGGAACAGCAGTTGAAGACAGTGGGGTCTGGACCTGCAGATCGGGAGACGCTACCAAAGGAGTTTCCGTTTGTGTCATCGGTAAGGTTTAATAGTATTAAGAGTAAGGTACCAAACCTTTTTACAAGGTATTTTTAGGAGGGCAAGGAAAGGTAGGGTAAGGAAAATCCCAGGACAAGGGTGTTTCAGGTAACGCGTAGTGTATCATTGATGTTGATGTTGGTACATTGATGAGAGAGAGTGATTGTGTATGTTTGTTCCTTCGTCACGCTGAAACGACTAGACGGATTTGGATAAGATTTGGAACGTAGATAGCTGGTACCCTAGATTAAAACATTAGGCTACTTTTTATCCCGGAAAATTGCATAGTTCCCGCGGGATAGCGTTAAATATGTGAAAGTCGTAGCTGCGTAGAGTCGCAACGTAAATACTTATTGCAAAATATACTATCAATATCAGTTCTTAAGTCTAATTCTACGTAGACGAAGTCGCAGGCAGAAGCTAGTATTTATTATTTGTCACATATTTATTGCTACGGTCATAAAAATTTCATAAACTTATGTTTAGGGATCGAGTCTGATGAACATTTAGGTACTATAGATTTTTGAAATGCTTGAACATTATTGTTTTTTTCTTTCTTTTTTAGATACATTATCATTTAATGGTACGTCAGCTACAGTAGATGCAAATGAAGGTCGTTCTTCTTTCTTATCTTGCCAAGCGACAGGAAATCCTGAGCCTAGGATTTCGTGGTACAGAAATGGAGAAGAAATTAGCGGTAAGCTATCAGTTAAATTTATCAGTTCTTCGAATAATGAAAGATGGTCCACAGCGTCGGTTAATTCCTTAAGTTTTAATCAAACATATTTTCCAAAATACATCAAAGAAACTGTGATCTATTGTTCCCTGTACAGCTTTAAAATCAGCGTAAAACGTTTTTGGTTTCAGACGACGATAACTCTGAATCTAAGTATAAGCTGATGACAAAGCACATCAGTGATGGGATGGAAGGTTTGCTGACGATCATGTCGCTGTCATCCGATGACAGTGGCATTTACACCTGCAACGCTATTCAAGAAAGCTATCTAGCCACGGACTGTTCCGTATCAAAAACTTTCAATATCACGCTTAATGTTAACCGTAAGTAACACCGACAATTCCATTTGAGTTTTTCTCCTCGAGATGAATCAAAGACTAAACTTATTCGGAATTCGGAACATCGGTGGGTTTCGTAGAAATAATCTGCCTTCATCAGTAGTATTAAGGGATCAAGAAATTGCAGACATACGTTTTCCTATAGCAATTGAATCTTTTTGGTCAAATTTTAATGTAACGTAGATGTGAATGTGAAAAATCACCCTCCACTAAAATGGCTAAAAAAATTATTGCAATAATCTGGAGTCTATTAAAAAGGGGATAAGTCAAAACAAATATTTTATACAATTTTTCAATGCAATTGCTATAATTGATAAAATTTGCTGTCTCAAAAAATTAATAATATTGCGATATTGAACTTGTAAGTGCTAGTAACCTATTAATTTTCGTATTATAACATTCTAACCAGGGTATTTAATAAGTATTTAGTTAATTTCAGTGTCCGAATAAGCACAATGGTAATTGCTACTGTAACGGAAATACGGAAGTGAGATCAGCATTTGAACGAATTAGTGTTAATAAGCCAAAAAAATATAGAATTGACCTTCATGATCATGACAATGTTATTAATATTGCAGGTGCTCCGTCATTTGAAGATGATTCGAGGGAAAAGGTATTCGGGAATGAAGCAGAGACGTAAGTTACCATTGCAGTTACTAGGGCAGTAATATTACCTATAACTTGAAATATATTTTATAATACAACGTTGAAACTCCAAATAAAGCTACGTGACACGTTTTGCATAACAATAATATTTTAATTTGTTACTTTGCGGAGGTACATATCAATGAACAAAAAACCTTTATCTTGCTACTATATCACTCAATTACTCCAAACATAAAACTAGTCCAAATAAAAAATCTTTAATGCGTGATAAAATCTGTTTTATTTGTAGTGTTTTGTCCATAATATATTTAGTATTTTAAACTTGCATTCGATAATTAGCCGTCATCTTTTTTATTTTCTAATAAATAATCACCGGTTTATTGAAAATTGAGACATCGATCGACATTGACTGTGGTATCGACCTCGATTGCTTTAATACAGTCGTGTGTATGAAAAAAAATATTCTATGTATTTTTACCCCGCTAACGTTTCCTGTTTTACGACTTATTGATAAAAAATATTTTTCAGTTTAATCATTCCATGTGAAGCAGACGGGTATCCACCACCTTCATATCGATGGTTTGAGAAAGATGAAGATGAACTAACAGAGCTCTCTGACGATGTTATCTTGATTCCCAATGACAATGGAACAGATTCAGTATTAACAATAAAGGTTACAGAAGACACATATGACAAAGAATACATTTGTCGGGCAAATAACTCGTTGGGTGAAAAGGAAAAGGTTTACAGGATATTGAAACCGAAGAAGCCTGAAACACCTTCAGAGGTAAAAACTTAATTGTCTGAAATTTGCATTCATCAAAAAAATAAAAACGGTAATATTTACACCCAGTATCTGCAATGGGTGGGATTGCTTTAATTTTATAACTGAATCAATCTTAAATTACTCGACGTGAACACACCCGAACCCACATCCATAATCACCAGCGTAATAAACAACGCTGCAGACTAGTATTTCATGTATCTTTGAGACATTCTCACCGGACTCTTCTCCAAAGAGAATACGCTCTTCTCTGGCAAAAATATTTTGTTGGTGGTTTTGACTGTGGGTTTGGGTGTAAAGACGTTGATTACTTAATTTTGAAATCTCCAACTATTTTGTGTTACATCATAAACAAGTATATAATGTTCTGGGTTTGAATGTGATGAGTACCTTTAATCTGATCCAGATATTGAAGTTGCTGGTAGTCGAAAGAGACGAAAAACTAGCGATTATTTAATTTTGTATTCTAAGGATGACTGAAGGAGGCCTACATAATCGTACATACGGATATTTTCAGACTGACTATGTTATTGTTAGATTAATTAAAAAACAAACGTATAAAAAATATATAAACTTTTTTAGGTTGAACTTGTGACGTCAGAACACAGTAATGCACTAATGTTCAACATTACGTGGGAAAAAGAAATATTATTTGGCATCAACGGTGAGGAAAAATTCTATATTTTAATCCTACTTGATTTTACAGATTAATTTTATATCTAAGGCAGAAATGATAATAGTTTTGAAAAATAAGCCATCTAACACTACAGGTATTATTTACTTTTAGAAATTGATGCCCAATTTTTGCCCGCTGCGCGACTAAGAAGGAAGCATAAACCAAAAGAAAGCGATTGGAAAGTTGCAAGAATAACTCCAGCCACTATTGGAGATGTCGAAGACCACGGTAACCTTATTCAGTACTATTTAACTACCTAAACTTTCATAGAATTTAAATCCTTGTAAATATTTTGTTTCGCATAATAGAATTCTATTAACGATACCTCCAGCCTATATACGTCCCACTGCTGGGCACAGGCTCATTAACGATACCTATTTCTGTAAATTGGAAGCAGGTCAAAATCCATTTGGTATTATAGTTTTTTCAGTTGCAGCGTTCTATACTAAAAATTAATTTCAATAAAACATAGCTTATCGAAGTAATTTTTATATGGAGTTAATCTTGAATTCTAAAGCATTTCTACTAGCCACCTTTGTAATTGTTCTCGGAAGAATATGTACAATAATATTTTTCCACACAGGTACTTTGGCCATATTGAGCGGTTTAGAAAAGGCAACCGAATACTGGGTTCGCCTGCGCATTAGGAATACAGCAGGGGATACCAAATGGTCGGAGGCCATCAAAGCTGAAACCACAGATGAGGAAGAGAATGAAGACGCAGAAAATGAAGAGGATGCAGAAGAAGAAAATGAAGAAGAAGACGTAGCAGCGAGCTCTTCTTCAGGCGAAGAAGAAGATGAAACAAAGGTTTCAGAGGATGATTCACTTATAACCACTCAAAGTCCGCCTTCTTCAGATGACTCTGGAAAATTCTATGGTTTGTTCTTCGGAGTTGGAGCCGTGTTACTAATTGTTGCCTGCACTTTCTTGATGAGAATGGTTTAGTTTTGCTTTATCTGTTTAAAAAGTCATGGGTACCTACCTAGTGATAATGTTCACCTATACTATACCAGTACCAGTGATTGTAATAGGGCGCCACTATAATTTATTTTTTTGTTTTCTAGTACTCCGTCATATGATTTATAAATAGGCAAATAAAAAAAAAAGTGTTGAACTCTTCGTATATTATTATGTTTTATAATTTACTGTTGTTTTAAGTAAAGTGAATGTTAATACAATGCATCTTTTATTAATAATTTAAAATCCTTCAGTATTATTTTTATATACCTATGATTTTTGTTTGACTTAGTGGACGATTAAAGGGAACTACTTCCACAAACATAGAATGTACCAGTTGCTTCTCTTTTCGCGCAAATGGCAAAAACCCATCGTAGGAATGAGCGAAAATTCCCCCTTGTTTTGAAATGTCTGTTAAATTTAACTGTCTTTAAATCGTTTTTAAATAAGAGTACCATAAAAATTAAACATACCCAATTTCTCCTTCCCTAGTATTATGTACTCAATTAAATTAGTATTTAGACATTTTATGGGATAACTCACAAAAATCTGTACTAAATTTAATTTATCGTTAACTTTCGATAGGTCTGCGTAGTAGGTGCACATCACTATTTTTGAATTTCAAAAAAACAAGCAACACAGATTTTTGGTATCCGAGGTGAAAGAATATGTTGGGATTCTTATGAGCTTTATATAGCGTTATTTTGTAAATAAACAGTAAAAGATGATGTGTTTGTATAGAGATTTTAATAAGGAGTGACAAAGTCAAACGAACACAATAGGAAACTCAAATATTCAAACTTCAATAAAAATAATATTGATTAGCCAGTTACAACATTCCCCCTTAATCAAAATTATTCTAAGAAAAACAAACTATACAACTAAACCTATGCTAATTGTACATTTCCTATGTGTAACAGGCCCAAGAGGCTTTGTTAAAATGTCTGCAGGCATGTCGCTGCTCTTTAAATAATCTAAATTAACGGTACAGTCGGACACCTTTTCCCGTATAAAGTGAAATCGAGTATCTATATGCTTCGTCCTGCTGTGGTGCACAGGATTATGAAATAAGTTAATAGCACTCTGACTGTCCGACAACAACTTAACTGAGCTAAGTTTACCTGTAATTTCCGATATAAATCGACGTAAGTAACACGCTTCCTTTGTAGCTGATGTAAGCGCCATGTACTCAGCCTCTGTGGACGACAGCGCCACCGTGGGCTGTTTTTTAGCTTCCCAAGCCACTGGTCCGTCAGCTAACTTAAACACGAAGCCCGTGTACGACTTCCTATCAATCGGACAATTAGCCCAATCCGCATCGGCATAACCTATCAGGTCTTTTCCCGTTTTTCTGTAAATTAAGGAATACTGTAATGTACCTTTTAGGTACTGTAAAACCCGTTTCGCAGCATTCCAATGTTCTTTGGTAAAACAAGTGTTAAACTGACTTAGATAACTAGCCGCGTATGCGATATCAGGACGTGAGTTTACAGCCAAATACATAAGACTACCTATAAGGTTTTGATACGGTAATAACGGTAACTCACCATTTGAATTCTTTTGTAATTTAGTCTGTGCTAAAGGAGTAGTCGCCGATTTGCAATCACTCATATTGAACTTTTCCAACATTGACAATATGAAATTCGACTGACTCACTTTTATGCAATCTTTATTGCTTTCTATTTGCAAACCTAAATAAGATTTCAAATAACCCAAATCTTTTAGTGAAAAATGTTTTGACAGATCATTTTTGACACTCTCAAATATCTTGTCAGATGAATAATAGACAATCAGGTCATCTACATAGATACCTAGAATACAAAGTTCCTTGTCAAAAAGTTTTGTATACACACAAGGTTCAGATGGCGTTCCAATAAAACCTATTTTCAGAAGTGTATCACTTAACTTTTTATTCCAAGCACGTGGAGCCTGTTTAAGACCATAAAGGGATTTTCTTAATAAGCAAACCTTATTTTCTTGACCTTTTTCTGCAAAACCAAGAGGTTGCTCCATGTACACCTCCTCTTGTAAGTCGCCGTTAAGGAATGCAGTATCCACATCCATATGCCTCATCTTTAAACCAAGTTCTGCAGCTAATGCAAATAAGGTTCGTAGGGAAGAATGACGTATTACAGGTGCAAAAGTCTCATGATAGTCAACACCTTTAGTTTGACTATAACCTTTTACAACGAGTCTTGCCTTATATTTTGTAATATTGCCGTAAGCATCTTTCTTCACTTTGTATATCCACTTGCAAGGTATAACCTTTTTGTTTGCTCTATCCACTAGCTCCCAGGTATGGAATTTCATCAAAGAATTATGCTCATCATTCATGGCTACCTGCCACTTTGCAGCATCATCTGAATGAATAGCTTCATAATAACTGGTTGGTTCATCCACATCGTTAATTGACACTTGATAAGTAAGATAATCAGGTCGTTTCCGATTCCTTGAGGGATATCTCGGCTCACATGGAACTTCTGGATGTTCCACATTTACTGCATCTGCCTCCATACTCACTGGAACGTTCTCAGACTCGGTGTCGATTGTCACTGGATTTACAGGAACAGACGATTCAGCAGCTGAACTAGAGCTGTCAATACAGTCGAAATATTGAGATCCTCCTTCATCAGATCGTCCTTCATCTGTGTCAAATAATAAAATTGGACTGGATTCAACCTGTGAATGTGATTCTTTTTGCTTAAGGGATGTAAAACGATTCTCAAAAAAAGTTGCATCTCTAGATTTTAATACTCTTCTTGGATTTTCAGGATCACGAAATAAATACGTATTTGGATCCTCTGAATATCCAACAAATATAGCTTCTTCAGCTTTCAAATCTAGTTTCTTTCTTAGACATGCGGGTATATGAACAAGAGCTCTGCATCCGAATACTCTTAGATGACTTAAGTCACTTTTACGACCACACCATCTATCGTACGGTATTTGTCCATTTAAAGCTCTATGAGGGGACCTATTTTTCAAGTATACAGCTGCGGTGAATGCATCTTGCCAGTATGCTTTAGGCAATGAGCTCTCAGCTAACATTGATCTTGCCTTCTCTACTATTGAGCGAAAAGTGCGCTCCGCGGTCCCATTTTGAGATGGACTGTACCTCATAGTAGTTTGATGCTGGATCCCTTTAGAAGCGAGATAATCAGCAAACTCTTTATTTACATATTCTTTGCCGCCATCTGTTCTAATAGCCTTTATATGAGAGCCTAACTGTTTTTCAACAAAAGCTTGAAATAAACAGAACTTGTTCCTTACCTCTGTCTTAGAATTAATAAAATAAGCAAAAATCTTTCGTGTATAGTCATCTACAAAAATTAAAACGTATTTGTTTCCTTGAAAGGATGACGTGGCCATTGGTCCGCAAAGATCACTATGGACCAATTCCAAAGGTGAAGATGCCTTATTATATGATATCTTCTTAAAAGGTTTTCTAGCTTGTTTACCTTCTACGCAAGCGATGCAGTTACTTTTGTCTACCTCGGTAAAGTTTATACCTACCTGATGATTCTTCAAACCAGTCATGCCAATACGACATAAGTGCCCTAACCGTTTATGCCAGAGTTTGTAGTTACTCAGACCGTCAGAGTGCTCATGTTGTGTTGCATTTGCCCGGGGTATATTAACAGTACAATCTAGAGTGTACAAACCACCACAAGGCGAAGCATGTAGAACCGAATCACCTGTAACATAAAAATTCGCATCATTTTTGTAAAAAGTACAACCATTAATATCAAAAATACATATAAAACCTTTTTGAACTGCTTTCTGAACAGATAACAAGTTAGCTTTTAATTCTGGTACAAAAGCAACATCACGTATCATGTCCACAGTTTTATCTGGTGTATTTATAGATATATTTCCAACTCCACAACATTTGATTTGTTCACCATTCGCGACAGTAACGTTTCCATTATCTAAATTTGTAAGATTTTGGAACCAATCCCGTCTAGATGTCATGTGCTTAGTCGCACCCGAATCAACGTACCATAAATCAGTACCGGAACCAGAAGTATTCAGAGCTGTAAAAGATGTCCCTTGACCTTCTTCGTTTGCTACTACATTAGCCTTCTTTCTTAAAGGACAATCGGGTCTTTTATGCCCTGGTACTTTACAATCGTAACATACAATCACATTTTTCTTCTTCTTCTGCTTTGTATTTACTTTGGTTTGGAAAACTGTATTTACTGGTATAGCTTCATTTTTCGACATCTCATTTAAAAGTTTCGCTTTTACCAAATCAGTAGTAACAGGTTTGTCACAATTCTCAATAGCCATAACCAGAGGTTCGTATTTTGGTGTTAAACCTCCTAGAAGGATAGCTGCAATTGACTCATCGTCTATTTCCTTTTCAATATCTGCCAGGTCTTGTGCGGTTGAAAGAACTGCATTAATATACACCTCGATATTCTCAAAGTCTGAAAGACTTAACCTGTATAGTTTACGCTCTAAAGCAAGTCTACGTCCCATTCCCTTATCCTCGTAGGCTTTCTGCAAAGACTTCCACGCTTCGGCTGCAGTTTTTGCTCGTTTTACGTGAGTTATAGCTGCACCATCTACTGTTAAGCATATCTTGGCCAATGCCTTACTGTCATTTCTTACCTTTTGAGATATTGATGTGTTATCGCCTTCAGGATAACCACTTATGGTACACCATAAATCCTCATGGATAAGAAAATTACTCATTTTAAATTTCCATGTCGGATATCCATCTTTACTTCTTAGGTAGAATGAGGGAACTGCTGACTGATGTTTGTAAACATTACAATCTCCACTTTCATGTGACATTTTTCACAGAACTTTTATTTTTCCGATCACACAAAAAAATATAACACATTTAAAAATATTACTGCACAAATAAACGCTTTCTCTTTTATTGCTCTTCGTGCTGATAACGTGTTGGGATTCTTATGAGCTTTATATAGCGTTATTTTGTAAATAAACAGTAAAAGATGATGTGTTTGTATAGAGATTTTAATAAGGAGTGACAAAGTCAAACGAACACAATAGGAAACTCAAATATTCAAACTTCAATAAAAATAATATTGATTAGCCAGTTACAACAGAATAGAATTTAGTTTGAAATAAAATAATCAATTTGTCATTATGAATCACCTTTATTGCAGGCAAAAACATTAGTGTAGATAACACACAGTGTATATCTATAGCATTGCAGTCAATGTAGAAACACATCTAATGTAATCGCAACAGTAGATTAATTATTAGAAATCTGATGAACACTTTGTGCCAATAAACTGTTATAAACATTTTACAAACAATTATTATACGAATCAAAGTTTTGATTCAACAAGCCCAGAATCCCATTAAGTGATGAAATGGTTTGGGTTTTAAATAAGTAATGATTTAGTTTGGATCTATCATGAAACGCAATTTGGTGTGCGTTTTATGTCGTACTAAATTACGCGATACAGGATTTTACGAGTATATCCAAATATTTGTGAAATATCACTGCTTTTATCTCACGAAACAATAAGAATGCTGACATTGATGCACGATAATCATGAAGAATAAGGTACATATGAGGCTATACTTTTTGTCAGTTCCCATCTCATTCCATACATTTTTTACTTTTCATTCATAAGATTTAAGAAACTCAGTCTTGCTGTAAGAATTTTAAGCCGAAGCCTTTATCAAATTGACGGACGTTGACTCTATTTTGACAACAATAATTGCATCGGTGAAATCACCCTTGTTATTTACACGACTTAACATAATTAAATAGGAATGCATCAAACGATATTAAATCATTTTGCGTATTTCTAGGATTTAAAAGAAAATCTTTGGTGTTATACCTGTACACATATTGTCATTGTTCAATTAAATAGATTGAAATTCATCATTTTTAGAAAATAATTCTTAATTTTAATCACAAATTAACTTAATTATAAAATATTGTCTACTCGTAAATAAGTGCAACACCAGATCTAGCTATACATAACATACATACATCAAGGCCTCTATTGGACACCGTTCAAGTGATTTTATTATAATAATATAATGCACGACCGTATAAATAGTTTGCATGTACAGTACCAAGATACATCCCTCTCTTTTCCCCAGTGACGTTTGAAAGAGAAGACTATCTCTGAGGCAACTTTATGGCGTGGTAACAGCCTAAGCAAACTATTTGAGTGGACGAATTGTTTTACGCATCACGCGATAAAATTAGATACAAATCGGTGTCGAAAAGAGTAGGTCAGCTCTAACTACGGGCACTTTTGGATTAAGAAGTCAGTACTTACGTCAATATTAAAATAAAAAAAGTAAGGTCCACAGAGTATTTTTAGGCTTTTTTTGGCATTAAAGCAGTAATAAATAAGTTATACTCATATATTTTATGTTTCAAACTTGCATCTTTTGAAATAGATATTGGCAAAAATAAGAATTGTGACGTTGTTCTTGTTGTTGAGCCATTGTGGGTTCTTCCACATTTGTGAGAGTACCCGAAGCCGATTTTTGAATTCGTACCGGTGAATATGCCATTCGATAATGCTGAAAGATTTGTGTATTGCTTTAAATGTTGGTCTAAGTACTTGTATTTCGAATTCAACGTACCTACTCGTGGGTTTTCATCAGTTTCGAGTGTTATTTTCAGTAGCGGAATTTAAAAATCAGCTTCCTTGTTACACTAGTGTTTCCAATAAAGGTAGGTACCTACTTTGTATTTAATGAGAAGTCACAGAATTATTCATATATCAAAGAGAGATACAAATTTTTAAGGTATGAAAACTTATTATAATATAAGTACCTATCATTTTTAATTTAGAAATCAGTCTTATCCCTACATTAATCTAACTTTTTAACATAACTGTTTAATCCAAAAGTGCACTTCTGAAAAATTTCAGCACATGCTTAATCTTACCACCTAGGTACCTATACTTCGAGTAGAGATTACACATAACATATCATAGATATTTACAAAGCAGAAACATTGTACCCGATTATATGTTTATACTATAACTATGATAGACTCAAATCAAGACAATTTTCCAAAGAGAAGATATTGTGTTCTCTCGTGAAATTTTGAATAATGGTAAATATACTCACGAGCAAAATAACGTGTCACTTTTCATTCAACTTTGTATGGAAGGCGACCATTTATTTTTGCTAGTGAGTGTATATGTGGTTTTTATTTTTATCACTTTCATGGACACAATAAAAAACAATCATACTTAATTCTACAATTAAAACGGCTGAGTTTTATCCGTGTGTTCACTTATTATTTGAAATACCTTTATGTAATCGACGGTTATACTTATCTAAGATCGTACGGATCGAACATTGATATGCGCGACCGGCGGTGCGGCAAGCTGCTTCCTATGTTTCAAGCTATTTTGGCTAATAAATTTTGGTTTTCACATTAGTGCTTCGGTCACCTAATAAGGCGGTTGCAGCTGTTGCTCACCAAATGCGACTGACTACCTTGCTCTGTGCTTTTTTGTCATTATTGTGCGGTCAAGATTTTTTCCGCACAGCGGGTGATAAGCGACACACATTAATGTTCTTCAAAAACGGCCACCGCGCCGCCTGTCGGCTCAGAGCGGTCTTTAGAAAGAACGCCACATTAGCGTTTTAAAAAATCTTATATTTCGTTGAGCAAACGTTCGGCTAATAAAAACGATACGTTAGCTTTTTCATTTGGTCTTTTTTTAATAGCCTATCTGGTGTCCCATTGACAACTTAAAAGTAATAAGGCTGCTTTATTGTTCCTTACGACATTTGATGGTATAACCGTCGATATTCTTCAGCCTATTCAATAATTATATTTACCACCGTTATCAGACGCGTCAATTAACTTTAAGGAGACCTGTATATTTTGAGATTGCTAGTTACGTACGAAACTCCAAACCAAAAGTTAACTGACACATCGGTACGGCGATACGGCGGTGATATTCCAGATTTCTTCATTTAATACGTAATTAACGTACCTATTTTAACACTTCATTGAAAACAAGTAAGCACGACTGCATCACAAATATTGCAAGCTTAATAAATAATTTAATTTGAACTTGCAGAATATTATAAATTTAATTTCAGGCATTCAAATCGATTTAACATGTCGAAAGCAATATAATAGTAATTTAAAAATTATGTATTTGCTATCTACAAAATTATTAGGATCTTAATCTTTGTCACGGAGACACGTTATTTGTTCGAGATCATTATATGCTTTTTAAAGTAACCAAGGTGGGCGCATTTCAAAATTGCCTCTAATAAATAAAAAGAATTGAAAGCGTATCTACTACACCTATTAAATTTATAGGAAAAATTAAAGCAAAATCGTGTCCTCGTGACAAAATAATGCAACTTCAGGCCTTGAGAACTTTAAGATCGACTTGGAGACCGACACTTTAAACTATAAACATTATGAATACTTTTGAAAACGTCCGTTAAAACAACGATCAATGGAGTTTAACTTCGTAACTTAAGGCAATATTCACAGAAGAAGTTATGTTGTCAACACAGAACGATTCAGAAATTGAAAGCCATTTGCAACGAGAGAACAATCAAAACTACAAAACTTGATTTCTCCCCAACTTTAGGCGTGCCCATCAGTTTAATCTTATGACGTAACAATAATGTTGGAAATTTCCTTATGTTCTTCTTTAAGTGGTCATCCTTTCTATTTATCCAAGCGTGAGATGCCAGAAAATATCGATTAAACTCTAGATCAACTTAGAGTTGACCGAGGTAATCGATGAAAATCGGCCTACGTGAACGTTGAAGGGCCTCATCTCAGAACTACCTGAAAACGACTGTTATATTTTTTAGCTCTTTATCAGATTGAAAGAAATCAATGCTGCTGACTCAGTTCACTATCTTTTGAACCATTATATACTGGGGAGCAAGGAAACCGGGTCATTTCCCGTAGAAAGTTGTATGAAAAGAGACCTTGTTTCTTTTGCTCGCAAGTATACATAATGTTAGTGGTAAAAAGTGTCGTAATCTCTCGTCTTAACAGTGACAAGAACGAGAGGTCGCAACTCGCTTCGTCACAACAGTGGTTCTAGTTTCTTAATGTCTGTCGGCAGACGTCGTGTTTCTTCAGTTCAGACGTCAGTCATATGAAAAACGAAGATGGCCGAGAGGCATTAAGACAAAACGTACAACCTTTTCTGATCGACCCAGGAAATCAAGGCCCGACGTTGCGAAAGGTATTTTGTTTTGGATAATCTAATAACAATATGTGGTTAAGAAAGCCATGATGAGTAACGTGAGTGATACAGTCAACGCGGCGGCGTCATCAGCTGTTTTCGGATTGGGATGGATCGGCAACCAATCGGAGAGGCCCGCGGCGTTGCGAGTGGCCACCCGGGCATGATACTCAGTCGCATTCATCAAAGGACCCACCACGAACTCCGTTTCTGGAATAAGAGAAGGTTGAAGTTGTTACAAAAATAAAATTTAAAGCGTTGCTATCAAAATTATTGCATTTTGCAAAAAATCCTTTATATGCCTGATATTCAACCTTAAGTGGTTTCCAAAGTAAAGCCGTTAGTACCTATAGACTTCCACAACTCAGAATCTTCAACTCAGTACTTATTTGAACGTATCTTCGCTTGCAAAGATCTCAGGCATTAAAAAATGTGGGCCCCTACAGGAATCCACTCTCAAACCTCCATATATTTGAAGTCATGGCCAGAAGGTTCATCACTTTAACAATTTATAAGGCTTATGGTTTACTGTCCCAGGGGACATTATCCTCCCCCACCTCACTATTATCATCGCCTTAGATATGGCTTCTAAGGATAAGTAACAGTTTTTTTTAGAAAGACAGAAAAAGTTTATACTTATCTATCAATACAAAATCATTAAATAGGGATTAAAAAGGTCCGCGTGCTAGCTTCACAGGGTAGTGCTACTAGCGCTTATGGCTGGCTTGTTACAATGATTTGGAGTTTACTATTTTACTTAGATATGTCGTAATTATCTTACCGTTAGGCATTTTGATGACGAATGGAAACTGAGTCGCATTTTCCCAATAAGGAACAGCAATACCTTCGCGGCAGGGCACCAACTGGAAGTCATAGCCTGTAAAAATATAAAAAAAAACTTTTAAGTTACCATTTAACCACAATAAAAGGTAAAATTTATTCGTATCACATTAAAATGTGCATAATTATATTTTAATAAAAAATTAAACCTAGGTACTTAAAACAAACTATTGCCTATGGTCGCTAAATTGTCTACTTTCTCAGTTTTATCCATAAATAATTAACGAGTTAATGTAAATCTTGAGTTCGAAAAACTAGTAGGTAATTTTACTTACCCAATACAGTCAGATTATCTGGACTAGGTTCTACACCTTCATCTACTTCGAATACGCAGCTTTGGCACGTGACGTTGAACGTTATATTGTAAGCTTGAATATTGACTGCGGTCACCTGTAATGAACCAAATTATATTTAGTTATTACTTGGCACTACTGTCCAACAGGCATAAAAGTATACATACTTTTATTTATAAAAACACATTAAAGTAAAAACGTACAATACATTTTTAGTTATATACCTACACTAGCTGTATCCGCGGCTCCGTTTTGTGTCAGTAAGCTAAGATCAGTCAACTAATTGACCCTTAATTTCTCTCCTTCTCTCCTGGAGGCGGAACTTAAAGTTGACAGATGGATACGCTATAATAGTAGGTATACACATATACCTAGTAGTTATATAAGTAAATTTTAGCTTCAGAGTAACCCCTCTAGATAAGAAAGTTCTAGGACCATAATATTATATATTTTTCTACAGGCTTTTTTTTATGTAAAACACCATCTGTACTGACGAGCAAAAATATCGGGTCGCTTTTCATACAACTTTGTATGGGAAGTGACCCGTTATTTTTGCTAGTCAGTGTATTTATTGTCTTAAAGCGTTATGGTACCTTAATTCCATATAAAATCAAAAAATATCTCAATCACGCATGCGTGTCAGCCTAATGCCATTCGGGTTGAGACTTTAAGACACTTAAGTGACTTGTGAGATCCAATGTTCGAGGTACACGAGCTAAAGCTTATTATTCTCATTATTGTGAAGCGAACAGTTCTAAAAATACACATACATACGTAAATCTCGTCTTTACCCTTTAGGCTAGACAGAGCTAAGATAACAAGACCTAAAGGCCACGTTTAGCACGTTTGTGGGAGTAAAGTATGAAAAATGTGTAACAGTTAAACTACTGAATAAAATATTAAAATAGGACAATAACAAATTTATTTACAAGAAGTGAAGATATTATTAAAAGAAAGAAAGAGAAAGAAAGAAAACATTTATTGACACAAAACGACACATAAAAAAAAACAAAAAAGAACATTTCAAAAAATAAATTATGTGCGGCAGGCCGCAGCGCTGATTTTCAGTGTGACCCTTTTGCCTAAAACTAAATCTATTAGATATGTATCTCAGTGTTTGCCAATTGTATTTGTCTTGTTTATTTGGCACAATAAAGAGTTTACATACATACATACATATATTTATTTACAAGGCGATGGATTTAACGCGAAGTTTATGATGCTTCTGGAGTAAAGATGGGATTGAGTGAAGAGATGACAAATTGAATGGGAAAAATAGAAGATGGGGTCACAGGAAAAACACGCGGAGACTCGGAGGTGATGAAAGGAAAGGTAGATATAGATGGTGGCTCGCAGTAAACTTGTAGTAAAGATATGTAGTCAGTGACATGGACCGCAGACGATGACACGGAGCGTAGGCGGTAACACGAAGCGTAGGTGGATACACCGAGGAGTAGGTACGTAGGTAATTTCGAAGAGGGTAACATAAAAGAAAACTCGAAGAGGGAGCGTGGTCCATTTCCTAACGTAAGTAACCGATATACATAAACGGAGGGAATAGGATTCTAAAACGGCAACACGGACAAGAATGTGTAGAATTTAGTGAATTCTAATGTTCGATGACGTGTCAAAGTTATGAAAAAAGGCGTGCTTAGCGAATTTATACGCAAGAATGCATCGTTAATAACAAACGAAACAACCTCTAATATCCTAGTGGGAAGGCTGACCTATAGAAAAGAAAGCAAATAAATGTGAGTACGTTCATTAACATTACAGCATACCCTACGCTATTTTCTTTAGTCAAAGCTTTAATTGACTCATTCATATAAATAAGAATCTTGAAGCGTATTAACTTACGGAAGTCGGTGGGTTTGGCTTGTTTCCGAGAGTCACGTCGAAAATTATGTTGACACGTCCCCTGTCGTTCTCCACTGAGCACTTGTACTGGCCCAGGTCTTCGTCACTATACACTTTCAGCATCAGCACCGAATATGTGCCGTCCTCCGACATGTACACCTGGAAATTGTTTCAATATTTCAATGTTACTATTTTGGTACCCGTAACCTAAGTATAATAATAATAATAATAATAATAATTTATTTCAGACAATTCTTACAATTATCTATATTTTAGTATAGTAGAGGGGTTCTAAGGGTTGAATGATCGCCGAAGAAGATCGACAGCCCGCCTGAACCAGCTAGGCGTCCGCACAAAACATCATCAGACTGTTCATGTATGGGCTGACAATTGGCATCGAAATCAGCTAGCTGTCACATTCATACAAGAAATGTCAAAATGAACACGATGGCGATTGCGAGCGAGTAAGACAATAAGCCTACTGGATCAAAAAAAAAACTACCAACGTGTTTTCCTTACGATTGTGATTTATTTATGTATATCTACTTAAGATTTTACTTCGCGCAAAACTCGACAAGAGGCTGGGCCAAATATTCGTTTGATTCCGAGGAAGTTCTTATGCAGCGTAGTTTATAAATAAGATTCCAAGCTTGATAAATTTTACTTTACTTTTATATATAAACGGATTTTAAAATCTTTCAAAAAAGTTAAAAATTACTTTCTTTATGTTTTATATTTGAGCATTGACGCAGGTTGGCTCTGCGTGTCTTTTGTGATTTAATGAATTAAATATCCAAATATAAATAACTTGATACATTACCATATCACCTGGAATTAGGTGGTCATAGTGATCTTTGTCCCGCTTAGCCCATGAAAACTTAGGCAAAGGATTTGCCTGTGCTCTGCATGTTATGTTCTTACTGAAAGCATGGAAACAGTAAAATTAATACATTTTAACAGTAAGATTGCATTGACGACCGGATAATTCAGTGGTCACTGACAATGGCTCTAAAGATGAAGGCTTAAGACTGATAAACGAGATACGCATGAGTTCTGTACAAAAATACCACCATTCAGATCACTGTCGATCGAAAAATGAAGAAGGATCGTGTCTTTTTCGACAGGTACATTACTTACGTACTTTTATTAAATTACATACTTACATTTCATTCATAATCGCGTACACTTCTCTTTCCGTGAACTCGTTCATGATTACAGGTTTATCTAAAAAAAGTTTACCAATAATAGTCTTTTGTAACTAGCAAAATGGCTGTGGCTAGAAATATTTTTTTTATGGTTATAATGTTGCTAACTTACGTCTGACATTAAGGTGGAAATTTTTCTGGGTAAAGTAAGATAACTTTTCTTGAGTAGCTCTGCAAGTGTAAGTGCCGGGGTCCATATGATTCAAATTACTAATCTCCAAAGTGTGACGGTAGCCCTTTTTCCTTAAAAAGTATTTGGTCTGATCCACTGTAAAATAGTGAAGTACACAAACAAAATCAGCCGTTAAAAGAGTACATTTTTGATTAGCATACTGATACTTAGTTTGCAATCAATAGTAAAATTCTTGGTGCAATTAGAGTTATGCAAGAAATTACATATTAAGCCGGGTGCTTATCTAGCAGTAAGCGTAACTATTGGACGTTACAGTAACCAAAAACCCCAGGGTCTCGCCTGCCTGTTGTGAGCGGAATGCCAAGTGCACACTATGGTTTTTTGTACAAAAAAATATTTTGATTAAATAATTGGTTTCTTGACTCGCTATTGATTAAGTTCAACAATTAAGCTTTTCTTTTATTATGTAAATTAAACGTCAAGGCAGTTTCATAAAGGTGCGACCACACCGCCGCTTAAAAACGGTGACGTTACGGAATCGCAACAAAATGTATGAATGAACGGTGAGAAAACGTGACGCCTACTACGACACGTCACTGCGTATACGCGGCGGTGTGGTCGGTCCTTAACTGTCAAGACATCATAACTAGAAAATGGGCTCATATTAATGACCATTACTGGGTTTAGAACAGTGGAAAAATCTATAAATGCTCACCCTCAAGAATTTGGTTGTTTTTGTACCATTGGACAACTGGCTCAGGATACCCTTTTGCATCACAGACTAGCTTAATTGATTTCTCTTCATCACCCACAATCGCAACGTCTGGTACAGATATATTGACTTTTTCTGAAATATACACAAGACTTATTTATCACTGTTCGGAAAAAAAATTGAAACAGGTTTAGCAAAATGTGCGAACTATCTATGCCTGGCAAAGTCAAATTTGAAGCAACTGGTAAAGGCATCAAATGTCAAATTAGATACAATACCTATGCATCATAAAATATGCAATAACCGATAAAAATGGGCTAAATACGCAAATGCAAAGGTACATACATACATAAATCACGTCTTTATCCCTTAAGGGGTGACACAGCCTAAGGTAACAATCCCTAAAGGCCACGTTTAGCATGATTGTGGAAAAGAAACGCAATAGCATATAATCCGATCTCAATATAATAATTTCATCTTTGTGGCTAGATTTAGTGTTAAAGTATAGTGTGTAATATACATACCACCCACGTATAGCATAAATGTTTGGCTAAGTTCATCGCCTGCTCTGCAGGTCCAGTTTCCAGTATCTTCTAATGTCAAATTTTTAAGAAACAAACTAAGAAGATTCTTCTGCAAAGTTTTATGCTTAGTAATCTCAGTGTAAACTCTACTATTGGCATTACTTTTTCCCGTTAGTACGTCTCCGGTGGGTGAAACCCATTCTAGTGGCTGTAATAAAAAAAACGTAGTAAACATTTTGAATACCTACAAGTTTATTTTGCTGACTGTTTTTGCAAGCTTTCAAAGTAATTCGACCCAAAGGGCGTGAGTGAAAACTGACTTGCAAGATTTGAACTTGCTAAACATACCTCCAGATTTTTTGACTCGTTTTGCTGGTAACTTTAATTGATTTGTTTTCCATACATTTTGCTCTATATTTTTTGCGGTGATAATAATTTCCAAAGACCGCAACTGAACGCTTCCAAGGTTACTCACATTAACACAATGTGCATGTACACGGCTAACTACATCCAACGCCAAACCATCCAATTTTATCAAAGTATCTCGTTATACCTAGTAGCAGTTTTTGAATTAAAATTACCTGTGGTATATTGACGCCTTGGCAGTAGACCACTTTTAGCTCGTCAACGTTGCCAATCAGGAGTCCGTCCGACAAGTTTGTCAGCAAGGTAACATTAGCTTTATTCTCTTCATCCTGAACCTCCTGCGCCAAAACTGGAAAGAAACGAAACATTTTTGTTAGTACTCAAGCTATTCTTTTAATTTCCTATCTCAAATTTTACAGTTATTTGGAAAAAAACGGAATATTTTTTCTCTTTGAATTTGGATTTTTTCTTTATTTTAACTAAAAATCAACAATGCCTACTGCCGATTATCGTAGGTACAGCCGGCTGCAAAACTGCATGGCCAGTTCAGTAAAATAATGCTATGAGGTGCAACTATCCGTTCGATGACAAACAGTCAACTTTAAACTTAGTTGGTTTAATGAGATCTCGATAGATGGCGCTGTTAACCAGTTGAAAAAAAATAATTTTGCAAACGAGGACATATTTGTATGCCGAATGGATCCCGGCTATCTTTTTCTATTTTTTTTCCATTTGTAAGATTGGTATTATTATTTCTCGGTATTATTAATTTGGATCATGGGAGGCTATAATTCTCGATTACGATGGTTGTTGTTAATTCTTAAGTTCGACTGAACGTCTAGAAAACTCCACTTTTTTAAACATTTGCAAAAACTTCATGAGCAACGTGGGTTTGAACCTGGGAACTCTGGATCAATAAGCAATCGCACGCACCACTTGGCCAAACGTTCTTATAGAGTGGTTGAAACTAATTAACAGTTTACGCATGTAATCAAAGGATTAAAGAACTCAATTTCATTTTTTAAACCTTATTACGATACAACAAAGTACAAGTTTCAATTTATGCGGTTTTGTATACTAATTTAAAAAATATTTAGAATTATAACATGAGAGGGTAGGGTCTTTATACTCAGAAATATTTAAGGTAAGATTTATAAAATATCAGATTGCTTTTTACTGAATCTTACACCTGTTCGTTTATTCGGTATTTCTTATTCGATTGATGTTTTGGACGGGTTTTGTTAAGTTTGAACCGTTGTTTCATTTTGACAAGAATAAAGTTCTCGTTGTAATATATTATCGATTTGGTCACACGATCAAATATGTATAATTGCTTTATAAAATGAAGGGAAAAATTTGGCAGAAATTGCTAAAAAGATCGATGTAAACGTAAGTATTTTTTTACTTTTCTAGGTTTCTATAAAAAATATTTTGTTTTCTTTTTAATTGTTCTGCCTACTAATTATGTCTGTTTTTGTTACTGGGATAAGCAGTTTTGTGGATACGACGTTTTGAAGAGTAGGGGTTATATTGCAACACGGTCACATCGATTAGACCTCGTCTTATTGACACAGCACAGCGATCTACAGTGAGAGAGTATGACGAAAATGGATTCATACAGACAAAATCACTACGCTGGTTTATTTGACACAAGCGTGGATACTATTCGCCGTGTTCTTCATGGTGAAAGTCTGCATTATGTTGAACATACTGTTGAACCCTTGCTGACAGAGAATATGAAAATATGTCATGTGTATTGACCCGTAGTCTTCAGTTGAGAAAATTTTTGCTAAAATATTTTTATTTTTGTTGTGATCAAGCTTCAATCATCTTTTCGATTTCGAAAACGAATACTTAAGCCATGATCTCAATAAAGTTAGGGTAATTGTTTTCCTGTCACAAATGTTTAAATTAAACTAAAAGGCAATCTATTTTAAGAATTAGCTGACCTGGCGAAATTCACACCACCTGCCTCACAATCAGTTTCTATCATTTCACAGACAAACGCCATGTCTTCTCACAAAATATTTCTTTTTATTCGTAAATTTTTCATATTTTCTAATATTTATTCTGCTATTTGGGGTGGAGAAAAATCCAACAAACCAACGAACATAAAAATCATTGTAATAACCTGACTTTGTTTCATTATGTAAAAATAAAGATATTATTATTTTAACAATTACAAGTTGTTTCATTTGTGTTCAAAGTAATATAGCAATTATATTATTTTAAGAATTCATAATTAATAAATAATGGTTTAGTTACTATGAAACACAATAAAATTATTAATTACCACAATAAAAAAAAAAGTAAGCACCATTCTCGGATCCGAACGTAATCCTTTATCATGAGCGCATACAGTCATAAGTCAGACACTTATCCAATGAGCCAGCGCACCTTGTGAAACATATGGCGAATTATAGATTCTATTACACACTACACAAATTTGTAACATCAATGAGTTGTATCAACAACGCCATCTAGTTTATTTTTTGCGAACGCGAACTTCAGTGTTCACAGCGTTATAGTCCTTAAGGTATCCATGCAAATTTGCAGGCTACTGTACATAAAATAATGTGGAATTCCACTTTTTTTTTAAAGTTGTTGAATCTTGAATAAAAATCTTAAGTAGGTACCTAATTGCTAATAAAAAACGGCTCAAATATAATGATCGACTGATTAACAACTTTAAATTAGGGCTGAAACATTTTAGCATCTCACATTTTCAATTCAGCACAATTATACGCCATTTTGGAGTTGATTTGTTTCTTGAAATTAGGCTCCAAGTCAATTGGTTACTTTGCATACCTACACTTACAAATGGAGGTAACAAAACCGACACCGGAAATTTTGTGAAAACAGGCTTATGCTAGATTTACAATATAAAGCTACAAAAACAAAGGTAAGGCGGCCTCTTGCCGATAAGTACGCAAGAAATAAATCATTTTGACGCTTATTGCTTCGATGAGTAACGAAGCTTGAAAACCTTCCCGTTTCAGAATAAATAACGTTATCCGGAGTTATTCAGGCAAAACCTTGTTTTGTGTTCTATTAACATTAAGTAGAAATATTGATGAAATTAATAAATAGCAAAGGCAACCATAGTTTGCTTTGACAGTATTCTCAAAAACATAAAAATATTGGGTCCCTTGATGAAATTATTCGATATTCGTTAAACCATTATGAAAACTCAAGGTCAAGTTTTCAATACGCATTGTCTACGAAATCTTATAAAACAAGTACACTAACAAACTTAAAACATGGCAAACTGCGACGAGAAAGAATCTTTTATGTAGACTTAATGGGTACTTTATTGTGCGAAGCCTGGGGAACTCTACGATGGCAAAAGTCGACGGCGGAAGTCCTCAACTTTATTATCAGCGTCCATTAAGTTATTCGGACGCGAAATCTTTTCCTGACACATCTAAATATCGGCGGAAGTTTTCGAACACTAATTACATTTACGGGGATCACGTCACAACTTCACTAAGCTACGTTACTCACGTAACAAAATCAAATAACTGAGTCGCACGGCTTGTTTTAAACTTTTGTAACTTGTCATTTTGACGATAAAATTGTTTTGCGATTGGTTTTTTTTTTATCCGCAGGGTGAGTTTTTAAACTCAAAGCTCAAAATCAACACATGATTACTGCGATCACTAAGAGTACTTGATCAGTTTGTCAGGTATAAGTAAATGCACCATGTTGTATCTCATATGTATAATACATAATATGATGCCTATCGATAGTTAACCCGTCGAGCGTCCTACGCACAGGGGTTTGTGCGTAACGATTTTCGGGCCACAGCGCCCTGCGCTCAAACCCATAGGCGTAACGGTTTCGCGCTGATTGGAGAACGAATATCGTAAGTTTTGCTGTGTTACTAGGGGAAAAAAATAACGTACGGCTTAAACCTCTATCACATTGGCATTACGGGCGTTTTTTGGCCAATCACTCAGAATCTTCGGCGTGAAATTAAATAAAAAAGCACCTAAGGCAAATTGTTATCTGCAGTCCGCCATATTGCAACGTGATTGCTGTGCCGTGTTGTGTTTGTTTTTGTGATTAAAATGAAACGGCAAGTGTTTGTTATTTGAATTATATATCAAATTACGGGGAAATAATTAAGTAATGTGTTTTAAATATTTGTTTTAACTTTATTGAAAGATATATCAGTAAAAAAAGTATCGAACTTTTTCCTAAGCAAATTTCACGTCGTCATCTTTACAATGTTTTTAATTGTAAAATATAATTAGTTTACTCAATATGCTATGAAAGATAGATAACTTTGTTGCAAATTTATTCAGAAATTTGACTTTTTTAATAGATTATCCCGGTATTACGTGAATATTGCATAATTCGATGCCGTGTTTTATCGTTTCGGAAATAAATAGTCATTGTGAAGTGAATAACGTGTATTATGATAAACTAATTAATATTGTCGGTGCGTAAATTACTAACGTTTAAAATGGTATAAAAACAAAAGTGAAAAGTGTCAAAAATTGGTGTAATTTAACAAAATGTTGAAGACAACGAAGAAAAAATCTCAAAACAAAAGAAAAACGATTTATTTTCACAAGGATCAGTCAAGTGGGTATTCTTCATTACTTAATAGTTAGATAGCTGCGAATGTTCACTTTCTAACGGTATATAATTTATAATATATAATTATACCACGCAGGAGTAATATCATTTTTTCTGAAGTAGGTACCCAAACAAATTATGAGTCGGAAAAACCTTGGGCGCTATGGCCGCATACATTTTTTGGAGCCTGTCGCTCCACGGGTTAAACATACATTAATTTGTTATTTTTCGAGTAAAAATCAGAGAGTTCTAAAATCTAAAATTATACAAAATGTATACCACTCCTAAGAAAAAGTGCGGACTTCGTTGTTTTGCATTAAAAATAAGATTAACAAACAAGAAGAAAACATCCGAGTACTGTAAATCTTTCTTTAATTTCTCAGACAGAATGTAAGTAAAGTGCCTTTCGATTGTCTGAAATATACAGTGAGCAATTTTTAAACAAACCGAGGACATTCCGCGTTTCGCTTTTGCGAAATTAGGTTCTACTAAGAATGTTAAACACGAACCTTCCAAGTGAATTTGTTTCGAACTCGTTTGGGGTCGCAACAAACAAATGACTGTGGTTCTTTCACCGCGAAGTTGAGGAAATACAATTTTATATCGGGAAAGATACTTTATTATGTAAGTTTCTGCTGAGCAAGCGTAAAGGTGCCGCATAAATTTACGACTTTACCCTGATTATATAGTCGAGAGCATTTGTCAGCAAAACTGGGATCAATGGGCCTTTTTTTGGGGTTTATAGAATCGTTACTTTTGGAAACCTTCTTTACGTAGGTACTGGAGGCAAACAAAAGTTAATTATTTTTATTAATTGGAAAACGAGTTGCGTATTAAATATTAACAATTTGTACCTTTCTGTTTGAATCGAATAATATAATTCTTTTTCCTTCATCTTATCCAACATGGTTTCTACATTACGAGTAGGATTGCTAAGCATAGATCGCTTTGAAGCGTACGTAGTAGTTTTCTCAAAATGAAATTATTATTTTTTCTCCTTGTTTTCCTAGGCGTGTTTAACAAGAGTATTTGTATTTCGCGGGGCCATATTAATGGTAGAAGCGTCGAAATAAAACACTACTTCCTTATTTCATCAAATATAATTTAAGTACCTACCTGACAAACGCTTTCGCTTTGAACAAATAAGAAAATTGCTCGGGTTTGTTATTGTAATATCGAATCTCAAGGAATTCAGAATTCAGTTTGCGCATGTTCAAGACTTTTTAAGTAATTAGGTATCATATTTCTACAGCTTGTGTACATCCACTGGGCACAGATTTTATTGGAAAGAAGCTCCTACGCAGGCCTAGCATGATATTTATTGGGAACTTGAACTGCTCCGCAGATGTGCACATGTTTTTTTGTTTCAATTTTACAAAAAATACTAGTTCCTAAAATAACAATTTGGAAGGTGTATTTTCATGCAAAACCCTTGTGTTACAAAACCTATAGGGTACTTCCCGCCCATATAGATTTATGAAATTTGTCAAGAAGTTAGGCTTTATTTTTTTACGGTCCATTTATCCTTTTACGAAACGCCGGTAGACTCATGACGTGTAAAAGTGCCTGTACGGCCTACTTACTGAATAAAGTTCATTTATTTCATTTATTTCATTTAAAGTAGGATTACTTTCGGGACTTAACCGAGTTTAAAATTGTTTTTAATACCGAAAGTACTAAAACTTTAAATAAATATTCAATGAGTGAAAATCGCGGAAGTTAGGCCTTACTTTTTTTTTAAATAGATGTACATAATTATTATTATAAAGTACATTCAAATTTATTCTTTGCTGGTTTATAAATCTACGCGGAAGTTTTACTGCGTATAAAGGAGATAACCGAAGAGTTATGTTGTTTGCTCTATGAGTGCGTGAGTTCGACTCGCTCTTGACCGTTTTTTTAAATTTAAATAAGTAATTGAATAATGGGACTTGTTTGTTTCGTTTGACATTGCCACAAGGTCTTTTCAGGTTTAAGTAAGGTTTTCCTTTGTGTAATACAAAATTGAAATATGATACAAGAGTTGTGTAAAAGATGATTATTATGAATGAAAGGGAAGAAAAGGTGGAGTTGACGTCTGATAGAGACGAATGAAAGACTCGCTTCGACCCAAATGAATAAAGAAAGGGCGAGGAATCCTGATAAAGTTTTCTTTTTAATACTCTTAAGAACAATTGACTTTGACGAGCCAAAGGAGGGTTTCGTGTCACGTATAGCTTTGAAGTTTGCAAATATTCTAAAATGTAATAAATTTTAGCTACAGAAATAAAGTAGTTAATTTTAAATATTAGGTTAGTCTTCTTTTTACTAATAACCTTCCTCTTGAATCACTCTATCTATTAAAAGAAACCACATCAAAATCCGTTGCATGTTTTAAAGATCTAAGCATAGGTACATAGGGACAGACAGTAACCTACATAGGGAGATTTATACTATGTAATAATCTTACGCACTTATAATGACGAGTCTGTATTTTTTGTAGAATCTCTTGTATTTTACAGAAATTCTAGCAGTTCAACTATAAATAAGAAACTTTACTTATAACTGTTGCACAATTAAAAAGATTAAAACGCCCCGAACGAACTACGTCTTACTTTAATAAATTAAACGCAAATTTATCTTAAGCTCCCCGCTAAAAAGGTTTAGGTCTATGACAGGATTAGGCGCTCGTTTAAACGTAACGAAGTTAACAAACTTGTTTTTCTTTTTCTAATACGACCTTTACCTTTTCATGAAGTTGTATTTCGCGGATTCCAAAAAGGCTTTGTTGAATTTTTGCAGAAAAACAATGATTGGGTTATTAAACATCGCCAGGAACAATGTTGGCTCGGTTCGAAGTTCTTGTTTGCTTGTTTAGAGACACCGACCAGTTATAGTTTTACTAGCTTCTTAAATTAGACTTACATTAGACAGCTACGACCTTTGATATGTTTATCGCTATCCTACGGGAACTAGGTATGCAATTTATCGGGATAAAATGTAGCCTATGTGTTTATCTTGGGTACTATACCAGCTATCTTCTTCTTGTTCTTTGCACTTTCCCATGTTAAGTAGGGTCAGCTCTCCTAATTTTGCGGCCACCTCCACCACCATACTGGCATAGCGGTGGTTTTGGGTACCATACCAGCTATCTCCGTTCCAAATTTTATCCAAATCACTATTTCAATTCTCCTTTCCACCTACACGCCCGCAATCATGCTAAACGTGTGGCCTTTTGGTCTCGTTACCTCAGGCTGTCTACCCCGTAAGGGATAAAGACCTGGTTTATGTATGTACTAGCTGTTACCAGCGACTTCGTCTGCAAAGCATTCGTTTATCGCTATCCCGCGGGAACTACGCAATTTTCCGGGATAAAAAGTAACCTATGTGCTATTCTCTGGAATAGCACATAGGTTAGGTACTTTCTCTATCTATGTGCCGAATTTCATCCAGATCCGTTGGGCCGTTTTGGCGTGATTGAGTAACAAACAAACATCCATCCATCCATCCATCCATCCATACTTTCGCATTTATAATATTAGTTAGATGTATGTACTATCCAATCATCAAGTAGTTATTGACTTTATTATTTTAGTTCAAAGCTAATTTACGCGAACAAAACTGTTGCACCTCAGTATCGCGCTTATTTCATAAATATTTAGTACCTACTGCTTAAACAAAACTCCACCGACGTAATTACGTACCGCTCGAGGTGAGAAGTAATACCTGTCAAGATGATTTATTAAGGGCGTCTTATTGGTCGGTACAGGAACCTCGCGTCAACCAGGCACGTTGGCTCAAAGGATTTGTATAAGTGTTGCGAACTAAATTGCCTTGAAAAGTCTCTACAGTGGTAAACGGCGGTTTTCTAGTTCCCGTCAGCATTCAACTGATCCTATTTTGTTTTGGAACCTCGTGCTGTTCTACCTTGTTTTTATTCTAGTTACAACACTGCCTTTATTTTATTATTTTCTTAGTTATTTTAAAAATCACTTCGCGTCGGTGGTCCACGCGCAAAGTGATTTTAAGAACGGTTTTGCCGACATACTTTCTAGAAACTGATTTTATATCTTGAGTCGATGAGTTCTAGGAATCAATTTTTCGTCGAAAAAAATTGCCCATGGATAGCAACTACTTGAGTGAGACGTTAACGCAGACGCATTCAAGACCTTTTGCGTCAAAACTTACAGACGCTTATTCGTTCTTAATTTAGTCGTAAAAAGAGTAGCTCCCATTGTTTCCATGGAGCTGATACTTTTGTCACGATTTTGATATTTGTTACTTTACTTTTCAGAGCTCTGTCGAACAAGGTACTACCCGTTAAAAAATACCACTTGTTATCTCAACAACACGCAACTTAGGGTTTTTAAAAAAAGAGTTTACCCATTTTTTTAGAGGGCCGGTAATGCATCCGTACCGTAACCCGTAACCCTCGTATGTTTGTCCGTAATGGTGTCCACTGACGGCAGTGATTGCTTTCCATCAAGTTTCCTGCAAGATAATCGTCTAGTGCCCATATTTGGTTGTCCCAATAAATTTATTTATTTATCGTTGGTCCTTATTATACAAAAAAAAAAACAAATAACTACGAAGGTTAGATGTATTTTATTTGTCCCTCCGACGTTTACAATTACTGGATAGCAAAGATGCCGCGCAACAGGATAAAAGAATAGCTCCACTGAGAAGTTAATTGGTTCTATCACAGGAAAAACGGAATGCTTTCACAAGCCTTGTTAGGACTCCATTACCTTCAAATTATTCCCAATTAAATAGCCGGAACTTCAAAACAACGCATAGCAACGCTGAATTGAATTCGGAACATCTTTTTCGGAAAACGTTTAAGAGGGTGCATTCCTACTGAGCTGGCAACGTCGCATTTTTGGTGATCTTTTACGATTATTTCACAGAAATTGAATGAAAGTTTCAAATGTGCGTCTGTAGTGCACTTTGTTTTTAGTGTATTAATCGGATTTTATTCTAGTTTTTTAAGATCTACTTAGCAGTCAGGCTGCGCTCACTTGCAAACTTCAAGCGACTCCAAGACCATAAAGGCTTATAAGCAAATCACTAGCAGCTACTTTACAACTATTTAGTAGCCTGGAAGTCGCACTTAGTTTGGAAGTGACCGCGTTTTGAAACTTGTTCGCTTGTTGCTAACAAGTTGTACAATGTATTCCGAATTGTACAAAGTCTTAGTTCTGCAGCTGTAACCGCCCTTGTCGATACAAGGTCAGTTGCTGCTATTGAGTAAGCTCTTTGATAAAACCGTAAAACGTAAAACCGTAAAAGCAAACATAAAAAATCAAGAAGTAAAATAAAAATTCTTGATTCATTTTGATAGAATTTAAAACAGTATCGGGTTTCTCTTAGCTTTAGTATTAAACTAGCTGTTGCCAGCGACTTCGTCTGCAAAGAATTCGTTTATCGCTATCCCGCGGGAACTACACAATTTTCCGGGATAAAAAGTAGCCTATGTGCTATTCCAGACTTTTCTCTATCTGGGTGCCGAATTTCATCCCGATCCGTTGGGCCGTTCTGGCGTGATTGAGTAACAAACAAACATCCATCCATCCATCCATCCATCCATACTTTCGCATTTATAATATTAGTTGGATAGTTAGATTAGATTAAACAATGATTAAAATTTCGTGTCGAAAGGAGATACTCCAACAGCCAACATTAATTAGAAGTAAATGCTTACAGTCTCAAAAAAAAAAATAGAGAAAAATCAAGATGGACAAGTTACGCCAAGTTATTAAGTGCCTAACTAAGCAAAACTTGTACTATCGGTTTAAGACACTAGCCTACTCGGAATTATGATTTAACTTTTAGCACAGTCAATTCACAAATACCTCTACTATTTCTGATATAATAATAATCTCATGCATTGAAAAGCTTAGGTAGATTTCAGACCAAATGAGAAATAGTGACGAAGTTCAATGAATGACAAAGTGAGGCCGTTTAAAACAACACCTTACCATGGTGCATACTTTGCTAAGAAAACTACTAGAACTAGACGCAAACGCACGAACCACAAAGCGTGTATACCAAACTTACTTTTTTGATCGACGGCCGTTAGGTATCTTTTAGTAATAACAGCAAATTTCATTTGATAACGTTAGCGGAACTTCGGCTGATTTGATAGATATCTCTCGTCTAGCACATAAACCTGTTACTAAATATATCAACGCTGGAAAGGAAGAATCACTGAAGCGACATTTTTGTCGAAATCGAGTTACTGATATCGTTGGAATCAGCATTTATTTTGCGTCGATTGAGCCAGGTTTCATGGCAATCTGACGACTTTGATCTCAGCTGAAGGGTCCTAAAATAGCTTCAGTTTAAAAAGGCTTATGCGACAATTTGTTCAAATTAAAATACATGTCAATTATGCACCCAGTTCTTCGTTGGCACGTGATTAAAGTATAGAACACTAGTATCAAACGAGTCAAGAATTTGACTTATTCATTTTTTATGTTTATTTTTACGGTTTTACCCGTTAACAATTAAATGAACGGTACGGTCATTAACTGCAGAAATCTAACTAATATTATAAATGCGAAAGTATGGATGGATGGATACCTAGATGGATGGATGGAAGAATGTTTGTTTGTTACTCAATCACGCCGAAACGGCCCAACGGATCTGGATGAAATTCGGCACATAGATAGAGAAAAGTCTGGATTAGCACATAGGCTACTTTTTATCCCGGAAAATTGCGTAATTCTCGCGGGATAGCGATAAACGAATTCTTTGCAGACGAAGTCGCTGGCAACAGCTAGTTGAACATATGTTCGAATCCCTATTTAATTTCAATGTCATTGTGATTTATCCTTTCCTTAGTTCTATTCCAAAACGTCGAATGATTCAAGAACAATTTTTTTCTGTATTCATAAAGCATATTCAATTTGTACAGGATGGACTAATCAATCTATGTATACTACATTTAACAACATTATATTGCGTCTGGTCAACTATTTTTTACCTAGCAAATAGTACAGTGTAATAGTTTGGCAGCCGCAAAATAAAATTGTTTTAATGTCACTTTTTTTGCGTGTCGTTAATTGTTACTCTAGTAGGTACAAAACGTTAAGAAATTACAGTTCACGAGCCGCAATATAATGTTGTTCTGGTTTCACATCTTAAATTAAATGAAGTATAGCTATTGCTTAGTGTTGACTGGCTTTAGCCCGGCCCCGGCTTACAATGGTTAGTTGCCTGCCCCTACCTCACAATAGCCGTTTGGACACGTTAGGCGTTTTAGAAATGAATTGAAATTTTAAGTCACTTTACTGCAGTAACAAATCCATAAGTACCTTCATGTATAGACAACTACTAAATTACCTAACCGAGATAACTGTTTAAAATTCCATCAGATTCCTATTCCTTATTCGAGGATTTAGTGTTTCAAGAATATCAATAAAATTATCTTTATGAGAAAATCGTTTTATTGGAGCTGAAAAGATAATACCTTGTATTTTCAGTAAATTGACATGGATTGATGTGAATTGACCTAGGTTAGGTAAAGGCTTTGATTTAATGTCAAAGAAGGAAAGACAAGCAAATAAACGTACTTCGCATTTGTGGTTTTTATTTAGCTGTAAGATATGCTGACTGTATGATGAGGCTCAGTAAGCATGCTTGTGCTAACGGCTTGGAGCTGCATGCATGTATAAGTTAGTAAGTTCTGTAGCCGTATACTATACCAGCTTGCCACAAGCAAATAGCGATGCATGCACGTCTATTTATGACTTGATGTATTGTGATGCTTAAATCGAGAGGGAAATGAGCTAATTGATTTGCGCAACGCGACAAGCGAAGCCATTTTCCACTATTTTTCGCTAAACTTTTTTGCTTGCGTTATTTATGCTTCGACATTTTGTCTCCGTGTTTACCGTCCTGTTAGCAAGTACGGATATTGGCATTTAAATATTCCTAAAGCGACATGAAACGGGGATAATAAAATGAACACACACACAATTTTTTCTAACAATAAATGAGGAAGACTCGATCCTCTTTAAGGCTTTTTCTGTTCATGGCGTAAATAATGAAAAAACAGTACGTGGCCTGAATTCTGGGAGGAATAACCACTTATTTTAAATACCAAAGCAGAACGGAAACCCTTATTTAAAGACGTCGCTTTCCTTTCGTATAATATTTAAGGGAGCTTTTAGGTACGTTTGGCACAATAGACATGTAAAAAATGGGCAGTTACATTATCTATGAACTTCCCACCCGTGATCATGATACATGCAACTGTATCGAAATATCGGGAGCTCAATAAAGGTAATCGCGGTTCACATCCCGTTTATAATATTTCGAATGAACTTAACCGTGAATCATTAAAAACTCTTACTTAAAACTGATGTTAGCAGGGTACAGTGTAGTGTAAGTGTTATTTAAGACTCGTAACTAGAACACAAAATGCATTGAAGAAAATTAAAAGGTTACTTTTTATTAAACTTTCCATGCAAATTGTTATTGTACTCGTATCTGTGCTCACAGATATATTCGTATTCTGCTCTCATAAAGGACTAAAGTGGTATCTCAGTAAGAGCTAGTTTTAAGAAAATTGAGTTTTGTAATATACTCGTAGTTTGATTTACAAATTTTTGAGATGTCGCTTTTTAAGCTTAGCACGGCAACAGAACTGTATTATATGCTATTACTTATTCTGTAATACCACATTACTATAATAGTAAGTAGTATAGTGGAAGAACGATATCTAATTGTCTTTTAAGTACGTTTCTTTTGAACTGATTTTGCCGATCCAATATTTTTTGTATTCCTAAAAGAGAATTAAAAGTCAATAGAACAAAAGCTTATTTGTTTTGTGTAAAGGATAGGATTTTGTCGTTATTGTATTGAAGTAGGTACCCTTGAGATTGCCAATATTATCTGATTGATAAATTCTCGAGTGAATTTCTCGGAGATGTCGAGTAGGTATTATCATGAAACAAATAACCGATTTTTTCGTAGTTTGGTACCTATATTCTAACCACTTTCACTCGTTTTTTTGGCATTATTGTATAATCAATTGATGAAAATAAAGAAAGTACTGAGGAAGCACGTACACACTATGAAATACAATTTACCTAACTAACTAGTTTATTTATAAATAACATTATTTGTAGCACAGATTTCATCCGGTGTAATGGAAAATGACCGATATTGAATCTTAATCTCATTCATACGAAACTCGAGGTATTTCAGATTAGTAATAAATTTACACTTCATTTCCAACTTTTACCAAAGTACATGAAGTTAAATTACTTCATAAACGTAGACAAGCTTGGAAATCGCGTCGGATTTTGATTCGAAACTTTTGACGTTGCGTTGCGAATAACTTCAATCGATTCCGAACTTATCTTTTGAGTGAAGCGGATCACAGCTAATTTCTCTCAGATGTTAAGACTACCCTAATGATTTGCTGGTAAAGGCAAGTTTGCTCGATGTCAGTCAGTTTCAAAAGTTCTTAATTAAACCCCTGTTTACTGCTGACCTGCGGCAAAGTCTAAACTTAACCTTATTTGTATTTACTTTTGAAAACAAATAATAAACTTCGATTTGAATATGCGTTCGTATTCAATAGATTGTAGAATCAATTGACTATCAAACGGAGCCACTGACTTGATTAGTAGTTGTTAAGCGATCGATATCAGTGAATAAAAGAATTTAATCATCTTTTCTACACTCAAGGACTGAATTAATCGCCACTTTTGCGCTCCTTCAGAGCCTGGAATTGAATGAAAAATGTTATACATATATTGACGACTGAATAGCCTGGTGGTTAGAGAATCTGAATACGAAATTTGAGTTCCTGGGTTTGGTCAGAGCAGATATAAGTACAACCAACATATGAAAATTGCGAATGTTTTTGTCTCGTGTCTTGGATGTTCAATATTAATTATATTTAGGTACATAAATATTATTTTTTTCGTTTGCTACTGGTAGTATTTGCTAATGAATAAAGGGACCATAAAAATCGAAATGTGTCTTACTGGTTCTAACTCTACTTTTTCATTACATCTTTACTTGTCTTTAATATCATGCTCAATTACATGTTTTCCATTTACACTCGCTATTTAACTTTGTAGTCTCTCTAACTCTTCACAATAACACATGTATTTTTCAACTGTAACTCAGAACAGAAATAACCCAAAGGTTAATAAATAGAAAATCCTTTCAGAACCTGTTTGCTTCATGAAAGAGCTCACGTTTCGCTCGCCTAACAACGAGTCAATCTTTGATAATGGATGATTCGACATCTCAGTTTATAAAGGAAGGTGAGTAATATTTCATCGAAAATATTTCACAATTTCCCCAGCCCTTTCCTTATTGTGCCTTGAAAGGTGTTCGGTTACAGTTTTGTTTGGCTACAACTCGAAACGTTTTAATGGACGCTGAAAGGATTTAAAATCAAATTGTTTTTTATGGTACCGTAGTAACTCAGCGTTTGCTCGTTTTAAAGTCATCAAATCCAGGCACTCAAGTCTTAAGTTTTAAGAAAAACTGCCCAAATTCGAGTCGGACGCCTACGCGAAAATATTCGTACCACGAATTTGTGCCTGCTTATGTTAGTATAAAAAACTGTGTTTCTCCCTTTATTCTTGTACAACATAGTTTTTAAATACAGCATCCATAAATATACCTACCTTCTCCATATATTTTAGAAACTGAAGTTCTTCCCGATATTATATCCTTTTACTGGACTTAAATCAAAAAGCCAACCGTTGCTGAAGTATACTTTTAGAAAACACGAAGATTGAATGAAATGTTTGTTATAAACATAAGAAAATTACGCCTGCGAATGGAGGATATAATTAATAAGTAACATTTGTTATATCTTGAACAATTTGGATCGTTCACGCGTCAACGCGTGACTAGAACTCTGAATTGCGTTCTCCGTCATAAAATTAATAAGTACACAGATTTTTCTCACATATTACTCGTTTGGCCGTGAAAATAACAATGTAAACGGGAGTTAGTATGTTATTTTAGGATTTTCCCTGATGCGAAGGGTGTATTTAATGTATTCAGTAAATTCTTGGGTTAACATGTGCTAATTGGTTGATTGAGAAAATAGCGTATTATGAGGAGTTCGATATATAGTACTAAGTAAACTTAGTATACTTAAGCAAAAAATCTATAGCTTTGTTTTTACAGGTTTTTATTTAACTCCCGTGTTAGTATATACCTATTTATGTATTTGTAGATCACAATCTTCCAAGTCGAATTTGACCCACTTCATTGACACACATAATTACGAGTATGTAAAAAGCTAGTATTAACATTTGTTTTAGTTTTGAGTCTATAATTTTATGAGAATGTATGTAGGTACCTACCAATCATATAGAATATAGAATATTTAGAATATTTAGAATATTTATTTATTTTACACAATAATTTTTACATGTAACAAACTTACAGGCTAAACATAGCAAAAGAGAAAAATAATGTAAATACCTGAACTAAGATACTTTATGTTCCTGTGTCTCAGGTGTATCAGGACCTAAAAACTAATTTAAATAATCACATGCAAAATATATTTAATTCGAATTGGTATATAAAAATTTAACAATTAGGGATAAAAAACTTAAAAATAAACTTAAATAATTATTAAAGTACGTACAGACAGATCCACTTGGCATTGAACAGTCATACAATCGTACTCAGCATTTTTACCTACCTACCGACTAACTAGGTATTCGCGTCATCACAATACAAAACTGGGTCAACACTGCGTAATCTACTTTATAGTCCACAAAAATACTTACTATCGAGGTCAGAAAATCAATTAGTAAATCATAATAATATAAAAGAAGAAAAAAATCTAAAAATACACATAAAAATTATCCTAGGTGGCTTCATAATCTACAGAGTTTATGTATCTTTTTTCGGCAATTTTCTTGGCGGGACAATCACGATCGCCGGTAGTATGATTGTGCGGTTTCTTAAATTTGCGACATGTAGCACACTTCGCTGGCTCGGATTTTTTTGTGCACTCTTTTATATCGTGGCCTAGGTCTCCGCAGTGGCCACAGGTGATGGTCTCCTCCCGGCACGATTTGGCTGCATGGCCATATTGTTGGCACTTAAAACACCGTGTCACCAATGTAAAATCCCTCACAGGGCACGAGGACCAGTTGATGAATATCCTTTCCTTCGTTATCAAGGCCTTTCGAATGTTCCCAGGAACCTCGATAACATAATTGCAGGTCTCAGCTTCCCTCTTTCCCAACTTATGGCTCAATTTAATGGAGGGCAAAAAAGATCCAAGGACACACCTTGCACAATATCCGCCACGTTTTGATGGTATATACAGTTGAATACTTCTTTCTCCTGCATAGACGCGGGCACTCCGATAACTACAATTCTGGGCTTTTTGTTTTGTACTGATTTGTGGTGTTCAATAAAGAGTATTTGTATTGTATTGTATTGTACAATTCTGGGCTTCCTCTTTTGTGGGTCATCTACAGTGAGGCCGAAGTTCGTCAGCTGATTCGACTGCTTCAGCTTTTCGATGTCGCCTTTGCTGTCCGTGCTGATGACGACGCCGCCGTTTCTAGTCTTGTGTAGTCCTCTCACTTGCAGCTTCATTTCGTCAGGCCGAATTATTTTCTGTACAAGGGCTTTGGTAACTTCGCTCGACTTCGTTTTGTCAGAAGGGTAGATGGCTACTGAGTTTACGTTACTGGCCTGTATATATTTATTTGGACCTTTTTTTATCACATCGGCGAAAGAGATAGATGCTGGGGCTGGCTTCGGGGACTCTTGAATGCTTTTTTTAAGGTCTAAAAGTTGCTGAGACAGGTTTTGCGTTTCTTTTTGGGCTTGAAGGGCGGAATGTAGCTGTAGGGCATTATGAGATAGGGATTGATATTCTATCGCAACTTGAGAACTTGCATGGTACACTTTTCGGCAAAGAGATTGAATCTTCAATTTCTGCTCAGAGTTTAGCTTCCCTTCATTGGTAATAGTGCATACATCGTTTAGGGTCTTCTCTATTAAGACCAAAAAGCTTTTGATTTCCGATGTTGGTGCTACTGCAGGTCGAGTATCTTCCCGTACGTCAGGCGCGCGGGTAGCCGGCTCAGGAGTACCCGGCGGGCTACGCTGCGTCCTGTCACTTCGACTGAAAGGGCTTTCAGACATTTTTATATCCTTATTACTAGCAAAACTAGTTACACACTCAATAATCCATCACGGAAGTTCACTACACAAATCGACCCAGATAAGTCGCATCCGCGTAAAAGTAAAGCTAGGTCACGATTTTGCTGTAATTAATTAATCAATTGTATAATCTAAAAGACACGTCCGATCACTACGACGATCAATCAGAATGCTTCAATCATGTTTCTTCATCTCATTATTAAAATTATTAACTCAATAATTATGAGTATAGATTAAACCCGAATTTAAGGACAAACCTGTTAATTTTTCTCATAGCTGTTGAGGTAAATTTATATATTGACAATAAACAAACATGACAACGAAACTGAATGATAAATAAAATACAGCCAGTAGTGTATGGAGTTTGCTAAAACCTCTTCTAACATCCTCCCTTTTTGGCAAATTCTATCTTCTTACAGCGTTAGGCCAATCAACCCACAAATAAATACCAATCTAGGTTTAAAAACAGCTTTTGTGAGAATATCTGCACATTGGTATTCTGTAGGAACATATTTAACTTGCAGTTCTTTGTCAGTCACAAGTTCTCTGACATAAAAATGCCTTATCATAATGTGCTTCGTTCTTCTATGCAATTCTGGGTTTTGTGCTAGCTTTATAACTGCATCATTGTCAATTTGTAAAGTTGGGATATCTTTCAGTGTGGTTATCTCATTGAGAAGTCTTTTCAGCCAAACTATTTCACGTCCTGCTTCACTAGCCGCAACTAATTCAGCTTCTGTGCTAGAGATCGCTACAGATGTCTGTCTGCGACTTGCCCAAGAGATTACTCCTCCTGCATAGATGCACAATATTCCAGATGTAGAACGTCCTGTATTTGTGTCTCCACCGTGATCAGAGTCACTATAACATTCCAACACTCCAGTTTTGTGTCCCTTTTTATAAACAATCCCTGAATCGATAGTTCCTTTCAGGTAACGAAAGATTCGTTTGACCTTAAGAACGTCTTCAATAGATGGACTGTCTAATGTTCTAGATATGACGCTTACAGCGTACGATATGTCTGGTCTTGTTCCTGTCTGCAAGTATGCCAGTGCACCAACAGCTTCGCGATAGGGGAACTTTATTACTTCCTTCTCAGTTTCCGTATCTGAATGAGCTTCTTTGGTTATTGGTGTACTTATAGTTTTACAGTCATTCATACCAAATCTTTCTAGAAGTTTGCTTGTGTAGTGCTTTTGAGACACTTTTATAGAACCATCTTTGTTGTTGAAGATTTCTAGCCCAAGAAAGTAGGAAGCTGGTTTTGTGGTGATCTTAAATCTTCTTTTCAATTCAGTCAAAAACTTTTCAGATTCCTTTGGATTCGTTGAGGCTATTAAACCATCATCAACATAAAGTCCGAGAATGATTTTGTTTCCATTCGTTTGTCGAATAAATAAACATGGATCTGTGTCACATTGTTTAAATCCGATCAATTTCAAATAGTTAACAATACATTGATTCCAGCATCGTGGAGCTTGTTTGAGTCCATAAAGGCTCCTCTTCAATTTGCAAACTTTATTAGTGCCATCACTGAACCCTTCTGGTTGACTCATGTAGACGTCTTCGTTTATTGAACCATTAAGGAATGCAGTGGCAACATCAAATTGCATGAGAGATAGTCCTTCATTAGCTGCAACACTTAGGATTGATCTGATTGTAGCCATTTTAGCAACGGGACTAAATGTTTCATCATAATCAACTCCTCTTTCTTGTGTGTAACCTCTCGCTACAAGTCGAGCTTTGTATTTGTCGAGACTTCCATCGGCATTGACTTTCTTTTTGTAAACCCATTTGCAAGAAATTAGTTTCCTGTCTTTTGGGCGATCTACCAAGATCCAAGTTTTGTTATCATTCAAAGATTTGATTTCGCTCTTCATTGCTTCCATCCATTCAGTTGTCTGCTGACTTTTCATAGCGTCTTTATATGTCGTGGGTTCATGCTCACCATTTATTACAGTCGAGACAATGAAGTCGTCATATCTGCTTGGAAGTCGCAGTGTGGATCTGTCGCGAAGAGTTCTGGTATCGGGAACATCATCATGATCTTCGTCTGAATAATTTATTCGACATCCATCAGGTTCGGGAGACGATTCGTTCTGATCTTCTACTTCTTCTTGTTGACTTAAATCATTTGATGTTTGGGGCAATACTTCATCACGTTGTGATATATCATCCCTTGCTTCAAACATTGGATGATTTTGTTCATTTTTTCGGAAGTTAAGTTCGATTTCAGTTGTAGTTCGTTCATCCTCTTCAGATATGTCAGAATCTAATCCTACAGATTTAATTAGTGATTCCTTGAATGTTACATCTCTTGAACGGATCAATGTCGGTTGGTTGTTCTTATCAAGACCAAGTAACCGATAGCCATCATCACCATCATACCCAATCAAAATACATTTTTGAGCTTTCTTCGACATTTTTGTTCGCTTTTGTTTTGGGAAATGTGCATAACATTCTGTGCCAATAACCCTTAAATGTTTTATGGAGGGCTTTTTTCCAAACCAAAGTTCAAATGGTGACTTGTCTTTTTGAGAAGTAGGCCCAGTCCTGTTTAGGATGTATGCAGCCGT
The DNA here is from genome assembly GCA_963854515.1 of Pandemis heparana. Taxonomy (NCBI): domain Eukaryota; kingdom Metazoa; phylum Arthropoda; class Insecta; order Lepidoptera; family Tortricidae; genus Pandemis; species Pandemis heparana. The sequence goes on along the minus strand of OY978016.1, from coordinate 6,845,533 downwards.
GTTGACAAGCTCTGGCCAGCAGGCAATTGGAAGTTCTTCGTGAGCATGCATCATGGTTCGAGCAGCTTCTACAAGAGTTCTATTTTCTCTTTCACAAGATCCATTTTGCTCAGGGGTGTAGGGCATTGTAAACCGGTGCTGTATACCATAAGATTGGAGTATCTTCTCGATGGCTTCGTTTTTGAACTCTCCACCATTATCACTGAGTATTGTTTTCATAACATGACCAGCTGTCTGTGCTTCTTTGATCATTTGCACGAGCTTATCTTTCACTTCAGACTTGTGCTTGATAAAGTAAACATGACGGAAGTTGCTGTAGTCGTCTTTAAACAGTACAAAGTATCGAAGTTTCGAGAATGAATTTGGAAATGGACCACATACATCTGTGTGTATTATCTCTCCTTGTTTTTTAGCTCTTTCTCTTGTTCCAAATTTATGGCGGTGTGCTTTTCCATATACACATCCAGTGCATAATTCAGAGTCGAGATTGACTTTGATCCCAAGTTCGTTTTCAATAACTTGTTTAACATGTCTTTTACTCTGGTGAGCAAATCTTTCATGATAAAGTTGCAAGGTGTTTTCTGTTGACAGGGTGCTCAATTCTGGAGTTTGATTTTTGAGGATCTGCACTTCCAGCTTGTAGAGACCTCCGTTTTTGACTCGTGTGCCAATCAAGTTAACCTTTCCATTGTTTATCAGTTGAAAAGATTCTCTTTTAGATTTGAAGACACTGTTTTCAAGTTTATCTTGTACAGCAAGAACAGAAAATAAGTTTCTCCTTATTGCGGGAACGTACCATACATCGCATAGGGTGATGCGTTCTTGTCGACCATTATTAACATTTGCTATCAATTCAACTGTGCCTTTTCCAATAGCTTCTGTTGTAGACCCGTTTGCTGTAGTGACCGTTTGATTCTTCGTAAAGTGTTCAAAACTGGAGAATACGTCAGATTGACCGGTGACGTGACTTGTCGCACCATTATCGACGTACCAGTTGTCAGGATCTTCAAAGGTTGTCACTGCTTCATTTGTCTCAACGTGCATTAGTGTCAGGTTTAAGTTTTTATTGTTAGCTTGGCTTGTAGATGGTTTTGGTTCTTTAGGAGGTTTCCCATCCGAGATCCATTTTCGACAATTCTTGACTTTATGGCCGAAAAGCTTGCAATATCCGCATTTTTTCTTTGATTTACTGAAGTTCTGTACTACTAGCGCTTGAGCCTCAGGTTCATCTTCTTTAGTCGCCAATGATCTTTCGTAACTGCAAATTTGAGCAGTCAAATTCTCAATGTTACGGTCCTTTTTAGACATGAGCATCCAACTTGACTTGAACGGGAAGTAACTATCATCGGGTAGCGTTTCTAAGATCTTGCATGTGATTAAAATCTCTGGAAGATCACATTTAGCTGCTCCCTTTTGTAGCTCAACCTTTATTTCATGCCATAAATTCTTCAATTTGGATATGTGCATGGACATGTCATGTAGGGGATCTTTGCGATAACTGAAGAAACTGTAGCAAAGATTATAGCTTTTATCCTCAGATGTGCCGTCGAACAGTGTGTGTAATTCATCCCATATCTGTTTCGCACTTGTTAGCCTCATTACTTTTTGTAGAGTAACATCTGACATATTAGCCATTAAAATAAGCATAGCGGCGCTATCTTTTTCGTTATAGTCTTGTAGAGCTTTTCGATAAGTAGCCATGGTTACCGAGTCCGCTACTGCCTCTGGTTGCGTAGGTGGCTTTAGATCGCCATTGATAGCGTCTAATCCTCCTGACGTTCCTCTTAGCTAGGGATGGGTTATACTTGCTATATCGCGTACCAGGGCTTAAAAGTACGTCCACCTTCTCATACCAGGTGCAGAAACCAGGTATCAAAATACTTTCAAGGTATTTTCTTCCCAACGTAACGACGACTCGAATACTTGCTTCCTTGCAAGTTGCAAGGAAGCAAGTATTCGACTTGCAAGTTTAAACCTTGTTGTTATACAGATAAGATTCAAAATATTCCAATCAAGACGTAAAATACTTTGAAAGTATTTTATTTCACGTATAAGCATAATCTGAACCTTATGTGTATGGATACAAGATATAATTTTGCATTTTGAAATTATTAGGTTTAAGTACTTGCTTTACAGTTCGCATAGGCTTCTGTTCCTTATCGCCTAATTAACGGCCACCCGCCCGGGCTACTAAATTAACGGTGAGATGTTTTCGCTGTATATGTTTTGTCAGATTGGACACTCCCGATTTAAATGTCAATTTTGCCTTACACATTTTGCACTCCCCAATATTATTCCCTTTATCTATAAAATGGTCCCACGCCACACTTTTTTTCGGTGCCATATTTAAACACAATAAATTTATTACAACACAATATACTTAAAACACACACACACACACAGTTTGAGAACAACTAATTGCGATTATTTGCGATGATAATCGAGCGCAAGCACAACGTAAACAAACAAATTCAGAAATACAAGAACTTTTACTTCAAAACTGTGCAAGATTAAAAATGCCGAACGTACACGCAAATATGTACCTTGTAATCCTTCCAGTAAAGCTGTACGAATTTTAATGCAATCTTAATGCAATTACAACTTGAATGATTCAAGGTCAAGCAACATGAACGAAATGCATTATTGTACCCTATTTTTCATACAATTAAGGTTTACTTTCCAAACTAATCAAGTTGAAAACACCGAGCGAGGCGAGACCGATATACATTGCTTCGCCATCGCACGGCGCACGCCCCGAGCCCAGCCGAATAGCACCGAACGACGAGCGAGACAAGTTCCAAGAAAAATACATTCGATTCGTTTGACGTACGAGTTCGACGTAGTAGTACTTACTTTGAAGGGACAGTATACTTTAATGGGAATATACTTTCAAGTCTTGCAAGTATTTCGGGTCGTACCTGGTTGGTATACTTGCAAGGAAATACCTGGTATCAAAACCTGGTAACGTAAATACGCACCATCTCTACTCTTAGCAATAACAGTACCTTGCATCTCCATGTTGACCAATTTTCTTTTCCTTCTAAACGACCGATATCAATTCTGCAGCTCGTTGACGAAGTTGACATTTTGACAGGCCTTGTTGGAATAGTAATAAAAATTGTTGCTCAATACTTATTCTTGAAAAATCATTAGATTTATTTAATTATTTCACTCACTCACTACAAATATTTATAACGTTAAAAATATTTTATTTTAAAATATATTACGATACGCTTCTGCTACCATGTTGAGGTAAATTTATATATTGACAATAAACAAACATGACAACGAAACTGAATGATAAATAAAATACAGCCAGTAGTGTATGGAGTTTGCTAAAACCTCTTCTAACAATAGCCAGGTATAAACATTTGTCACCCTCTCGAAAAAAAAACTTGTATAAATTTTCCATTGACTATTATTTCTCAAGGTAAGTAAAACAAAAATAATTTCATTTTCCCAGGTGACATGGGTGACGGTGCTGTGGATTTTGATGACCACATTCCTTTGACGACACAACACTTTTGGCTCTGATCCCACCCTTCCTGAAATGGTCACACATTTGAATCGCTAACTTTATTTATATCCAATTAAGCTGCGCGTCACGACTCCTAGTGAATTACAACTGACCGCCATTTTCTTTATTCCCTTGCAAGTGGTTTTCGTCCTTCGTAATTGAATACGAATTGTTTGGAATAAGCAGGATGCTTGGTGAAGTTGTTATTCTCTAATTAGATTTTTTCCTGTGCAATTTTATTTGCTAAGAATACAAGTGCGGTATCAACTGCCTTTGACTCTTCTTTGACTTCATTAATAATGGAAATATCTTATTGGAAAACTTGCGAAAGTAGATGTGGAACGCCTACGGCTAAGCCTGATTGCTTTCAAATCATTATTTAAATAGAATGACGGGACGTGGCAGGATCTTAAAGTAATGTTTCTTCAGTTTCTTTATTTTTATCAATTGTATATGCGCTAAACTCAAGATCGGATGGACCTAAGGTTTAAAAAAACGATGAAATGCGAAGAAGGTTCTTTCTTATGCAACTTATTTTTTATTCTCCCACAGAGGCAAAGCTATGGGAATAAGTCAGTTTTAAATGTATTTAATGAGTACCTAACTCATTTATTTATATGATAGAAACCTGGCAAAGAAAAATAAATGTTCTCAGTGTAAGCAAAGGCAAAAGTCAAAGTGTCAGATGAAGACAGACTAAATGTTAAGTTACCAGAGAAGTTTGACAAATTATAAGAAGGAAGGGGTTATTAAATAGATACGAGCGAATATGTCGGCATTGCTCTGGAAGTTGGCCCTATTTTAGCGGAGGCAGATGGGACACATTGTTCATAGAACTAACAGCCATTGGGGTCGTAAGGTGTCTGTTGTAGAGGTGACCGCGTACCGGAAGGAAAAATGTTGGTTGGCCTTCCGTAAGATGAACGGACGATTTGCAAAAAACCATTCTTTGCGGGAAAACTCGGAATCGTACAGAATGGTCTAAAATGGAAGAGACCTTTACTACTAAGAATTGGGTAGATTAAGGTTGAAGAAGAAGAAGAGAGAGATTCTTTACGGGTGGCATAGAATCATCGTGAAGGCCTATATCTAGCAGTGGACGTTCTCTGGCTGATATGGTGATGTTGAGCGTATATTCTGAAAGCGTAAGCTACCATGATATTACATCAATAAAAGTCAATATCCATTATGGTTTTAACCAATCATACTTCCTCTAAGGAGATTCGATTTAATTTTGCCGTTTCACTTTGTGTGGGCAGACGCATGCGTTAAACCTTTTATTGTTTTCCGCGCCTGTATTTCTTGCCTACGAAGCAGATTTCCTCCGATTCGAGGCCACACTCCGATAAACGAATATTTATGGAAATGTGACAGCAGCACGGCCATTAGGGACCGTATAACTCGGTTTGCTATTTCACACAATCAGTATAACATGCCTTTATTTCGTGGGAATAGTCTTTTGAATGTCTTCCTGACGTTATGATGACTCACGTTCGTGTTTAAAGATACGAGTTGTGTACCTTGCAAATAGAGTGGCTAATACGGGGTTACCAATCCTGTTTCTGATTTGTTAAGTATTTATAAATACCATTAATTAAAATCTCTATGTGTGGTCACCCAACGTGTAAATAGCTAACTTTCAGACCTGCCTTTCAAAATCTTTATTTCCTTGACAAATATGAATATGACAATTAGTACCTAATCAAAATACGTTTACTTCGTAAATGCTGTGCTGCGGCAGATGATAACCAAAGAGGAAAGTGTTGATTTGAAAAACCTTAAACCTGTTTTGTTTTTAATCATAGTAGTAGGGTAACCATATTATTATTATGCCCAAAAAACTGATAATTTAAACATTAAATTAAACATACTTTTGATTATTTTAGAAGCATAACACTTAGTAGAGCGGTCTACACTAGGGACGATGTGGGTATAATATTAATTTTGTATTAACAATTTGTATCACTACGTAGAGTACCTTTATAAAACAAAGTCGCTTTCCGCTGTCTTCCTATGTATGCTTAGATCTTTAAAACTACGCAACGGATTTTGATGCGGATGAATAGATAGTGATTCAAGAGGAAGGTTTATAATACATGCGTAATATATCGAGCGAAGCCGGGGCGGGTCGCTAGTGTAATAACCTAACTTGTATCAAGCGTCAAAAATGACATTGTCAAGTTCATTTTAACCAATTGCCTAAGTGGATAGTATTGTGTTTTGTTTTCCAACAAAGAACTTGGAAGTGTTTGTGAAGGGAACGGCTGTTTGTATTTCTTAAGTAATAGGGTAAATACGTGCAGTGTTATACATGAATAAATCAAGTAGATAACATTAATACAGGGTTCTCCACAGTGCACGTATTATACGCGGCCCAAATACCGTTGTCTTTGGGTGGAAATTTCGGCTTGATGCTGGCGGCAGTTCAGTCATATGGAGAACCCAGCCGAAGTATCCACCAAAGCATTAACCAAATTAGAAATTGGTAAAGAGGAAAGGAAAGAATCGCCACATTAATATTAAATTTGGTAAACAACTCGACCGTAAGTAAGGTAATTTCGTGTTTTTCTTTTCTTGAATATTGAGGTCGGGGTGCGAATTATGCACAACTAGCGGTGAGGCGATTGAATTCATTATTCATTGCTTACTCAGAACGCTCACCACACTTCGGTTAGTTAACAACACACGCAGCGTGTTAGAAAATAATTGTGGATGAGTAATAAAGTACGACCGTTTATTTGAACTATAACTTAATAATTATACAGAGTGTAACGAACACCCCGTGCGATAATTCACTAGAGTATTTAGTAGCTTCTATAGCTATGATTATATACCCCAGTGAGTTATCGTATGAGGTATTTCATGATGATGATGATGGTATGAGTCATGGATGTTTCTATCTATATAAGTATGTGTATCGTTGTCTAGTACCTTTAACACAAGCTTTACTAGCGTTTACTTTGGGACTGGTCAATTTGTGTGAATCGTTCCCTAATATTTTATTTATTTATTTTGTTATTTTATTTGGTACACCCCCTGTACAGTGTACACTTGTCATCATCATCATCATCATCATCATCATATACTTTAACCTCCAATTTTCAGACTTCAGGGGCTTACCATGACGTCCTAATTCCGACTCAGTTCAAGTTTTAGCTGTCACTTTTAGTATGAATCTGACAGCGAGCGAACCTAAACTGAATCGCATTAAGACGTCATGGTAAGACCCCAGTTCGTAAAATTTACGTATTAGATAAGCTTAATATGATCAATACTATGAAACACGACACCTGTGCACTCGGAAGTTGAAGCCCTTCATTGCTTACTTTACGATAATTAAGGAAAATTCATCAAAGTTCCCCTATTAATTTCACACACCATTAAATATAGGGGATCGTTCGTGGTAACTTCTAAACCACAGTATAGACCAGTATATGATACAGAAACTACGCGCCGAATCCTACTAATATTATAAATGCGAAAGTTTGTGACGATGTGACGATGTGAGTGAGTGTGTATGTTTGTTCCTTCTTCACGCTAAAACGACTGGACGGATTTGGATAAAATTTGGAACGGAGATAGCTGGTACCCTAGATTAAAACATAGGCTACTTTTTATCCCGGAAAATTCCCGGGGGATAGCCATAAACATGTCAATTGCTAATTCTACGCAGACGAAGTCGCGGGCAGAAGCTAGTTGTAGATAATTCATGCGTGCGCCCGCCCGGTCTCGGCCACTCCCGCGTGCTCCCACAGGTGTACTCATAATAAATATATTTGCAGAACAGTATTGTATAATTAGTGACCGCTTGCGGTCTTGCATGACAAAATTATGACAACATTTATATTTGTAAGTCGAATAAAACTTTTCACTTGTGTCAGAAAATTAACAGAAGGATAAATACAGCGTTTGCTTGAAGATTCCGTTGTTTTTTCTACTAATTCTACTGAATCCTGCTACTACGAATATTAAAGCGGCTGGGATTTAGGGATTTAGATGAAATTTGGTATGTAGATAGCTGGCTGTCTGGATTAACTCATAAGCTACTTTTATCCCGATTTTCCCATGGGATGAAATACACATTATAGTTTTAATTCACGTGCGACAGACGAGAAAATCCCTTTTAATAGAGGTGCACAATGTATTGGAGGAAGAGAATTTAGAGAACACCAAACAAAAAAAACTTGCAGGGCAACATCTGGATAACCCTCGCTTGTGCAAGTGAAAGCGCGTAGTACTCGTAGTTGATCACGTACGGGCTTATACTGCGGCTACAAGTTTTGCTTTTTGGAAACAACCTTAAAGTTTACTCAGTCACGTTACTGAACACGCAGTATGGTAAATAAATTTTCTCGCCGAAACAAGTTTTCAAGGTTGTCTTGAGAGTTTTTCGATAATGAGCGAAACTGGCCCTTATTTTTTCTTTATTTAGCGTTAGTTCAATCTCGTGGCTTTTTTCCTCCCTTAGTGCACTTTTACGTTAATGAAAGTTTTTTCTTCTTCTTCGTTGGCATTACACTCTTGCCATGTTGTGCATTATGATGCAACGACATTCTGCACGGACTGCCACCCTCCTTTTACATTCGTGCAGAGGACCGCAACAAGGTACGTAATTATACCAACTTAGGTATGTTTTCAGTGAGTTAGGATGCGCGGTATCTATTAGTACATGGTACTAATATTATAGATTTGGATGAAATGTATAATATTACACGGTTTAAACACTACAGCGATGACTGCATTCGATTTTTTTAAATTTTTTGAGCACTAGGTACTTATTTTTATCAAGGGAAAACTTTGCCACGAGCCGTTTTAGCATGAAAAGTAACAGCAATAACCAATCACCACAACCATCGGATTGTCAACTTCCACCGATCATCATCTTCCTAGTGTTTTTCCTGACATTTGTCCGCTTTGACAACCTAATCCCAAGATTCAACTTCCACCGATGCTGTCTGAAAAAAGGTGAAATACGCGTCCGTAGCTGGTCTGGTTTCGATTGTATTCGATTATTTTTTCGTTATTTATTGCAATTTCTAAAGCATTAACAATCAAAATATTAAACGGCAGTGTGGCTGTTTTGCATATGACCACTATTCGTGGAGTAGCAAAATAAGGGTTATCCATTTACTATGACATGGACTTCCGCAAAGTAGCGCCTGAATCTATGTATATTCTATCTAATGTTGGTAGGTATTCTGATCTATCAGAAATCAAAATGGCTTTTTCTTCTTTTTTAACATGGCAACACCAGTGGCCTTGGCAACTGTCTCAATGGCCAGGAACATCAGTTAGGTCAATACCTTGCTAATGTTCCTAATATTAGTTCATTCTGAGACCTTCAACATAATGCGGTTCGCGTGACCCATTATCCTATTAATTAGGTTGGCTATCGTACCCTAAAACGTTGGCCTTGTCTGTTGTTGACTCAGCCCACCTACATCATGCAAATACACAATGTTTTTATGGTTCCTTCAAACCGAAAACCATTGCTGTATGTCACTAAGTTCCGTTACTTTCGGATAATTTTAAATTCATACAAATAAAGAAGAGTCCTAACACCTTGGGGTTAAAAAGTTGAAATATTGCACATGGGTTCTATTATGTTGTAGATATTTATGGAAAAAGTGTAGAACTATGTATGCTAGAAAAAAGCAAAACGTCTGTCTGAATTTTTGATATCTCACTTTCACTTTCAGTTTCACCAGATAGATAAATCATGAATTTTGCCAAAGCTTAACTTTATAACTTCCATTATTATGCCGAAATAAATGTATACACTTCGTGCAATAGCTATCTATGTCTTATATTTTACAGAGTACCTTTTGGCTCCCGTGTCTCATTTTATTTTTCTATTTTCCAACCTTTCATAACATGTTTCTCATTTCTCGTCCTAAATGAGCACACAAAACCTGCTGTTTATTTGTTTATTTTAGGGGCGGGCATTACAGAGTCCCCTCGTACCTTCGGGACGTCATAACCCAAAACTACGAAGTGAGAACTAAGTAACACCGCTGTGTTTGTTTGAAGAAACGGCATAGAGTTCACTTATTACACACTAGCAGCCCGTCCCGGCTTCGCACGGGGTAGACAAGGAGTTTTTTGTAGACATTATGATGTTCTTCAATGTTGTTGTACATTATTTTGTTCTATCGCTAATAGTTTCGGCAGCGCATTCGACGAAAGACATTTTAAGACTCATTTTTCTACACCTTCGGTTACATTGTTCAAATTCTACCAAGGATCCCTAATTTTTTTCAAAATGAAATGTAGCCTATGTCAAATTGGAAGAATGTAGCATTCTATTGGTGAAAGAATTTTTTAAATCGGCCCAGTACTTTTTGAGCCTATTCATTACAAACATACAAACATACAAAAATAGGTACAAATCTTTCCTCTTTATAATATTAGTGTAGATTAGCTTTTGTCTATGGTTTCTTTCGCGTTGATAAAACTCAGCCTTTTCACGCAGGAACAGAGTTTGTTGGGTAGGTTGTCAACATTGTCAACTAACATTTTAAATTTAAGACGAATCATAGGTGGGTATTTTTAATTTCAATTAATCAATTAAGAAATAAATTAATTTCTTGAATATATGATTATTATAATTAATATAAAAATTTTGAAGGGTTTGAGGGGTTTTCAATCAATCAATCATTTATTCACCAGAACATATGGTATTTACATGGATGGTATTTTAAGTATCAGTCCCTTAATACATTCAGCCATTTGAGGCGCGTGAATTGTTTTGACCCAACATTAAGTGGTCAAATTCTAGATAAATAAATTTTATTATTACTCTCATTAGATCATGAAATAAAAACAATAAAATTTCAATGTCTAAATTATTCATTAAATTATAAATTCAAAATAAAATATAATTATACAATGTCAAATTATCAGATTTATCAATTAACTTACAATATATCAAATAAAAACAAATAAAAAAGAACTAATATTAATAATAATAAAATAATTTATACAAGTCAATATTAGGTACTAAGTATTATGTAATTGTCAATCAGAGTATTACGTAATATGTTAATAATAAGTATAACATCAAATTATAAACTTACAATAGAACTTGTGATTCATGAATTCATCAATAGTATAAAAGCAGAAATTACATAACAAATTGTGAAGTTTATTTTTAAATTGGGATTTAGGTAATTTTGATTCTTGGAGGGATGTTTGATTTGATGCCTTTTCAATAATGTGGTAGGTACTCTAGAAAAATGCTGAGTATCGGTCGTAGCTACGCTACTAACTAAACTAGATCTAATCAAACTAGACCTTCCACTGACTGATCGCGTACTGGAGTAATTAGGTTGCATTGCCAGGAAAGATAATGAAAACCTCCAAGAAGTCATAGTCCTAGGAAAGTTGAAAGCTGGCGACCAGCAAGCTAGATACCGAAGCGCTGGACAGAGTAAATTCACTCAGTTCTCGACACAACTGTTCATATCTTTACATTCTTCTGCAGATAGAATGCAGATAGATGAGATACATGTATCATCCGATGCATAGTGTTACAAAGAGGTGGAAACGACTATCAGTAATGAAGAATATGGTTCAAGTAGTAGGTGAAATTGACAAGCCGTATCCATGAATAAAAGTTTCCAAAAATCGTATCGACTCCAAATTGTACGCAGCCTTTGTAAATTTTTTATTACTTCAACACCTCGATACGTGAAATATATACCTACAAATTTTATTAATAAAGAAGTAACCGCATATACTCACATTCACAAATATTGGTGCGCATTGTTTCTAAACTGTCTAGATTAGATAAACGGCGCCCTGGGGAGGAAGAAGGTTTCTTTTTGTGGAGTTAATAGACTACTACGGTACGTGTTGTGGTTGTACGAGGCGTGAGTATAATATTTATAAACCGTTAAAGCCGAAAGATGGCATAACTCTTTTTAATAACATCATGACTAGGTGAGACTTAAAACTTAGGTACTTTCAATGAATTGTGCAAGATTTTATCCCCACTATTTAATGAGCATTTTTTATGCTATGACAGTCTTAGAAACGGCTCTAATGGTTTCGACGAAAATCTAACTGTGGGGCTTATTTTACGAATCTATAAATCGATCCATCCATACGCCCACAATCATGCTAAATATGGTAAAGATGTGATTTATGTATGTATATGTAAATCGATTCGTTAAGAGTTTGTAGGTATAGATGAGTTCTACCATGACAGTTTCGAAACAGAACCATAAACAATAATAAGGTTGATTTCCACATTGATTTGTATAACAATAACCTTACCTAATTAATATTTTAAGACGTATAACTGACATTGACAATGAGGGTGATAAACAAGTTTGCGAGTCAACAATACCTTTGGAAAAGTTCATTTTTGTTCATAATATTTTTTAGACACTGTGGCGTGCGTGTGCGGTCGAGAAGATAAATAACATTAATATTTAATAACTTAGCAATAGATGGCATTGCTGTATTCTGTAGTAAATAAACTCAAAAGACTCCAAGCACGTCAGTCGCTTAACATACATATAGGTAAACATATACATACCTACATGCACGCCGTCACGCCTCTTTCCCACAGGGGTAGGCAGAGACTAGTTCGTTCCATTTGCTACGATCCTGACTAACAACATTGGTGGTCGGCAGGAGGCATTTAATGGATAACTCACTCATTCTTAGTCCACAGTCATTCCCTTTAATCAATCCTTTAAGCTCTTAAGGTGCGACCACACCGCCGCTTAAAAAACGGTGACGTTACGGAATCGCAACAAAATGTATGAAGAAACGGTGAGAAAACGTGACGCATACGACACGTTACTGCGTATACGCAACGGTTTGGTCGCACCCTTAAGTAATCATTGATTAACTAGCTTTGTATCTCTTATCGTGTATTTCTGAATATTACCAAGGAACTCATTGGTAATCTTCGATGAAATTAGATAGGTATTGACTAATCTACAAGCAATTACCATTGACTATTACGTAGGTTTGCAAATTAACCGATTATCCTTTGGTTATCGCGTTAAGTCGTACCCACAACTTCATGGCAGTAGGGGATGGATCAATACGATAATGGATTACCACAATTTCAGACAATCCACACAATCTGTGTGTTTGTACGTGCCATTGTATGTCAGTGATTAACTGATTAACTAAGTGCCGTGATTTTCTAATAAGCAATTAAATTTGTGGCTATGTAAACCAAAGCTTGATAGATTTCTTAGCTCGTATTTATTCTACGTACATGTAAGTATCTTACACACATTTTTTTTGAATGAAAGTACCTAGTTCTCTGTCGACGGTGAAACGTAATAATTGGGCTAGAACGGCTAGCACGAGCTGTGTAACGGCTGCGACTGGTTTTGGTGTGTGATACTGTTCATACGTATCACTTGGCTTTAGCAGCATTCCACAAGGAGTAGAAGCTTTATTCGTACGATGTATTTTGGAAAACAGCAGGGAAAACGGTATTTTAATGACAGTCGCTAGGCGACTTTACTGCTTGCGTGAGAATGCATGGATGAAGAGGCTACTGACCAGTAATACGAGTAGTCCAGTCTCCTTGTACTCGACAGCACGACGCAATAATTTAATCTCTCTTTGGTGTAGAGGTATTCTCTTAGCCTTCTAGACTTGCAACAAATCTGCGATCCTCTAGTATTGCGAGTATGCACAGGTGGTGGTCTCTGGTGGCTTACCATCAGCTGACCCAAATTTACTTTGCTCTCCTTGTCGTATAAAAATCCAACGGATCAAAACTTAACATAACTTACAAACTTGAAGAATCAGGTTTTTGTAATGATTTTTGAACGGTTGACTGGATTAGAGAACTAGGCTGAATTGTTACGAATACAGTAGCTTTTAGGTCTTATTGAGTACTATTAATTGACTTTTTCATTTAAAGTGCGTATAAAAGTTCATCTTCATGTGATCAAAAGCATCTATCGACGGCAACAACGTACAAGGTGCAAAGTGCTAAAAAGTTCGAACTACGAACATAGCAGCATAATAATCTAGAAGACGATACCTATCGTTTAGTATAAAAATTATATTAAAATTCCCCTTAGTATAGATTTTACGAATGACGCATAGAGTTCCATCTATGTTAAAAACCACTGTACTAACACGAATACTATTCGAAGTGCCACATTGAACCTTACAGGATGAATGCCATCTCACTCACTCAAATACTCAGAGCGCTATGTACCACATCGCACTCTGTTCGCGGACAGATCGGTAACTCAACGGCCCCAAACGCTTTGATTGTTTTCAAGAAATATTAAAATATTTCTATGTAGCTTTTGTCAGAATTTAGGTATGGTGTTAAGATATTCTTATTTAATTTGTTCGATCCATCAGTTTACTTAAAATATAAATTTCATATCATGTCTTAAAAACGTGCGAAGTGGTTGAAATCACTAAAATCGGGAGCAAAAAGGTCGGACAGTTTGCGTCTGACCGGATTCAAATAAATCGGCCACAATAAATAGAGCTATACGTAAGTATATTCTGCATTTCCGTTATTTTTTTGGTATTTTTAATAAAAAACAGTGTACATTGTTCGATCTGACACATAGAACTACATGCGTAGGAATCGATATTTAAGCGGACTACGTATGCAGAGCTATCTGCTACTTGGAACTTTTTACGTCATTTAACTTATAAAGGCTGACGTTCTATCAGTCACCTAGAACTATTTACATCAAAAAACATTTTTGGATAGATTTGAATAATTCTATCTGCCATTGCAAATGCCGCTTAAAATTTAAAAAAAAATCATAAAATTTATCTTAATTTGGGAGTTTGTTACTCTATTGCTATGCTTTACGTTAATAACTATCTAAGTTTAAGATATTTTATCTCTGCATTCAGTTTTGCGACATCTAATCCTTATTTTTATTACTGTTTATTTTGCACTGCTAACACCTATACTCGTACTTACTTATTAAAACATGTCGATAAATTCACGAGCCATCAGCTTATAGGTAAATTATAATCTGTATTACGAGTGTGTTGTTTTTAATATGCATGATATATGCCTTTCAGAAGAGTTGCTTTTAAGGACGGACGATCCATGGTGCGAGGAATAAACGATTCTATTCTATTCTATTCTAATTTTATTATAAGAGCATTTGAAGTGCCAGAAGATACAATTTATAAAAATATAAATGTACTCTTTCTCTCTCTCTCTTCTCTTCCTCAACCATAATCCACCCAAAGCTGAGTGTAGGTCTCTTTCAATGCACGCCACTCGTTTTGATCTTGCACCTTTCGCATTCAATCCTTCCCTGCCACCTTGAGAAGTTCATCGGTCTAACGGATCGGTTGCCTGCCCACATTTCGGTGTCCCACTCTACCCCACCTGTTGTCTAGTCAGCGGTATATAATATATGGCCTGCCCACTTCCACTTTCTGCTGGCGATCACATGTCAATATAAAAGTACATCATGTAGTAAATACGAGTTGCAGATACCTCGTTCCTTGGTTACTTTAAACCTTTTCTCCTCTGGCTCTGTCTGGCTCGTAAATGAAAAGACGTAATTTACGTTTGTATGTTTACGTAAGTTTCACGAATATTCGCCGCATCGAGAAATGAAACGCCTTGCCGAAAATTGAGAGGCGTCACTGTTACTCCAGTTCACGTTTCTTTTCAACACGCTTCAGGAATTATTCATCTTGTAATCCTCGGAGTCCGGCTGGTGTCAAGTATTTGGCTATAACCCCACATTCCAAATGCCTATATGTGTTTTCTGGAGTATTCCTTAGTAGTCCAAGCTTCGTATCTGTATAAAAGTATGGACTAGATGTAGCATTAGCATAATTATATATCTCTCTACACTCTTCTTCAATCATAATCCACCCAAACTGAGTGTAGATTTCTTCTAATGCACGCCATTCCTTCAGATCTTGTGCTTTTTGCATTCAATTCCACCCAGCCACATTGATAAGGTCATATCATCAGTTATCTTCTGACATTCCTGTGCTTTCCCACATTTTTGTGATGCACTCTGGAATTCCATTTAAGCGCCCGTCTACCCCATTTGTGGTCCTGTCTGCGGCATATAATATCCTGCCTACTTCCAATTTTTATTGATGGTCACAGGTAAGTCAATCAGTGTAGTTATGCTCCGTATTTCTGTAGCTATTTTTGATTTCATCCTGGAGAGAAAAACGTTCGTGAGGTATGCAGTTGGCTCGCTGATCACCCTCCCTACCCAGTGTTGACATTTTCACGCAATTTGTGCACTGCCACATGTTCCGGTGGAGTGACTGTGACTGTGACGCAGTACTGCAACTACTCCAATTACTTGGTAAACCTGTCGCTAAATACTGTTTGGCTTGCGCTTCTGTGTTCCGACATGGAGAGTTGGACAACCGGTGAAATTACTGGCACATAAGGTATTGCATCTTAGATCTTCCATACTGGTCTGAGAGTAAAGATAAAATATATTCGTAAAATGTACCAGCTGCTTTTTTCCTGCGCATATGGTAAAATCCCATCGAAGGGATGGACGAAAATCTTAGGAATCATGTTATATGCGATGCGGTGAAAGAACAACGTTACAAGATTCTTCATGTAGAATTACTGGTTATTCTATATTTTTCAAAGATTAAGAGTGACATTTGAATTTCTAAATTAATATTAGAACACAGAAAAATCCAAAAAGTAAAGCTATGGCCGGGAATTGAACTCGGATCCTCATCATTCCGTGATGCATGCTGTACCGCTACACTACCTGTAGCATTTAATTTGTAACGGGTAAAACCGTGAAAGTAAACATAAAAATCAAGAAGTAAAGTTCTTGATTCATTTGACAGTACTGATATTTGATATTGAAATAATTATTTCGTAAAGTGTACAATTTTAGTGAAATTGTATTGTATATTACTAAATAAATAACTCATCTAATGTACTTTGACTTTTATTTGGAACTATCTACATTGTCCGGTAAGCTCTTAAACTGATTTAGAATAAAGTTATATCTACAAAATGTGTCAAAATTTTGTTTTGCATACATATTTAATAAGTTTATAGCATACAAAATAAAGGATAAAGAGTGTAATTAACGGTTACGTTATTCAATTTTGAAAAAAGAAACTAAATTAGTGACCTACAATTCATAACCGGATCCTCACATAGAATCTTTTACTGAAAGATAAACACTTTTATTACGAAGTATTGAATTCGAGGTGGCAGATAGACCTATATACATACATTTTGAATCCTAACACAATGTTCTAAGTGCCATATAGAACTGCGTACGAAAATTTTATAGAAAATTACACCAGAGTATATTATCCCAAGTGGTAGATAGAACAGTATACACAGTTGTGAGCAAGCGATTTTACCTAAATTATAGGGACTATCTGCTTTTTCTCAAAAACTTTAAATAAATTGGGTTATTTGATTACAAAAACAGCAATGAAATGAAATTCTTATCCCACATGCCAAATTTTAGATTATTATCTTCCGTAAAAAAAAAGTTATGAAGATTTATACTTTCTTTTTGCTCTCCTGTAAAGTTGTCATTATTCTAGTAGAACCATATACGTTGTTGCCGTCGCTATGTTGTTCTCATTAGTGGTATCGTAAGTGTTCCTTGTCTGAAATCGTTACACACTACTAAGAGCAACAAAATGCTTTTGCCCGCGGTGTGGTGTCAACGGTCATTCTCAGGGAAACGTGTTCTCAGCCTAAACTCCGTCTTGATTTTGAGTTTTACATTTATGAATAAAATTGAAGTAAAATGTGAAAATCTATGCTACAAGAAGCTTTTCTGTGCTTTTGGCCATTAAATAAACCAATTATATTTTATTAATATTTTCAAAAATGTGTACTTCTTGAACACGAAAACATCGGTACTCAAATGGGAGTGCTATAAACGATTTTGATGTACAAAAACAATCAGATTTTGTTTAATTTTCTAAACTCTTATCAAAAATACGATGAAGTTTAGTTTACGGAGCTTAGGGAGAAAGCCATTTTCGATTTTTTATTTAGTGATGGATGCATTTAAGGGAATAGCAGCAAACACGTCATTAACATAGGATAACGAGCTATAATTATCATTATATTGTATTTATTTGTCTTGCTATCGCAAGACAAATAAATACAGAAGAATACCAGTAAAAAATAAAACAACTAAACGGAGTTTAGCAGAGACGGGAAACACAAAACGGAGTTTAGATATATATGTTCGTAATTTTGGCCCTAAACGCTATGCTTGCACCCGACCTAGACGACGATGGGGACCACGCAGAACACTAGCGTACAGCCCTATTGGGTCGCGCGTAAGCTTAAAAATAGTGGTGTAATTTGTGATTTTATATCCATTGACGGAGTTTAGATGGAAGTTCGCTCGCGCGGTAAAAAAATCACAATTATATGAGTAAGACCTTACCGCTATTGTTAATTATAATTAATATGTAGTCCAACTAGTTGACTTGAATAATAAAACACCTAACATTGGCTACCGGCAGTATTTGCAAAGTTACACAAAGTTTTGTTCTCAATTTTGGAGTCCGCTCGCTAAACGGAGCTTAGGTGAATGGGGTTTTAGTCATTTTTTTTAAATAGTTATAACCATATTATCGTGCAAAAACTTATTGTGCGAGCTAGAATGGGACGCATACTAACTATGAAAAATAATAAAATGTCTAAAAAGCCTAAGAAAGCCTGCGATATTTGCTCGGACGTCCAAAAATTGCCTGCTCTGAGAATGGCCGTCAACAGGATGTTACTTCTGTTTCCGTCCTTCCAATGATACTAGGTTTTTGTTTTTATTTTAACGTGTTCACTGCAACCAATAACATCATCCATAAAGATCCAAGTGCAAAGTGATCACAACTAGTTTTCCAGTGACGTTTATCGACTACCGCAACAATATTGCTTTACAGTTAGCTACATAAACAAGCGCCGCTACGTACTTTAGGCAGGGGTTATTATATAAAATAGCCGTATCTACGCATCCGAAACGCGAGGCGTGCAAATTTCCTGTCTGCCATAATGGGCTCCCACCTTAATTCATGAGCTCGCTTGCGACAAAACCGCCAAGAGCGTGACATAATGAATATTGCGTTTGCTATGAAAGGCCTGCTTTTAAACCCATCTTGTCAGGAAGTCGAGCACTGAAGTTTTTGACTCAAAACGTACTAAAGTACCGGGAGAGGTTTATTAGTATATTACAATCTTCCTTGTCACTTACGTGATACGAAACCGACTCCCTTATAACTTTTATTTGTCTTGCCCTCAAAAGTCAAAAGTTTATTTCGCAAATAGGGCTCTTTTACATGTCTTTTTTTTATCTACCAGCGCATTCGGAAAGACCATCATTTCCAAGAAGAATGCGCCGCAAGAAACTTGGCAGAAAGTCCATGATTGTTCTTGTGTCGTCTTGAAATTCAGTAGGTACACATAGGTAACCAAATGGAACCGTGGGCCACCGTATAACCTTATCGCAATAAATGATCGGCTTGTTATTTGTGTCTGTCTGTGTCGAACTACTCCAACGTTGATTGTGAAAAGGTACTAGGGCCTAAGGTGGCCTAGGGTTCCGTTTGGCTGACTGTACACTGAGTCTATTTTTTTAAGGTCTCGTCATTATCGGACTTCCAAATGGTCTCAATGGTGCATATAGTGGCATCATCATCATCATCATATCAGCCGAAAGACGTCCACTGCTGGACATAGGCCTCTACAAGGCTCTCCACTCGGACCGGTCCTGTGCTTTCCGCATCCACCAATAGTAATAGTATAGTGTGGTAGTATATATCATCATTCATCATAATATTAAGCGGTCATTAGCAACCTGTGCAAAACTGGGGGGAAAATGACAGAAAAACCTGAACTGAGTCTGAATTGAATCGCATTCGGACGTTATGGTAATGCCCCTGATCGCAACTAGACAACACTCGAAACACGAATTTTGACGAAGAAACATTAAGAAAATAGATGCATTGAAGACGGATGGACTGAAGTCATCAGTTCGTAAAAACGGCTCTTAATAAAAATTAGACAACTTGATCATAAAATCCTACGAAAGTGCTACAGAAAAATGCATGTTTTGTCCGTGTTTTGCAATAGTAGATTGATAAACAAGGGTTGAAATATAGCCATTTCACGTGAGATAGTTCGAGGGTGAAATGGGTAATTTCATCCGAGTTGAACACTACTTTTCATTTCGAATATGAGGAAATTAAAAGAAGGTATTGTGACAAATTTCACTAACGTCGCACGGTTGCACTTAATATTTGTTAAGTTTGTCATTCTCTTCCCGCTCTTTTTTCTATTACGTGATTTACGCGCTTTGCGCATTTCTTCTGCGCACCAATGGCTGCCGGCTAGTTTTTTTTTAAGAGGGTGCATCCGTGCTGAGCTGGCAACGTCGCATTTTTGGTGATTTTTTGCGATTATTTCACAGAAATTGAATGAAATTATCAAATATCCGTCTGTAGTGCACTTCGCTTTTAGTGTATCAATGTGTCCAATGCAATGATTAATGGTGATGGACTTTTATTTTCGTATTAAAGCGATAAAATACTATATTTCGTTTAATAAGAAAATAAAAGTCCATCACGATGAATTATTGCATTAGACACATTAAGACACTAAAAACGAAGTGCACTACAGACGGATATTTGATACTTTCATTCAATTTCTGTGAAATAATCGCAAAAAATCACCAAAAATTCGACGTTGCGAGCTCAGCACGGATGCACCCTCTTAACTTGCAGACACGGAGGTCGCTACCAATTAATTTTCGACTTAAATATTTCAAACAAAAAAAATTACCGAACGTAATAATTTCTACTAATTCTCGTTGTATACGCTTGCATAAGCTTATATATAGCGGGAAGGTTATTTTAAGATTATTTTGCCTTTTACAATTAAAAAGGAATTATTAGTATTTTATAGACGATTATATAAAACATAGATTACATGGCTGTATACGTTTTTCCTTTGCTATGTACCTCATTTGGATTACCTAGAAAAAAAAAATACTTTCAACCCAAGGGTCGCGATGAGTCACTTTCAACCCGTCAGAGTAGTTTCAGAGTATGAGAGATGAAAAGGTAAATGTCAATGTGACAAACAAGGTCAAATGATTGTGAATTTAATAGATTTTAACGAGCGTTTATGAATGGGAGTAAGTCTTTGGTATTTAGTTGAAGACTCCGAGTTTACGGTCTAATTGAGCAGACTTAACAACCTTTCCCTTCAAAAGAAGATTACGTTCATTTCCGTGGTGCAATTTGAACATGCGAAATGTATTGCTGCAAATCGATTAAAGCTATAGAAGTCTCACTATTGGGTATTTGCTTCCTCTTTTTTTCTATTCTATAAAAGCAGAATTTGGACATCGTACTTATTATCAAAATAATTTGGTAAGTGAATAAATGTAATAGAATCTAATGATTCATAATAATTTCAAATATTCAAAATCATTAGTCTCAGAGCCCGTAGGTATCTAACTATAATCGTTTTTTGGTCAAAGTTACATGTATAGTAAAGGAAATGTATTCAATTTCTACTGTTGAACCCTGTCGCAATAGACAGGCCACCGTCAGTCAGACTCGAGTAATATGTCACCTTTTTGCGATAGGGTTGTACGGTGGTACGTGAATACATTTACCTTACCGTACCTATCCAAAAATAAGCTGCAAATTGCTAGACATTAGGCTGAGTGACACTGTCAGTAATGATTTCAATGACGCTTATTTAGATCGCAGTCGCTCAGCCAATTTTTCAAGTGGTCCATAATTGAGATTCATTGTGCGCCGGCGGGACACCTGCTAAGTAATTATTCTATGTTCAGATCGATCACATTATCGTTAGTAACCTAACACAAGTTTTCTGTAAGGCAAGGTTTAGGCTCTATGTATATGTATACAAAGGTGTTTAGTGAAATGTCATCGACACCCTAGCAAAGACGCATGCAGGCTAACCCCCTTATTCATAAACGCTCTATAGACTTCTGCTAACTTAGCAATCGTTTGTCCTTATCCTATAACCGGAGAAAATAATTTGAGATGAAGACGTCACAGTTTCCAGATACAAAGTATTAGAAGTTATGATGGTGTTAGAGAAACTTTACGGCTGCACTATAAGCAAAACTGCAAGGTATAAAACTGGTGTGTATTTCGCAAACGGATATCACATTTTGCATAAGTTAAAGCTGCTTACGAATAACTTGTTTTTGAAAAACTTAAGAATGCAATTCATGTTGTTAGCGGAAGCGAAACTGAGTATAAACTTAATGTATTTCCATCAAAATTTTATTTACAAATATGAGAGGCTGTCGGTACAAAATCTTAATTAATCTCCTTCCTGTTTTGAAGGCTATATTTGTAAATGGCAGCGTTTGCGATTTTATGGCGATGCGGATTAAAGGCTTTAAAATATTTCAAGTTATTTGGAGTTTAGTCGGAGACAGCTTAGCGCTGAGTAAAAAGATTTACTTCTGGCGTTCTTATCCCCTTTTAATTTAACGCATTTGTGATAAAACTGTACTGAATTCTAATTTCCGATGACCCCATTTATAAAGCGGTCAGAGTCTTAAACTTTTTTCTAACGTCTTTATGTTCTTGATTTATAACACTAAATATGCAAAAAATATTACTTCCCTCGTTTCGTTGTTGTGGACCAGAAAATTTAACTTAATTTACGTTGAGACAGTTTTTTTGTAAATGCTTTTATTTAAATATGACAATAGCCTGAAGGTTTTGCACAGTTTAATTTACAGCGCAGTCTTTTTGCCCAATTTTAATATAACATACCTATTCAGTGCGTGAATTAAACTTGTTAATAAAAGTATCCCAGTTAATTTTTTACCAAGAGAAGGTCAACTAACAGGGCGAATCTAGGACAAATCCCGTGACCTTTATCTGTTTGCCAGTATTTGGCGAGACACTAAGGCGCCGACATGACCTGGACTCAAATTTGGCTGAATTTCAGCGCACCGAAATTACAACTGTATATCTTGATTTAGTACGAAGTAAACATTATACACTTTGCGGCCAAGTCTTAGTTGCATTAAGTATCGATCAAACTTAAGAGTGCACCGAGCTTTTGGAAACATTAAATATTGTATTCTTTTAGATAAAGAGCTTGCATGACATGTCCTTGTCTTTTGTTCACATTAAAACGACAGTACTAATAAATATCTATAATATAAAATTTCGCACTGTCTCTGGCCCGTATACATACATACATAGTACAAACATAAACACGTCTTTATCCCTTACGGGGTAGACAGAGCCTAAGAACAAGACCTTCGATATGAAGCTCTATAAGCACACTTATACATTATTTTTGCTCTTCAGAACAATATCGTATCTTTAGAAACAAAGGTTATTATTTGCTGAGTTTTAAAATCCATCGTAAACCCGAGCCACAAAACTCCCTGTCCGACGTTCGAAGCTGGCCAGAGGCAATCTGGTTATGTCTAGTACCTAATAGAAAATAATATTATGTAGTATTGTAGTAATCAAAACTGATGCTTTCTAAAAACTGTAAGTTTCAAGCGTTACTTTTCCAGAACTAAAGATTCGCAATTTTTTGTTAAACCTATTTTTTGTACGAAAACGCCTGTCAACAGTAGCACTCTATTGCCTGCCGTATGCTACACAAATTAAACGAGCTTGCAGCGAATTCTTTCGCTGCGACCGCAGGCAGGCATGTAACCAAAATAGACAAGTCAAGTTCTACGCCATGGAACATTTTACAAAAATGCCAGTGCACGAAATTCCTTGTACTATTTGTTTGAATGACGTGTTTTTATTATTCATGAACAGAAAACAAGGGAGAAGACTTTACCTAGTTTGTTGGATAAAACATTTACAGAAGTCTTTTGAACTACACCGTCACTAGTCACACACAACTAGTTATGTTTTATTAGTCTCTCGGGGATATTACTCGGAAAAATAACCTTTGTTTCTAAAGATACGATATTATTCTGAAGAGCAAAAATAATATGTAAGTATGTGTTTTAATATCGAACTGCATTATAGAGCTTCATATCGAAGGTCTTGTTAACTTAGGCTCTGTCTACCCCATAAGGGATAAAGACGTGTTTATGTATGTACTATGTATGTATGTATACGGGCCAGTGTCAGTGCAAAATTTTATATTATAGATATTTATTTGTGCTGTCGTTTAATGTGAACAAAAGACAAGGACATGTCATGCAAGCTCTTTATCTAAAAGAATACAATATTTAATGTTTCTTATAATAATAATATGTAAAAGTGACAATATTTCCAAATCGATTCATTACTTCTCGATTAGGTACACAACTGCCGTTGGAATTCCCATTGCGTCATTTATATCATAGATAGAACGAACCAAATAACCAATTAGGGCGACCCAACGCTTGGATTACCATATTCACATTCAATAACGCATTGTTAACGACCCGACAGATCTCCGTGGGATGCTTACTTATCTATTTACGTTGGAACTAAGCAGTTTGGCCTAACAGGCCCGCAAATGCCTTCATCTGTTACCTTTGTACTGGCTTTGGCACCGCAAGCTCGGTTTAGTGTTTGTGAAACGTAAACTGCCTCGCTTCCTCATTACAGCCATCTCTGTAGATACCAGCGTTTGGATACACGTTCGGAAAATCCTTGTCGTAAACAGCGTGCGGTTGTCATTTTGATCAAAAGTTGACAGGTTGCTATGGCAGAGTCTAAGGTTCAAATGTAAAAAATATGGGAAAACATGATATACCACCAAAATAATCCATAGGTCACTGGTTCAGATCCGGTTCGAAGGACCACAAACTTGCATGTTAAATTAAAATGCAAGTTGAATTATAGTAAAAACACTATATTTTTGATAAATAAGAAAATTTGATATGCCGTTATAGGTACAGAGCTTTCTCAGGAGAGAGAGGTATAATGACAAAACGAACAGTGTTGCAAGCCTAGATATAAAATTAAGCAGCTGCCACACAAACAATATTTAGTTCAAACAGTAAACATAAATATATATATGTTTAATAATTTATTAAACAATGGTGCTTAGTTAGGAATCTGTCGAGTAATGTTAGACGTAAAAAATTTTCGCTATAAGAAATCAGTTATGAATGCTTCCGAGTTTCCTCAAAGTTATACTGTAACTATAAGAATTCGATTAGGTATATATCAAAGTACCAACATCAAGCATACACAAATATGTACATAAGGAAATAAAAACGTGTCTTCTTCAAGGGTACAATTTTTGTGTTTATCTGTTTGTTATGTCAACTTAATAAAGATTCCGTGAAATCTCCCAGGCGGTCGGTATCAAAATAATAATAATAACCGGAGCCAAAAAGATGACATTTGCCAAGTCACTCGGGCGCCAGTGAAACATGGATTCATATACAGATGAAGTGACGACGGAACAGACTAAGCACAATCTTATGATCAGAACACGCACAAGCTTGCTTTCATTCATGCAACTTACTAACAATGTAAAAGACACTTCAAATTTATCTCAAACCCCTGATTATTATCTACTAGCTGTTGATAGCGACTTCGTCTGCAAAGAATTCGTTAATCGCTATCCCGCGGGAACTACGCAATTTTCCGTGATAAAAAGTAGCCTATATGCTATTCCAGACTTTTCTCTATCTATGTGCCAAATTTCATCCAGATCCGTTGGGCCGTTCTGGCGTGATTCAGTAACAAACAAACATCCATCCATCCATACTTTCGCATTTATAATATTAGTTAGATAGTTAGATTGGGGAAGAGTAGGCAACACAGGACGTTTTGCTCTCAGTACGACCTGCTCAGGATTGGTGTTTCGGCTGGTGTCTCTGGGCAACAACGGTTAACTAACTTATTTAAAAATTAACTAGCCATTGGCTAATATACGATGAGGTTAGGTTTTAAGTTAAGTAAGACTATTTTTGACGTACAGTGGCCGACATAATTTATTTTAAACGGTACCCGATTTTGGCGATAGAAATAAGTAATGTCAATAAAAATGGGTACCAAAAACGTTTTCTTTCCCATAAACAATCATATTTCTATACATATAATAAATAAAAAATAAAACCTATGTAGTGGCGTAATTTGATCTGCAAATATCTAATCCTAATATGATTAAGCTTTATCAAATTTGGGACAAGATCACATTCACGTTCGTATCGAAAAAAACTAACACAACTACGCTATAAATATAAAGCTGTATAAATATCAGATTTCGTACCTTGCCCTATTTATTTACCAAAGGGATATGGCGACACGTGGCCCATTTTTCCCCGAATCTTGTAAGACATGGATATAAAGTTAACAAGACAATTATGGGCGAGGAAGGCGTTCCGGATTCCTTTCAATTTGTCAAAAATGTTTAAGTTGAGTTCATTTCCAAAGTAGGTTATGTCCTACTCGTACTGTAAGTCTCTTGAGGACTTTCTTTATGAAAAGGTTGTAATACTGACAGTTGAGGTAATAAAAGAAATGAAATCCGGTAATTTTAATTACCTAATAATAGTATTCTGTTTTTCTGGGCCCGCCGGGGAACTATAGCCTAAAGCCCTACTCTTATTTTAAGAGGAGACCTGTGCCCAGCAGTGGAACGTATATAGGCTGGAGATGTTTTTTTTTTTTTTTTATGTGAATAGGAAGGCAAACGAGCAAGTGGATCCGTGGTGATTGATGACGATTCAGTTTTTAACACGCTTTTTTATCTTAAATTGTTTAATAACAATGTAAAAAATCTCGAAATAATGTTTCTATTTGTCGTTTAGAGCTACATTTTTTTTGCCGACAGTATTGTTTGTTGAAATACTAATCGAATTTCAAGTCATTCCGACTATTAAAAGAGGTCAAAAATGGTTTAAATAATAATAAATGTTAAACCTCACAACTTACCTACACAGTGCATTTTTTTGGAGTTTATGGCTTTGTTAGTACGACCTTTTACATTATTATTTTTTCATTTTTTTTGTGTCTGTTCTTTATATTTGTACAACAAAGCATTACTTACTTACCTTTTAGATAAGTCTTTATTAACAGTATTGTTTATATACCAGTCAATAAAAAAAGCGTGTTTTAAAAGTGAACTATCTTTTAGAACCAAACATGGGTTCTTAAAAAGAAGCCACCACTTCTTTGAAAGCCCTTATCTATTCGATTGGATACATTACACAAATATTTGAATACACGATGAAAATCATAATGATATTTGCTAGACTTTGCTTCCACCTTCCTCATAGCGACAAATAAACGTAATTGTTTATCTCGACGTTTGCGGCGGTTATTTGCTTCATAATTCGTTTTGCCTGCAGAGACAACCGCTTTCATATGCAATTTTATGTTTGATCATTTTACTGGGTCCTTAATTTGATAAGAGCCACGTACGTTTATTGCTTGCCGGGTTGTGTTGGAAAGACTTCTCACGGAGTTTTGGTGACAAGGAAGTAGACGGGTTTCACACTTGATGAAAAAAAACCGGCCAAGTGCGAGTCGGACTCGCGCACTGAGGGTTCCGTACAAATTCGCCATTCGCCAAGTTACAATAAAATCCAGACTTAGCAGAGCCCTGCTCTTAAGCAAAATTTAGGCAGTGTGAGGTCATTTTATATTGGTTACTTATATAGATAGACAAACATTAAATAAAAAAACTATTTACTAGATCTCGTTCATTTCACCACTTTGGAAGTGTCTCTCGCGCAAACTATTCAGTTTAGAAAAAAAATATATTACAAACCTGAACATCATTTTTGAAGACCTATCCATAGATACCACACACGTATGGGTTTGATGGAAAAAAAAAATTTGAGTTTCAGTTCTAATAAGTATGGAGAACCCCAAAATTATTTGTTTTTTTTTTTCTATTTTTGTATAAAAATCTTAATGCGGTTCACAGAATACATCTACTTACCAAATTTCAACAGTATAGCTCTTATGGCTGTGACATACGGACGGACAGACAGACAGACAGACATGACGAATCTATAAGGGTTCCGTTTTTGCCATTAGGCTACGGAACCCTAAAAAAGTACCTAACACTTATTTTTCTCGTAAAATTTATTTAAATGTCAGCACAATGGAGAGCCTAGTAGTTATTGACCCTATGAAATGAAACTAGACGATCTGCGTTCGAATCCTGGTAGGGTAGGGGCAGGCACCTAGTATCAGATTAATATTTTACTTAACAGAAAAAACATTCATCTGACTAATATTATAAATGCGAAAGTATGGATGGATGGATGGATGTTTGTTTGTTACTCAATCACGCCAAAACGGCCCAACGGATCTAGATGAAATTCGGCACATAGATAGAGAAAAGTCTGGAATAGAACATAGGCTACTTTTTATCCCGGAAAATTGCGTAGTTCCCGCGGGATAGCGATAAACGAATTCTTTGCAGACGAAGTCGCTGGCAACAGCTAGTGATTTTATATTTGAACAAAACCCTCTGCGCGTAGATCCGACTCGTATTTGACCGGTTTTTTATTTAAACGTTTTAAACACATACATACTTAAATCACGTCTCTATCTCTTACGGGATAGACAGAGCATGGATAATCGAGAACCAAAGGCCACGTTTAGCATGATTGTGGATGTATAGATGGAAAGGGGAATCAGAATATAGTGATAGGTTGCTAGCCGCATCGCCTATAACATGATTCCAAAGACTTTCGCCCATTCCGAACTTTTAACATCATGCAGCATGATAAGGCAAAGTGGAAAATAAAACAAGCAGGTAACTTTACCTTATTATTTACCTACAAAAACTGAACCTTATTAAAATACTAGCTGTTGCCAGCGACTTCGTCTGCAAAGAATTCGTTTATCGTTATCCCGCGGGAACTACGCAATTTTCCGGGATAAAAAGTAGCCTATGTGCGATTCCAGACTTTTCTCTATCTATGTGCCGAATTTCATCCAGATCCGTTAGGCCATTCTGGCGTGATTGAGTAACAAACAAACATCCATCCATCCATCCATCCATACTTTCGCATTTGATTTGAAATTGCCAACATACGAACGTCATCCGCGCTCAAACTTTAAGTAATAAAGGGCTTGAGTTACAAACAAGTATTAAAATTAATTTGTGTCACTACAAGGATAAAATTAAATGCTCATGACGGCTTAGAAATTCCAATTTCGCTAATATCACGGAATGTCAGCATTATTACCTACTGTATGTTGGTCAAGTAGAGATTATATTGATGTCCTTCAATCCCCTTCTAACATCTTAACCCAGTTCCTGGATTCAATGGCAGGCACTCAACCGCGCGTGATGACAATCCAGGAGCTTGTTTCTTTACAGAAAGTGTTCTTAAAATGTTAGGAAAGCCTGTGATAATAATTTCGCGACATGGACTAATCTAAAATACATTATAAATATATGAGATAACGACTTGGTAAGCGCTAAACACAAGCCTAATTTGCTAATATGAAGCCTAATTTACCTAAAAAAAAATAGAAAGCTACAATCAGTAAGTATCACTATTAACAAGAGATAACGCTGATGATACTATTCTAACACTATCCTACTTAGGCACATAAGTTTAGCCGCTCCTGATCCAGCCTCAGAAGGCTTCTCTCTATACACAGCTTACTAAGGAGATAATTGAATTATTAAGTTCGTTATAACCCCGAATATGATACGATAAGCCTAATTTAATTTCCTCCAGGCTTTGATTTGACACGATTCGTGCAAGGCATTTATAAATGACAAACTATCTGTTTAGAGATTCGCGTCAGGCCTGTTAATCAAGTGGGTATTTTAGGACTGCCGTGCATATTAATGAGGCAATCTGCATAATCTTCGTTTGTTGGCCCAGATTGGCTAGGCTGTCCTCAGGACGCGGCGAAGTTTGAGACGACTGTTTTCAACAGCGAAAATTATTTCAAAACACAAAGTTATCAGGATTTAATTTCATTTTGAAATATAATATTGATGAAACGTGTAATCGTAAAGTTGGATTTAATCTCAAGTTTGCTTGTAACGTCAAATCAATGATTAATAAGGTAATCCAGTAATAAATGTGTGCACGTTAACACTTAAGCGAACGTGTAAATAATAAGCGAGCTTTTGTCTCTAGGGTAAGAGTTTGTTAACATTGTTCATACAATTTTCTGAGTTAGTTACCCAACTTTCAATTAGGCAAGCTCTTCAGCTTAAACCCCTAAAATTATTATAACGCTCATGCAGCAAACACATATCATAGGGTTATCAGGGTAACAGCCCTCGGGAACGGGCGCAGAGTACATAGATACCCTGAAATATTGCATTTTAAAGGCTTGTAAATTATTGGTCACATTGCCGGCTTGGCGGGCCGCTGTGCCGTCATGGGAAGCCGTGACGCGGCAATGAATGTCGCCCATAAATTACGAACGCCTCCTGATATGTGGCCGGCTGTGGCACTATGTTACAGGATACGGGATATTGGAATTCTAGATTACAGATTCAACTAATGAATGGTGATTTTCCAGTGGATATTATTGTGGTGTGAATATTGTTGCAAGAATTTTAGGTCACGCGGCATTGCTTTTATCGTATAGCGTAACCTAATTCTATTGTATTGAGAAAACATAAGTATTGAAATAATTTGTTCAAGAAATATTAAAACAAAATAGCTAGGTACCTATGTCACCAAATTTATTTGCCCAGCAGTGGGACACTATTAGGCTATGCCACCAAATTACGTTCCATAAAATTTGTACAATAAGAATAATAACTTTGATATCATACAATTTCCCTTTCGCTGTCTTTGAGATATTATTTTCAAATTAACTCATAATTCATAATTTATTCATAATTTACAAGCGTACTATAGTGAAACGATACTTTTGTCTATGTCTAACAAAGGCAAATATCAAAGTGAGAGACAAAGAGAAACGAATATTAAGTCAACATAAGCTTAGTAAGCATAAGAGGGTTAATTAGTAGGGGAGAGTGGGTAGGATTCGTACACCGGGAGCATTCGTACAGTGGTGATATCTCCGCTATTGAATACAGTGGCGTGTTCATGTTTGTGTGGGTAGCTCCCACTCATGCGCATACGCTACCCGCGGGGCGGCGCAACAGTGCGGCCACCGGCTTCGACACGACAAGTTCATTCATGTTTTCGCTCTAGGAAAACTGATTTTGTATTCACCTTGAAACACGTTTAAATCTTATAAGTTTTGCTCGAATTTGATAAACTGATCAATATAGTTTATGATTTGATATCGAGGTTTTATATGTAAACAGCCATTTTGGGATATCTAGAACGGTTAATATTATTTCAAATTTATTTGTTAATTTGTTGGGTTGGGTTACCTTCGTACAGTTGTCAGTGGGGCAGATTCGTACAGTACGAATGCTCCCCACTTTGAACTGCGTAACTAAAAAGATCTTATTCCATGAATATTATTATTATTATTTCAGAACCATTATGCCGCGAGTAGGTACATGTAAAAAAGGGACAAGATCGGAAGAGGAAAACGAAGATGCAACTCAGCGATAAAAGATATCTTCTATAGCTGACTTGCATCTTCGTTTACCTCTTATAACTAACTAACTAACTATAACTCTCTTATTGACCCTGCGTGTTCCGCTGAATATGGCCCTAAGCGTATATAATGTCGGATATACAGGGTGTATCAGATAGCCCCTTAACAATAATCAACTGGGGTACATAACCACAGCAGCTATAGAAGCTAAAAAAATATTAAAAAAAAAATTGGAGTCAATTTTTTTTTATGTTTTCTATAGGAATGATTACATTTAATACTACCATTCCTATAGAAAATATAAAAAAAATTACTCCAATTTTTTTTTAAATATTTTTTTTAGCTTTTGTAGCTATGGTTATATACCCCAGTTGATTATTGTTAGGGGGTATCTGATACACCCTGTATATGATGTCGCACTGGGCCCGCGTAGGGAACTATATAGCCCAAACCCTCCAATAAACGGAGGAGGCCTATGCCATGAGGCACGCCGAACTAAGCGATAAGTAATTTATAAAAAAAAAAATAAAAAAAAAATATATATTGTACTGAAATTTTAGCGAATTTGAAATAAAAGGGCCATATTATTATTATTATTAATGTCGGTTGCATCTATTATTACCTAAAACTAAGACTTGTTACTGTAACGGTACAATTTATAATGTTGATTAATTATTTATCTATTAATAAGAGAAAAATTAATCACGAGTTTTTTGTTACTACAAATAAGTAGTTATTATTAGTACTCAAGTACTTAAAAAATAATAATCGTTAATTGTTACCACGTAATGGCTGATTTAGTGTTAAATTTGACCTCAAGAAATGATAATATTACATTGAATAAATGGTTTTTTCTTTGATTGTACGAAGGTTCCCTACTATGTACGAATGTACCCTACAGCGTGTACGAAACTACCCCACGTGTGGGGCAGTTTCGTACGTTTCCCATTTTTGAGAAAAATCACCGTATCATCGCCATGCTGCTTAATATCCAAAAGACACTTAATTATTATTAAAGCTAGATAAGTGAGGTATATAGCAGCATTGAATTTATTATGAAATTGTAAACAGTTATTTTTTTATGTGGCTTACAAAAAAATGTGTACGAATCCTACCCACTCTCCCCTACACTATGAAAGGCAGTTCGGCTCTAAACTCTGATTTCCAAACTTTGGAATAGTCAGCGAGCTTGTCAAAGTTTGTATCGTATTTCGAATAATTTAACTACGAATAGCTAGACTGATCGATCCAACCCGAATATAAATCAGGCACCAAAAACTTCAGCCGCGGCGAAACATTAAAAAAGATAATTAAAAAACTTGAGTGCTCCTATAAGGGCAGTCATGTTCGAAATTTCCATAGAGATTCGTCCATTAATAATTTTCGAGCGGTGAACAGGGCACATAATGGTTGTTTAATAAATTTAATGGATTCGGCGAGATACAGGCGTTTGCTGAGGCCCGCAGTGATAAATAGCAGCTGAGTTGCATGTTTCCGAGGGAGGCTGTTATCACTGAGTGATTGTGTGTTCACGCATACTGATATAGGAGTAGGTAAACATTCAACAATCAACATTTTGTTGCTGTAACAGGCTTCTTTGATATAATAATTCGGCTTGTAACAGCATTGGGACGTTGCCTACGGCTACGAACAGCTAATCCCGTGATGAAATGGGGAATGCGCCAAAGTAGCCACGGAAACCAAGTATTGATAAAATCGAATACATTGAAAGATTGGAACATGGGAGTGCTGTTTGTCGATATTTTATTAACATAACAGTTCACGGTGTACTTATTTGAAATGATGTATGTATGTATGTAGTATAACTCTTAATTGTACATAAAACACATTAATTTTACAGGTAATGAGACAAATAGATGTACAAAGGCGTACTTATCCCTTAAAGGGATATCTTCCAGTTAACCTTCGAACGATCGACAGGACAACAGAAACCAGAGTATAGAGAGTAGACATACTAGAAAACTAGAAGACCAATTGATAATGAGAGCTCCCAAAAAAACACTATAAACTTTTCAGTTAGGTACCTATACACATACATTCCTACATACACATATTATCACGTCTTTATCCCTTACGAGGTAGATAAAGCCTAAGTTAACAAGAGCTAAAGCAGCACCATATATGATATAATATAAAAAATATATATCAATCTGTACATTTTATAAATTCATGTTTCACAAAAGTTCAAACGATGTTTGTAAGCATTACAATTACATGGATAGAAATGTTTTAACTTTTAGTTCGTACGTTTATTTTTCGAGCGCCATTTCATCCTATTATAACTGCAAGACTGCGCTAGATTTAGAACCTAAAGTCTCCATCAGACTCCTATTTCTCACAAATTTCAATAGCTATGAGGCAAGGCTTACTTACTAAGCCTTTTTGATGAAGTAGCTCTATTGAGAGCAAGAGACCTCATGTTGAACGAGTAGCTACTTAAGAGGTGATATATCTTCTGCTTTATTGACGCTTCCACCCAGACGGTATTAATTGGCGTCTTTTCTACTTTGTAATGCATCTACAGTATTAAATCCCCGATCCGAATTGGTTTGTGGGTCGCGTCTAATTTTCATTTCATTATTTTAATTAAACACTGGCATAAGTGCTAAGTGAAAGATATAATTAACGTAGATAGGGAATCTCGATATAACTGAAAAAAGCATAGATTACGTAACTACTGTATAACTACTAAATAACAATATATTTTTTAAGAAAATTAAAAATCCAAGAGAATGTAATGTTAGGGTGCGACCACACCACCGCTTAAAAAACGGTGACGTTACAGAATCGCAAGAAAATGTATGAAGAAACGGTGAGAAAACGTGACGCCTACGACACGTCACTGCGTATACGCGGCGGTTTGGTCGGGCCTTTATGTAATTGCGGGTACGTAACTAGAGCTGTTACTTAGAATAACCAACAGCAGACTGTTTGTCCTAATATATTTCGTATAAGTTATTATACGATAAAATAAACCTCAATAACTAATTCGAGTAGTTATGGCATAATTATGGCTTACTAATTTAATATGACTTAGGATCAGCATATTGCCAAGTTCCCGAAATATTTGCGGTGCCCTTTTGAAAATTAGCTCCGGCTGAGTTGGCTCTAGGAACAGGCTCTACAAACCGCAGGCTGAAATCTAAGCTGCATAGCGTTTAATTGAATCGACGAAATGCTGTCAGGAGAGTTTGCCTATTCCTCTGTACAACCAGAAATACAACGGCGATAGTACTAGCACTGCAAAATCTTAAATAAGAAAGTGTGAATATTTGAGCTTTCATTCTAAAAATTTAAGGGACGACTACTTTTGGGCTTAATATAATGAGGGCATAATAAAAGTTTCTAAGGAGTGGTTAATCTTGCGGCTCGTTTAACACTTTTTTTACAGCTTGTACTTTTACTGTCGGCCATATTTTGTTAATTATGGTTTTTTTTGATGCCGCGGTTCAAAAGTAAGACGGGCGATATACTCGTAATTTCTACAACTTTCAGAATTAAAATTTAGCTATCCCAAAATTTTACTTAAACTACCTATACTGACGTATAGCACATCACTGTACGAATAAAATAAAATAAATTCTCCCCCTTTTACATGTATGAAGAACCTCCTCAATTTTTTGTATTAGAAATGATGATGATGATGTTCTCCCGGCCGTTTTCGACCATGGCGACTGCTGTAGGTATGTATTAAAAGTATACAAAGTACAACAAAATACATTTACAATCATAATTTCATCCACATAGCCCTTACAGTTCCTGAGAAAAATTCCTGTGATATTATGAACAGACAGATTGATGGACAGGACAAAACTTAAAGGGTTTCGTTTTTACCATTTCGGCACAGAATAAGTATGCTTGTAATTAGAAAGTCATGAGATTCAAATTTAATATAGTCGGCATAGCCATAATATCAAATTTAAGGCTATATTAGCAAACGTCTGCGTTCAAGTTTAGTTAGATTGACCTGTCGAATTCAGTATTATAAAATTAATATCTGAAGCTTCGTAGTAAATCAAAATCCAACGTTTAATCAAGTCGTTTCAATCACATTACAAATTTGTCCCGTAAATTGGCGAATTTCTCCATGCCTCTACCCGCTAGTAGGTATGTAGGTATAGGTAGGTAGTTGCCGTCATTTAGAGCGGAGTAAGTTTCTGCATGAAACGGTCCTACGCAGAACTGTGGTCCGCGTCAGAGTTTTGGCCGTCGGGCTAGGCAGAGGGAGATTTGTGATAAAATTAGAAAGAAGAAAGAAAGAAAGAAGACATTTATTCATTTTGCAAGACACACAAATATAAGAGCATGTACACACAATTTTATAAAAAAAAACAACAATAAAAAAACCAGACATGAAAATTTGATCATCAGCGTTTTGTGTGTCTTCGCAAAAGTGAAACGGTCGCTGGCTCAGCATTACGCTGAGGTGTTAGACACCTGCAGCGCTGATTTTCAGCCAGAACCGTAACCGTAAATTAGTACTTAAATCTTCTTAAAACATAAACAAAATGTATTTGCCTATCATGGAGTATGAAAGACTGGAATGATCATCACAGCCTACATTGAAGTTTAATAAAAGGAGAGCAATCTTGAGTTTGGCGAAAATTTTAGGAATCATGTTATAGGCGATGCGGCTAGCCATCCATCACTAATTTTGATTCGCTTTTTCACCTACACGCCCATAATTATTCTTAAGATTACATCAACAATGGCTTTGAATACCATTATTGAGATAAGCTCAAATGACATTAAGTACCGAGCAGAAATAATAATTTTGACAAAAAATAATGTAGGCGTATAATACGTATGTACGCAGCCAAAGAAACTGAATTATGTACCACTGGATCCCTATCATTGTTAGTGTTATATATCCATATCATAGGTAGGTACCTACATAACTTTCACATATATGCCAAAGAAATTATTGTGAGATTGTCTATGAAAATGTTCTAAGACATACCTACGCAATTTAGTTTCTTCGACCTTGCTCTGTCTGTCAGTAAGTTTAGTGGGCACACCGCGTTCTGACTCGTATGCAATGCCAACACATTCATCTACATTTCTACAATTACCTATTAGACAAAGTCTGAAACAATTGTTTATTTATTTAAAACTCTGCAAATGTGTCAATGTTTGTAACTTAAGTAACCACAACATTTAAATTTTTATTTTTATTCCTGTGCCTGTTTAATTTACTCTGTTTAATTTAATCTCAACACAAAATAACAATACTCGAATTACTTATAATTTCGCGAAATTGCAAATTATTTTGCGCGAGATTTTTTCGCGTAAAACATCACAAAGCAGCGCAAAAGTAGAATCAGTGGAATTTTACATCCTTTCCCTGCGGGTTCTCAAGACGACACGACTTCCTGGAAGAAAAAGGAAACGCTTCTTTACTGGAATAACTTCAGTTGGCTTTTTAAACAGTGAATTTGAATAAGTTACCCTGTTTTAGTGCTAACGTTCACTTTTGCATGAAACAATAAAGCTCTCCAGAAAAGGTAACGTTTTGTACTAACTTTGGCAATTTACTTAATTTGTTGTTACGACTATAGACAATGTTTTTGGAAACACCCTATAAAGTTTTTCATAATTTTCTACCTATTCATATTTCTGTAGTAAAAAAGGTCATGATAAAAATAACGGATGTATTTTATGTATGTTTGCTGTGATATATCAAACAAATAACAGCCCTTACACGGGGTGAAAGAAACAGGTCGCTTGTTATTGTGATGTCAAGGTAGTTAAACGTGTGTGCAAGTGTACACATGGGGACAATGTTTCAATATCCTTTGATAGCATATTGTTAACAATTCTATTTCAATTATTATTTAAACGCAATTCTATAATAACGTCACAACACGAAAATTGTGAAGGTCCTACAAAGTGAATAATATATTGGATTAACAGTAATTATAATATACGATTTAATTTACCATTAGGTACTTGTGTCTCAAAAAATCTAGAAAGTGATTTTTATTTTACCTTAGCCCATATTGGAAACCAAATGTACTGTTTAAACTTGGAAGATTTCTTATAGATACGAAATTTAAATCATTAAATAAATAAAAAATCCTAGAAATATCTAAATTTAAGTTCAATTATATCAGACCTTGCTAAAAGTAACACAGCTCCGGTATTCTAAATAAAAACAGCTCTATAAACTTTTCATGTAATTTCAACTTCAACAATAACAAGACTCGTGATGAAAGTTTATCCGGATACGAGAAAAACCAGTTGGCGAATAAACTCGGCCTCATTTTGATAACTTTACCAGCGATACATCGCGCTTTTCAAATGATATAGGTCGATTCACAAGAGCTGGCACGAATGGACCGAATGAGTGAATGATAACATCTTGGTATGCATCACAAAATGGTCACATACGGGTTGTTTCAATAAGTAATCTGAGTGTTTTTAGATACCTAAGCCTCTTTTTTAATCGCCCAAATGCAGTTTAAAAAAATATTAGTAAAATTGACTGTCACGGAGAAAAAATTGTGCTACTTTATGGAAGTTTTTTGTAGCATTAAATCCAAAACAAAATATTAATTACAAAACGCATTAAAAATAGAGTCCACTGAAAAATACACAAAGTATCAAATCGATTCCTGTGGCAATGAAATTCAGCCAAGATATTTGTGTTTATGTAGTATTTTGTATACATTTTTTCTTGTGTTGCGAAGAAGCATGTAGTTGTTTACAAAATATTAGGAGACCCCTCTATAAGATAAGCACTTGTATGTAAGTGACATTAGGTACTTTCGTTCAATCCATTTGTAACAGCTCTTGTCAATTGACCACTATGTGAAGTTTGATTTTTTAGCATATATATTTTTTTGCCCGCCATCGCAAGCTTGTGCGCAGGCAACAGAGCTGTGAAGAGCGCTTGTTACGCCAGCTAACAAGAGAGTTGCCTGGCTTTTGTAATTGAATTCTTGCAAGAACCTAATAGAATTGATATCTTAATTATTTCATAAGTACAAATGATGAAGGTAAATCACTGAAGGAACATGGTCACTAAAAAAAAAACAAAAAAAAAACACACTAGCTGGCTAGAATTTTGGGAGAGTAACGAATTTAAAATTATTTAAACATTTGCTGACACCATATTTTTCTTCCGAAGACTGCTTTTGATGAAATATACTCAGCGGCAGATTTAGCGGAACACAAAAAAAAAAATTAGCAAAACGCATACTTAATGCTTGACCAGAAAAAAATAAAAATAAATAAAAATAGTTACGTACACTTTTTTTTGTGTACCGCTAAATATGCCGCTGAGTGTATATAGAGCTTGAACTATGTTATGTTGTTTCAAGCTAAGCTTAAGCTATCTGGGAACACAGATCATAAAAATCCGTTTCTAGTTTCCAAGATGATTATTGTATTTAATTGTTTTATGAACTTGGGGGGATTTTTTTGTTTACAAAATCTTTAAAATGTATCGGAGTGGTCTATAATTGCGTATTCCGTACGTGTGTTCTCTCTCTTGGTTCATTCCTATGCCATAACATTTCTGTGATGTTGGTCTTAATAATAAAATTCTGCACGTCTCACATGCCGATATAATTAGAAATGGTCCGTTCCGCTAACGATTGTACCGTGGGTGTCGGGAGCAATTGTCTCATTAAGGGTGTCAGCTGTTGGGCGTACCAAGCCGATGCGTAATCAATCAAGTATGACAACCCTTTTACCATGTGCACCATTCATTTTATCCAATTAACCAGAAAAAATAAAAAAAGATTTTCCTACAGAACAAATACAGGGTCAACGAACAAAGAAGAAATTTCAGCAGGTAGTTGAGTCAAACTAAAAAGCCCTGTAAATGCTTTTAAGGATTTATGAGTCATAGGTTGCCGTGGTAGCCTAGTGGTTTGACCTGTGGCCTCTCAAGCAGAGGGTCGTGGGTTCGAATCCCGGGCTCGCACCTCTGAGTTTTTCGGAATTTATGTGCGTTTGAAATTTAACATGAGCTTTTCGGTGAAGGAAAACATCGTGAGGAAACCTGCACACAACCAATTCAATGGTGTGTGTCAAGTTCCCAATTCGCACTGAGCCCGCGTGGGAACTATAGCCCAAGCCCTCTCATTCTGAGAGGAGGCCTGTGCCCAGCAGCAGTGGGACGTATATGGGCTGGAGAGAGAGTCATAGGTTGACAAAAATGTTTCTATACATTGATAAATGTTCCAAGTAAACCGCCTCAAGGGCGGGATAAAATTTTGAATCAAAAATTCAAAGGGGTATACAGTCGAAATAATTCAACCGTTTTTCTCGAAAGATAGACCTTTTCTTTTCTAACTGTTCGTTCTAGAAAGAGAAGTAGTTAGTTATGATATGACCTATCAAATCAAAAAATCAGATCACAATATTTTTATTCTTAGCAAGGCCGGCTGTAGTCTGGGTCAAGAACATACATCATACTCCGAAAGTCAATTGACATCTAATTATTATGAAGAGTACAGAGAGTACAGGTTCATTGATGTAAAATTGCTTTAATTTATGAAAAAAGGGTGCGACCAAACCACCGTGTATACGCAGTGACATGTCGTATTTTATTTATCACCGTTTCTTCATACATTTTGTTGCGATTCCGTAACGTCACCGTCTTTTAAGCGGCGGCCTTACGAGTTAGCGATCCGGAGGCTTTAACTACCAAAAAACAATTTAAAATATTTATCTATAATTCCTTAAAAGT
Source organism: Pandemis heparana (assembly GCA_963854515.1). Lineage (NCBI taxonomy): Eukaryota > Metazoa > Arthropoda > Insecta > Lepidoptera > Tortricidae > Pandemis > Pandemis heparana. Next base: position 6,805,862 of record OY978016.1, on the reverse strand, counting down.
CCGTTTTGATAGCTACCGCGTTCCGACCAAATACCAATATAAATCCCGACTCACATTTACAATTTCATTGGTTTAACTTAAATTATTGGCAGACGGTTAACCGAAACGAAGCAATATCAAATTACATTATACGTGATCAAATATTTAACTTTGGCACGATGTAATTATCGTGTTTATCCGTTCGGTTTTCTGTTTGCAAATTATACTCCTAATTGGTAAAAAATATACAGAGAACAGTGTTCACAGAACACTCTTTTGAAGTCAAAGACATAAAATCAAGTCTTTAGGTACTTCTGCTCTAAGAGCATGTCCAACAAATGTAGACTACAAAAAAATGTGTGTAATGATGTACAATACAATACAACAATACAATACAATACAAATACTCTTTATTGAACACCACAAATCAGTACAAAACAATACAGAAACAAAGAACAAAGTATACAATAGGCGGTCTTATCGCTTAATAGCGATCTCTACCAGACAACCTTTAAGACAAAGAAATAAGTTGGAGACAGTTTAAGTAGGTGGCGGAAACAAATGGACAGGAGAAAGGCAGGGATAATAAAACAATACTTACATAAATATAATACATAGCTAAATAAATAAAATAATACATAAACACATAACATAATTGTATAATAATACTTAAGATAAAATAAATATGAGAATGTAATAACGAAAAGTATAAGAAGGCCATATAACAGAAAAGGAATTGATCAAAAGCAGAAAGAAAAGAAATGGGACTAAAGACAGGAACAACACACACATACACACATACATACATACATACATTGTGTCCTAAAATTTATGCAGGTTAGGTTAAGTATGACTGATACCCGTGCCTAGGGCATCCATAATAATTTCCTCACCGTTAAAAAAAGTTAGGCGAGTCGTTTTCAATGATAAAGACGTCAAGTAGATGCTCGTATGTATGTATTATTTATTACTAGCGACCCAAGGGTGCCATCTGTGTTTTTCTACTATTATTATGCATACATTTAAACCTTCATCTTAAATCACTCTATCTATTTGATAAACCGTAACAAAATCCGTTGCGTAGAAAGATTGCATACATAGGAACCCACAGACAGCGGAAAGTGACTTTGTTTTATACTATGTATTTAGTGATTACAATAGTTTTGTATCAAAGATGTTATTAATTGGTATCAATTCAAATAGCCTCGCCAGAATGACGTTCATCCGTTTGCCAAATTTGCAGACTGTCCTTGAGCACACTCTGGCCAATTACAACAATAAAAATATTAACTGGGTCACTAGATCGTATATGCGTGCATATGCAGATTGTGTATGCACACCATATATATTGAATTTCTAATCAACACTGAAAATTAGAAAACAGAAAAATCCGAAAAGTACAGCTATGGGAATCGAACCTGGTAGCTTATTACGTAACTCGCTCGCAATCATCATCGTCTTCATTTTGACAGTTCATGTATGGGCTGACAATTGGCATCGGAATCAGCTAGCTGTCACATTCATACAAGAACTGTCAAAATGAACACGATGGCGATTGCGAGCGAGTTACGTAATAAGCCTGCAGGTCCTCGTCATTCCGTGACGCGTGCTATACCCCTACACCACCCATAGCAGGTGAGTAAGCCTTCGAAGTTTTCTATCCGTTACCAACTGTCACGTGACCTTGTTGCTATGTGAATATTTGTCGCTCTGTATCTTTTTGAATAATGTGTCTGTATGACACAGTTACAAACTCCCGTGGAACATCTACTGCTCACCAGGGACGAGAGAAGGCGCTGTTTTTCAAATGATAGGAAGCATCAAATGAATTTTACTTCTTGATTTTTTTAAATCCTACTTCCTACTAATATTATAAATGCGAAAGTTTGTGCCGATGTGACTATGTGACGATGTGACGATGTGACGATGTGATGATGTGACGATGTGAGTGAGTGAGTGTGTATGTTTGTTCCTTCTTCACACTAAAACGACTGGACGGATTTGGATAAAATTTGGTACGAAGATAGCTGGTACCCTAAATTAAAATATAGGCTACTTTTTATCCCGGAAAATTGTATAGTTCCCGCGGGATAGCGATAAACATATCAATTGCTAATTCTACGCGGACGAAGTCGCGGGCAGAACCTAGTAATATATATATTGTTCAGGATGCTCAGGGGGTCTACTCCGAAATTCAAAATTTCCTTCCCCTGCTCTCCTATTCCCCTTTCCATACTATACGCCCACAATCACGCTAAACGTGGCCTTAAGGTCTTGTCAACTCAGGCTCTGCCTACCCCGTAAGGGATAAAGATATGATTTATGTATGTACCATCAGCCAAATATGTGGTCTACCACCCTAAGGTTCAAAATCCTTTGCACATCACAATATTATAATGTCGATAAGACGTGGCTGTCAACTTGAAAGTTCGACTTTAGCGACTATTTTGTTTGATAGGAAGTTGGACGAAAAGTGGTAGACCCTTAGACCACTTCTTTGGTCGACCGTACCTATGCATCACTCTCGTACAACATGAAACTAGGTACTTGTGAGACTCAATCATAATTACACAAACGGATAACTCACGTATAAAAGTCGAGTAATGCTCAACATGTTTCGGACTAGTTTGTAGTTGACAATAATAAAAGTGACTATGAAAATATATAGCTATGTCCCTTACGCTGAATAAAACTTAGCACGCATTAAGCGATTGTGGTAACCCCCCAACCCTTTAGTTTACTATTGTAATTAATTCTGATTCAGTCACTGTGTCAATTGCAAGTAACGAAGTCGATTATCAGGTACCTAATATTTCCGATTACAAGGTCATCATTATTAACAGCCCGTTGTGTCATTGTTACGATGTACCTACTATTATAGTTAAAGCTAATATAAAATATACCTTCTAATGAAGTTATAAAACGTTTGATGTCTTTGTAACAGCAAATAATGACAGTAAATTGAAGGTCGACCCAATTAATTTAATCGCTGGGCAGCGGCTGTAATATAGCAGTACTTCAAAAGTTGGCGCGACGCGAAAAGTGTCTCATACATAACAAAGTAAAAATGCCAACTCCTTTTAAAAAATTGTAAAAAGAATGAACTTTATAAGGATTTTAACGTAAGTAAGAACTGTAAGACCGCGCGTAGGAAAGAGTGCACGTAGCTCGTAAATAATAGAACAGAGACGGCCGTAATGAGCAAGAGTGTGTTGAATGCTAAAGCAGTTTCTTTTGTTTCAGTTTGCCTCACATACTTTCAGTATAGGTACATGTGGTTATTTTACGAAGACAAAATGTCCAAGCGTCTTCTATGCCACCGACTTGAGCTTGGTTGGTTAGCGTAAATTATAAACAATCTTAAAAATAACTATTTAGACAGTGATAATAAGATACCTAACGAGCACTACTACACCTACTTGGTACTTTTATGTCTTGCCTGCAATTACGTAAACCTCCAGAGGGTTATTCAATAAAGGCGTAGTAGTGTAAATTGCGTAGGTATATCAATGTTTCTTTACATTAGTAAAAAAACTGAGTATGACATCCAGCAAGATTGAAATTAGGAGAAAACGGATGTATAATGACATACTTAATAGTTAAATAAATAGGTCATGATAATTTTACGGAACGTGTATTTGGGCATTCAAGTCACGCATCATAACTATTTGATGTGAGCCAATGTCTATTTGAATATTTGCAGCCACTAAGTGTGGGTAGGAATCTTGTGTCCCTAATAACGGGAGCGACACAGACACGCGTTAATGTTAGCGACACGATCATAGCCCAGTGACGTTAATACGAAACGTGACTCCCGCATGGAGGCAAGAAAAACTCTGTTAAACACTTGTATAAGTACATCAGCCTTTCACGAAATCATGTTACGCCGGCAAAGCAGCGTTCATTTCACGCGACAACTGCCAGTCGACTTTACTGCGCTGATTGGTCAACTCAACTGTCAGTTACAGCCTATCAGACAGACCTATTTTCCAGCGGTGCAATACATTGCTGCAGTGCGGTGATGGACGAGGTTTAGAGTGTCAATAAGTTTGGACAAATAGAGGTGGTGACATTGCCTTCTCTAGATATCATAATTAAAGTCAAGTGATTTACCTATCCATTAATATACATGCCGGCACGTAAGTCTAACGATGACGAGTCACGTGGAGAGGATCTGCGCACCCACGGATACCGTTTTGTATACTTCAGCACATACAAGGTCAGATTAGACTTACGTGCCGGCACTTGTACTAGCAGTAATTGTACATTTATAGGTACATCGATGATTTGCTATATAATTGCTGTGGACGAAAAATCGATCTAGGGCTGAGAAAATATTTTCATCATTTTTGCAAACAGTATACTTCGCTTAGTTTCTTTGTTTTTCTTTTCTCTACATGGATACAATAGGTAGCTAGCATAATAATCTTAATATTTTATTGATTTTTCCATGAATAACACTTTCCCACGCAAAGGAAGATCCGTGGGCGTAAGCCTTAAGTTAATTAGTTGAATAAAACGGACGCACAATCCCTTGGCGTACAAATGAAGGCTTCCCAGTACAAGTACTGCCATAATAACGCTACTTCTATTTATAATATCAAGGCACGGGTCGCTTTTCATACAACTTGGTACAGAAAGCGACCCTTTATCTTTGTTCGTGAGTGTATGTAGAGTATAGTAAAATTAAAGATCGGTAACGCAAGAGAAAGAGAAAAAAAATACACGTATGTTAGGGCGAGATTGCTTGTGAGCTTAGCGGGCCTAGCTGACACTAATATTATTATTACCATACATTTCGATAATACATACGTAAGGTTAATAAGATTGCAGCAAAACCAGAGTGTTGAACTTTACCTGAAACAAACAAAAAAACTTTCACAATTTAAACAAAACAGATAACATAACCGAAGACAAACGTAAGCCTATTTTATATACATAAAAAAGTAAATCGAAAAACTCACGAACTAAACATGACATGTATTATTGGGTTTACGAATGTCGGTACTTTTTCACGGTTAGCTGGCTCCCCGATTGACTCCAGTTTACTAGACAGAAAAGTTTACTATAATCTAAACCCTGTGCCATGCCGAACGGAGAAACGTCGTTTTATTTCAATTTCTATGACTATAACAATTGAAATGTAATGCTTTTATACTACCTACGTAATCAAGGCAGTACCTTATTTCTACCAAGACTGTTCTACAAAATATGTAACAAAACTAGACAAAGAGAACGTAGGCGTAGCGTACAATATAATATACATGTACAAGTACCTACTGCCATAATAACGGGTAAGTACTTCTATTTATACTTGTAAGAAACTCGCCTATTCCACTCTGAATAAATTCACAAACTGCGTTGTATACTCAACAATACTCAATGTTTTATTCCCGTTTTCTTTGCTTTCTTTACAAATTTTTGCCCTACCGTATCAGGATTTGAACGTGAGTAGTTCTCACTATTGAGCGCCTATTCCAGTGAACCCGTGAGTGTTGTCTGACAGGTAAAGCGCTTATCTTCACACAACATGCTCCCGTGGCCTTCCCGACGCGCGCGATGTGACACTTCGGAGATAGGAACTTGTTAGTGTTGTCAGCTACCAACTGACATTATCACAGAACGAGGAAATTTGTGAACTTGGTTATTTATAAATAACTGCCAAATAGGTAATGTAGACAGCTTGAGCCGAACTGGCATCAGAAGCACCTGTTTAAATTCGATTTTACATTGGCAAAATCCAGACTTAATTAAACCTGGATTCCGATATAGGGATTATGTTTGCTTTTCTGTGAGCGATCTGCGTCTGCCGCTCAGTTCAGCTTAGTGGCATTTAGTGCATTCGTATTTTCTTGATGGCATTCGTTTGCTTATAAAGCCAACCGCTCTAGCTAGAGAAACAATTGTGTTTAGAACTGTTTAGAATTAGCAAACAGCTACCCTTCGGCGCTGATGAATCAACCTTGTGACATAATGGTTTTACTTAAATGGTTTACGATTAAAATAACATTAGAATTAGGCATACTCTCTATGGGACATCAGTGGGCGTGCAAACATGAGGGTAGATGAAGCTTCTTCAGTTTTTCGTCAGTCTACTCGTGATTATGAGGCATGGTACAGTGCACTGTACTGCACTGGTACTACGTTATGTACCGGGAGGTTATATATCGTGGTCTACATCCCGTAGAAAATATATCTTGTGACGTAATTAATCCACAGGAATAATCTTTACCTCGCCCACACTTTTGGTGTAAATATTGCAAATCGAAGTGTGAACACATCGCCTCGGCAGACTAATGGCCGCAGCGAAATTTGTTCAGACGTCTGTTTCAGATATAAGAAGCATTTCTATATCGACGTTGGCATCTTTGAAGTTGGATATTCCAACACTTCACTCGCCTTTAGAGACAATCAACGCAAATAGGACAACGTAATATCGCAACAGAATGTTGGCCGTTGTAGTTTGTTATTGTCTGCGTGTGTTTTTTTAAAGCTGTTGTTGGTAATGTTCACGTTTAAATGACTTTTAACTCACCATCTACTGTATGATTAATTTAGCATAATCATTAACATCTCCATAACCGGCCCATTCACGACGTCCCATTGATGGGCATAGCCGTCTTCTCAGAATGCGAGAGCTTGGGCTGTTGTCCCCATGCGAACTATTTGCTAAATTTAGACACGCTATCAAACTGATCCACTTGTATGTTCACTTTTCCTTCGTCATCATCATTATCATCAGCCTAAAGACTTCCACTGTTGAACAAAAGCCTCCCCCTTAGCACACTATAATGAACGACAACTCGCCACCTGCATCCACCGGTTTGCCGCAACTTTCACGATGTCGGCGGTCCGCCTAGTGGGAGGCCTGCCAACACTACGTCTTTCGGTTCGTGGTCGCCACTCGAAAACTTTTCTCTCCCAACGGTTGTTTGTTCTACGAGTGATGTGGCCTGTCTATTGCCACTTCAACGTCATACACTCACTTTTTCTTGTGATGTTTTAATTCACAGAAAATCTCATGGCAAATTTCAGTTCTAAGTCTGGTTGCCAACTAATCTAGACTCGAAATTCCAACTTCAAATCCTGCAACAAATTATCTTACTACAATTCTTTCTCCACGACGTGTGTTACTCCTTATATATCGTGCGACATACTTTACAGCGTATTACTGGCAGCCTTACGTTTTGTATGGTTTCGCGCTCGATGCAGCTTGTGCTAGTGCACTTAGTCGCAGGCGGGGCGGCACAGACCGCTATATTTTAACCATTCCTGTTTAAATCCACAAAATGAAATAGTTTCCACTACAGTAGGTATCTCAAAATAAAATAGCTATTAGAACAAATTTTAAATCATGTAAAACAAAGAAAATCTTAAGAACCGTGTTATAGGCGATACAGCAACTCATCATTTTTCACGATTTTTACGTTTTTGATTCTTCTTTCAACTTTAACGCCCACAATCACAATCACAGGCTTGACGAGATTTATGTACAGTCAAGGAATTTAATTCCTATGATGAACGCCGGCTGCATTCACGAAAAAGCATGACTCATTGTCATGTTCCGCGTGACGTCAGAGTGTGTAAGCGAGAGCGGCACGATCTTTTCGCGTGATGTCAGAGCTAGCAGTTCGAATATGTTGCTTTATGATGTTATTACGTAAAACTATGGTCCGTAAACCGACTTTACAGACAGTCGGTTTTTTATCTACACTAATATTATAAAGAGGAAAGATTTGTACCTATTTTTGTATGTTTGTAATGAATAGGCTCAAAAAGTACTGGGCCGATTTAAAAAAATCTTTCACCAATAGAATGCTACATTCTTCCAATTTGACATAGGCTACATTTCATTTTGAAAAAAATTAGGGATCCTTGGTAAAATGTGAACAATGTAACCGAAGGTGTAGAAAAATGAGTCTTAAAATGTCTTTCGTCGAATGCGCTGCCGAAACTATTAGCGATAGAACAAAATAATGTACAACAATATTGTCTTCAAAAAACTCCGCGGTAGCATATGTCCAACTATTGTAGTTATGTCACTACAACAACTTTTTTCATTTTAAACATTAATGAAAATGCTAACCAAATTCAAACCATGCTATTTATGTGTTTATATTAATCCTTATCCAAATAAATTATTTTATGGTCAAGACCATGTAACTACCTATAAAATAGTTTTTAAATTATTTAAATTGGACTTTCTATTCAAAAGATATTACGAATTAAAAAATTCAAACAGTAAACAAAACCGCCATAGCGCCGTGGCCGTTGTTTGCGATGCAGTCTGAAAAGCGCGCCGGGCATCGCGGCGGGCGGGGTGGAGGGGGCACTGAAATACAGGAGTGGGGCGTGCACGTCTGCCCGCCACTTAATTTTTTTTAAATACAAATAAAAATATTTGTGAAATAAAGTGTTTTATATCCAAATTTCCAAAAATAAATAATTACTTATTTATTGTCTACCCCGTGCGAAGCCGGGACGGGCTGCTAGTAGTTAAGTAAAGCGATGTCACTATGACGTTTTATTTGAAGAGGTTCATGGATGGGTCAGGAAAATTCCTTCATTGTACAGAGAGCAATTGAAAATATTTTAATGCTCCAAATTCATCTAAATTCTTAGAACCTCCTTAAATATTGTTTGTTTGTTTGTATTGTAAAATAACTAAATCAAGTAATATTCAAACACCGCATTTTACTTGCAGTGCAACCAAAATGCAGCATTCTCTCATTGCAAAGCATAGCCTTAGGGCGAAAAAAGGTCCATCTTTGAGTTCACCAACGCCAACTTGACTTCTTATACTTGACTACAGTCGGAAGAAATTACTTCACACACTTTGTACTTTTATAGTTGCTGTTAATGTCGCCATGTAATATTAATGACTTGGTATATTTGCGTGCAAATTATGTAGAAATTGTCGGTTAATGGACCACTGTCCAGTATTTCTAACCTGGAAAAGGTAAGATAGATTTCAATTTCCTTTTCGAATACCTAGAAAATTATCATTAAGTAACTGATATATAAAAGTAAAAGAAAAATTGTATTTAAAAGGTTTTTCGTGTTAAACGGATGTCATCAGCGTTGAGGTTTCTTCCTGTTTTATTCAACCTCGAGATATATTTTAAAATTTTCTTTGTATATTTTAAAACATCGTCGAACAACGCAATATCAGCGGCACACCTGCTGTCCCAACTCGTCTGATTTAATAACGGGAGCCGGCGTTCAATTCCTATGACGTTATAAATTTAATATTTTTACGCCACCCGTCTATAGCTGCATCGTGGTTGCGCATGTATTAATAAAATGTGGGGGAAAATTCATTTCCGCGTATCGCCCGCTGATTGTATCGATCGAGATAGAAATCACGCAGAAATCTTTCGATCAATTTCGTACTTATCGCATGACTGTCGACTATACGCAAAACGAGTAGGTAAATGTGCCTTTTCGTTATTTGTACGCAAAACCGTTGCCGCAATTTTGCTTTAATCACGCACAATTGCGTTCGCAGGCACTGCAAGTCTAGTGGAAAAATGCCGGCTGGTAAGCTACATTATTGGTATTTCTATATTCCTAAGACTATACCATCTCAATTATACTTGGCTTCGTCCTCGAGATTAGCATATATGTACTTGTAGTAACGCGTAGCGGACACCATTCTCACACTATATTTGAGATACTACCTTATTTTTTTTTTTTTTTTTTACGGTAGTTCCACATCCTTTCCTTATTACGTCCACCGGCAGCCGTCTTCATTCGCGTTTTAGTGCTTCGCCATTCCACACGTTCTCACCTCTAGGCACTAGTGATTAGTGGTATAAAAAATAATAATGCCTAAAAGGTGTAGTGATGATCCTTACGTATATTTAAAAGCAAAAATAAAGAAGTTGGAAAGGAAGGTTCTTCGTGGCACACGACGCACCATAGATTCCAGTTCATCGTTGGATTCACCTTCTCCCCCGCGCCGGTCGCGAACCAAAGGTATGTTAAGGATATGTCTTTATTAATATACTACACGTATATTAGTTACTTTTGCTCATACTTACTTACAAATTTAATATTGAATCGGTATAGCGGGTAGTTCGAGGGGCTGCCTCATACCGATGCATATTGAGTTTTAAATAACGCGGATAGTTTTCGGGGCTATCTCGTTATTACTTGTACGTCGTTTACGGCATACCCACGTATATTTATGAGAAAAAGTTCCTACAGTACCCGGGTTTGCGTGCCTCTCTTTGGAGTTGTTACTACCCGTTTTTTGCGGTACTGTAGGTAGTATGCACCTGGGTTTGCGTGCCTCTCTATGGAGTCGTTACTGCCCGTTTTTATGGTGCTACATACAATGCATACCACCTGGGTTTGCGTGCTTCTCTTTGGAGTTGTCACTACCCGATTTTAAGTTTTGCGAACAGTATGTAGGACTGTTTCTTAACTCATTGAGGGTTATGCATAAACCTGACAATCGTTTTATCGATTTCAGACCGCCATGACACAAACCGCAAACGTCATAGACGTCGAATCCAGAGTCCGGCCTCGTCGTCGGACGAAAGCGATGAAGGAGATAGTAAATCACCTTCACCACCTGTGGAGCCCACCTCGCCTGTGCCGAGTAGCCTTGCCTCGCCAGAGCCGCGCGCCGAGGGTGCGGCCGCCGCCGCCGCGCTCGATGCCGCCGCCGCGCCAACGACGTCCAGCACCCCGTCCACGTCCGCCGCCCCAACTATGGACGCCGCACCCTCCACGCCCGTTGCGCCCGCGACGGGACCTGCCGAAGCGTCGTGCATCGAAACAGAATTAGACGCTGAATTATTGGATATTCTCGGAGTAGATCCGACAAAGGCTACTAAATATGGAAAAGATATTCAAAAGGATCTTGCGGTTCGCCTTGAGCATTTTGTCACGTCAGGTATGACAAAAGAGGCCCGAAAAGAACTGACGGATAAATATCTTATTCCGAGCAACTGCAGACTACTGGACTCACCGTCGCTTAACCCAGAGATTAAAGCGGCACTAACGGACTTAGTCACGAAAAGAGACAAAGCAATCGAGGCAAGACAAAAAATGCTCGGTACTGCTATGTCTGCCCTTAGCGAAGCGATTACGCTCTTGTTAACAGGTAATGAGAAAAACTCAGCCTTGACGCGCCTTCTCATGGACGCCTGCCGTATACTCTCCGACTGTCAATATAATGATTCGAATACGAGACGTAACTATGTTCTCTCGTCTGTAAAAAGGGACATGAAAGACCAATTGCAAAACACTAAGGTCGACACTTTACTTTTTGGGCAAAATTTATCTGAGACAATAAAAACCGCTCGAGCGATCAATAAATCGGGAGCCGAGTTAAAGGCGTACGTACCTGCTGCCAAACCGATGCCCAACAAAAAGAATGCACCTAGCACATCAAAAAACTGGAGAGGCCCGAATCTAGCACCCAAGCAGACAACGCAGACGCCGAGGACGACACCCGCTACGCAGACGAAGACTCCGCGCTTCGGCTCATCCAAGCAGTCTCAGAGTCGTCGCAGCGAGCGCAGTCGTCGCTAGACTCGGTAAACACAGCTGGCAGACTCGCAAAGTTTTATAAACAATGGTCACTAATAACGAGTGACCCTGTCGTTCTCTCCGTTATTAGGGGCTATCAAATTCCCTTTTATAGGCCTGTTTCTCAAACATCTTGTCCACCAACGCGTGATTATTCGGCTTCAGATCATGCCGACTTTTGTAAAGCCATTAACGATTTGCTATCTCTAGGTGCTATATCTAAGTGTCAACCATGTGAGGGCCAATTTTTGTCGAGCATATTTCTAGTATCGAAGCCAAATGGTACAAAGCGTTTCATTTTGAACTTAAAAAATTTGAACAAATTTATACATCCGAAACACTTCAAAATTGAAGATTTACGAACAGCTTTAAAATTAGTTACCGATAGTTGCTTCATGGCAAAACTAGATTTAAAGGACGCTTATTTTTCAATCAAGATCCATAAAAAATTTAGAAAATATTTGCGTTTTCAGTGGGGTTCTCAGCTATTCGAATTTAAAGTGTTACCATTTGGCCTCAGTACGGCGCCTTTCATTTTCAGCAAAGTCATGAAACCCGTTGCTCGTCTCCTTCGTTCTGCCGGGTACTTATCCACGGTGTACCTAGATGACTGGCTCCTAATATCACAGTCCTATACAGGATGTGCTGATAATGTCTCACAAACAAAAACTTTACTGACATCTCTCGGTTTCACCCTAAATGAAGAAAAGAGCTGTTTTATTCCTAACAATTCTTGCGTGTTTTTAGGTTATGTCATCAGTTCAATAACTTTCGAAGTCAGTTTGCCGTCAGAGAAAGTTGATAGAATTAAAAAAGAAATTGAGAAATTCTTCACCATAAGACGCTGTACGATTAGATCATTCGCACGCTTAGTAGGTCTTCTGATTTCGGCTTGCCCGGCTGTCGAATACAGTTGGTTGTATACCAAATATTTTGAACGCCTAAAGTATTTAAGCCTCAAAGACCATAACGACTACGATCGTTATATGGTATTACCTGAATCAATAATGCCTGACCTGACCTGGTGGCATAAGTCTATTCAAAATTCAGTCAGCAAAATCAAACGAGACGACTATGTCATAGAAATCTTTTCAGATGCCTCTCAATCTGGGTGGGGCATAGCTTGCGGGGACGATAGAGCTAGCGGGTTGTGGAGCGAAGAAGAAAGCCGCCAGCACATTAACTATCTAGAATTGCTGGCCGCTTTCTTCGGTCTGAAAATTTTTGCTAAAAATCTAACTAGCTGCCAAATCTTGTTACGGGTTGATAACACAACCGCTATATCTTACATCAATCGGATGGGTGGCATCCAATACCCACACCTAACAAGAGTCACGAAGGAATTGTGGCAATGGTGTGAGTTTCGCAAGCTGCACGTGTTCGCCTCGTACATAAAGTCTTCGGACAATACAGAAGCTGATGCAGAATCCCGACGCATTCACCCCGATCTCGAATGGGGCCTATCAGATGAGGTTTTCCAACGTATCGTTGATAAGTTCGGTTCACCAGAAATTGATCTGTTTGCAAGCAGGATCAATAAAAAGTGCCAAAAATACATTTCATGGCACCGTGACCCCGAAGCACACGCTATCGATGCATTCACAGTAAAATGGAATACCTTCTTCTATGCGTTTCCGCCCTTCCCTTTGATTCTCAAATCCCTGCGTAAAATAATTTCCGAAGAAGCCCGGGGAATAATGGTGGTCCCCTTTTGGCAAACCCAACCGTGGTTTCCTCTCTTCAAGAGCCTTGTTTCCTCAGAACTGTTGTTATTTAATCCTAATGAAAACCCTTTGATTTCTCATCTTTTCAGCCAACGGAAAATCCACAAGAAAATTACCCTGGCGGTCGCAATATTGTCCGGACGGCCATGTTAAAGCAAAATGTACCATCATCGGCCTTAGATGTTATGCTTGCATCACTCTCACCTAACACCTTTAAACAATATGATGTTTACTTGAAACGATGGTATTTATACTGTACTAAAAACAACGTCGATTTGTACACAGCGTCCATTCCCGATGTCATTAATTTCCTCGCAGAGCTTCATAATGACAATGCAAAATATAGTACGTTAAATACTTGCCGCTCTGCTTTAGCGCTCGTACTTGGCGAGCACATTGGGCAGGACGAGAAACTGAAACGATTTTTTCGAGGTATATTTCGGCTTCACCCTCCTAGGCCGAGGTATGACTCGACTTGGGACCCATCAGTTGTCCTAAACTTATTGGAAAACTATTACCCTAATAACGAGTTAAATTTAGAAATTCTTTCTAAGAAGTTAATCACATTACTTGCCTTAATAACTGCACACAGAATGCAGACGTTTTCCAAAATTAATTTAAATAACATATCTATTGGTCAAACACAAGTAACTATAAAAGTTCCCGACCTAATTAAAACCTCAAGGCTGGGTTCCTGCCAGCCACTATTGGTTCTCCCTTTTTTCGATGCAAAGCCCGCAATATGTCCCGGACGTACATTGATTTCGTATTTGGATAGAACGTCAACTCTGCGTGCAGATGTTAACAGCTTATTTATAAGTTTTAGAAATCCTCATAGAGCAGTCTGCAGTCAGACACTAAGTCGGTGGGTGCGAAACACCTTAACTGATAGCGGAATTGATGTTTCAATTTTTGGTGCGCACAGCACACGGCACGCGGCCGCCTCTGCTGCGCACAGGTTAGGCGTAAGCCTCGATACAATTAAACGAACTGCCGGATGGAGCGGCAGCTCTCAAACTTTTTTTAGATTCTATAATAGACATCTACATGTTGATTATAATAATGAAGGAAATAACCTTTTCGCTGAAGCAATAATCTCTTGTTCAAATAACAATGATCAAATATAGAAGATTAATATACGTTTTCTTTCTCTTATTTTATGCTTTTCATTGTTTCCGTTTCCTACATAAGAACATATCCACCTCTATGTATATCACGCCCGCTTAACTAAAAGCTCTAAACATCTACAAGTACATATATGCTAATCTCGAGGACGAAGCCAAGTATAATTGATGATTAAACGAACTTACCTGTACGTGAAGTTCAATCATAATTATACGAAGGCTTCGTCCGAAGAGATTAGCATCCCTCCCTCCCTTTATAATATATAGCTAGCCCCACAGGCGTGATATTAAGCTCTGAACTAAATGAAGACGGCTGCCGGTGGACGTAATAAGGAAAGGATGTGGAACTACCGTAAAAAAAAAAAAAAAAAATAAGGTAGTATCTCAAATATAGTGTGAGAATGGTGTCCGCTACGCGTTACTACAAGTACATATATGCTAATCTCTTCGGACGAAGCCTTCGTATAATTATGATTGAACTTCACGTACAGGTAAGTTCGTTTAATCATCAATTAAATGTCTTGTCTGGCTGTCTCACATATCATAATTAGTCCCCTGAACCTGCGAAACAACGCGTACAAAAATGAGGTTTACGCCGTATAAAATATTTGGTTACATTTAGGCCAGGCCGTATATCAAGCTTGCAAAATCCGCGGTGGTAAGAATTTTTCCCGCATTAATTCTTTATGTCTCCACTTGGAAAATTACGTTGTTGAAGATTCCTTTTTTGAGCGAAATTATTCTAATACATTTGGGTATTCTTATAAGAATAAAAACGACGTTTGAAATGTCGTTAACAAGTTTCCGTAAATATTTACGCGGCATAAATGTATAATATTAACTTGGGCATGAATTCTTAATGCATATCTAACGGTACATTTTCCTACTGTTTAAAAAAAATGAATTAGGTCTTTTCTGTGCGATATATTTTTATTTATTTATTTATGTATTTTTTGTAATACAATTTGAAAATAAGAAATTTAATACATTTCTTACCGCGCATCCAACTCTAGCGGAAATCGTGTAATTCTAACTTCTAACATAAGAATTACTAGACTTACCTAGTCCTGATATCAATGACGCTACCACACTTTAAAAAAATCACTAACGCTGGGGTGGAGTAGATGGTAAAGTATCAATCAGAGATTGTAAGTTTATCACACAAAAACGCCTCGAGCGCCTCGTGATGTCTCAATGGTTATGGAAAAATTGGCGGCTCCTCTTGCTATGGCTACAAAATAATCATTATATTTTGTTTTAATACTGCAACGCTAACGCGCTCGAGATTTTTTATGATACAAGAAAAATACACTTAGCGCTCTGTCATAGAGCGTCATGCATAAAGCAGCGAGAGTGAGCGTAACAAAGAAATTAAAAGGTTTATTTTATTTTCAAAGCGCAAGTATGGCGAAATTTATTAAATGATCCTCGCGGCCATGGACTACGGAAATTGGAATTAAAAACTATTTTCAAACCAAAACTGCTGAAAATATCGTCCGTTCCCTTTTTCACATTACCGTTGTCACAAAGTTTGAATATTTGCGAGCTAGAGTTTATCCGACGAAATAAAAAATAAAAACAGTTTTTGTTTTTGACTAACCGGTATGAACAGTGCAAATAAACGTAAAAATACATATTGCTGTGACAAAGTAAAGCGTTTATTCAAGCAGAATTCAATTTAGTAATTAATGTTCTTTCTTTCATTTAATTTTAGACAATACAGAACAATAGCGCCTTTAAAATAGCGCAAGTAAAATTCTTCAGTAAGTACTTAAAACGAAACAAATTACGAGAATCTCGATAAATTATTTTTTTAACTCAAACGCCGGGGCTAAATGGTCGCCTTTAAAAGATTTAAAACAATAAATATAACCAAAACAGAAAACAATTAAGCAACGGCGATCGTTAAAGAAAATAATTGTTGAAATATTGCGTCGTTTTCAGCTCTGGGTCGATGGTTCGCGAGAAAAAAGCACATTATACGCCGTTCTGAGCAGGAGGTGCCACCTGCCTTCATCGTTACGATTCGGGTTATTGCTTCTAGGAAAATAAGAATCCACTCCAAGCCGAGAGCCGGGCATTAACAGCTATTATTGCAAGCCTTCGATGTTCAATCGTACGCAAAAATCTTTAATAAGCCTAATGTATTCTATTCTTATGCAAATTTTGCTCTAAATAGCTGTAGGATTCGGGTCGCCTAAATTAAAATGAATTGGAAAAACATTTAGTATTGTTTCATTTTATGAATTCGTCAACATAGAATTATAATTAAAGATTTTATTTCGGTAAGTAATGATATTTCTTTTGCAACTTAGACTTTACAGCAGTCTTATAAAAAAAATACTTTTTTAAAAAAAAATTGTGACCTGATTTCAGTATTAATCATTTATTAACAAAAATCAGTTAAGTTCTTTTATAGCTTTGAAAGCCTTTTTCTACGTGCAAAAAATACAATTTTGCTCTGCACAGTCGATTTGCAACCCGCATTGCAAGCCGCTTGAAAAGTGACAGTATCAAATTGGCCAATTGAGTCATGTTCGTTAATCCACGACTCACTTATCTTAATCTATAAAACCGACAAAAGTTCAACCGAACATTCCCATTCCGCTGGAAGATTGTTAAAGTCGGGCAAAGTTGGAGCCCTAATGTCTCATTACTCTGCGATCTCGACTATGATGAGACCACTAATCACGATACGAGCAAACTTGCAACAATGAGTAACAAGTCCTTGGAACTCATTTGCTTACATTAGCACCGCGAAAGCATTGTAAGAGCATTTTAACATTATACAACAACGGTAGCGCTAGCGGTAGCGGCATAAGTTTTATAATGGGTCATAACTTCATTATATCGTATAGTTTAAACCATGTAATTACGTGCATTTTAATAACTAGCTCACGCTCACGCCCACGTTCCCGAATTCTCTATTCGCAATCCGTTCATCATCCCTTTCTCTGAAACGGTAAAAGATGACGTTAGAATAAGATAGTAATACAATAAGCATCTCTTGCTAATCGTAGACATCCAAATGCCGAACACAAATTTAGATAATATGTTAGGCTTCAGTATCATCCCTAATTGAGTACTGAAATACACCTCACAAACAAGGGAATCGATACGTAGCTATACAAGGGTTTAATTAAAGGTTATTTGATACCTCGGCGCACAGGTGTCATTGTCATGTGGTTCGATAAAATTACTCGCTATTGAAAACTGCAGTCTTCTGAAACATTTCTGAAGCAGTTTAGAGTATCAGGTTCATTTTTTTTAGGTATTCATAAAGTTAGCTTGCATAGAGCTCAAAACTAAAACAATGTTACAATTCATATATCTTCGGCTCGTGGCAAGATAATCTCGGGGCTCGTGAAGTAATGACATACTTTCCACACTAGCATCGAAACGTATTATAGTTATTTGAAATTGACCTTTGCAAAGTAACGCCTGATTCAATGAAAAATATTCAGAACAAATCCTTAATACAAGAATGTAAGATATACGTGGCTATGACATACCGATCGATACTAACCAGTCGTTTAAAAGCATAAAAGAAACGTGTAGGTTATACGAGATGAAAGGAAAATATGCTTCAAGTCGGCTGTCTCCAGTATATTTTCCACGTATCAAATTTATTGATAATCTATTTATGTATGTGCCTGTTTATTTTCTTTTATGTCAGTTTTAGAGCCGGATACGTAGAGTATTCCGGATATTTGCACGGTTCGGGAAAACGACGAATCCTATTGGTAGGTACTTTATATAGGTATAATTACCTATATAAAGTACCTACCAATAGGATTTTCTGCTGTAATCAGCAGAAAATAAGATGAATATTGAAAAAAAAGTAGCTAATAAAGACTTAATTTCATTCTTAAAAAAAGATGACGACTATTCATTCGACGACCAGATAGTAGTGGTTAGAGAACCCTGACTACGAAGCTTGAGGTCCCGGGTTCGATTCAATTCCCGGTCGGGGCAGATATAGGTATTGTATGAAAAATATGAACTGTCGGTCTCGAGTTTTGGATGTTTGAAACGTACCTATTTATCTATGTATTTAAATAAATAAATATCTTGGGAAAATTGACACCAATTGACCTAGCCCCAAACTAAGCAAAGCTTGTAATATGGGCACTAGACAACGGATAAACATACTTATATAGATAAATACATACTTAAATACATAAAATATTAAACATCCAAGACTCGAGAACAAACATTCATTCAAACATTTATTTATTAACATACTTATATAGATAAATACATAAAATATTAAACATCCAATACTCGAGAACAAACATTAATTCAGACATTTATTTATATGTATAAGTATGTTTATCCGTTGTCTGGTACCTATTTCAAACAATAAACTGATTTTAACTATAGGTACTTTAATTTTCATTAACAATCAAAACAAATCAATCCGAATGCAGCACTGATTGTATGGTAAAGTTAGCCCATATAACTAATGAAGGCTATTATAGGTTATTTGTATCACACCCCTAATTATAACTATCGAATTTATTTGTCTACCGAAGGCAAGCTTAACCCAATCCACTTTGAAACTACACACAAAGCTATTTAAACTATTGTAAACTTTGGCACACATCAATATTCGGGCGTGATATTAATTTGCCAACAGTTATAATAATGTCTAGTGTGTTTCAAACTTCGCCGTATACATGCTATAAACCAGCTTAACAAAATGTCATGGCCTATAGTGATAAATTTAAATACAGCGTTTGAAAAGGTAAAGAAACATAAAGGACTTCATTCAATCGCAAAGACGAACGATCTCAAGCCAAAGATTATCTATACAGATGTCATTAAATTGATCCACCTATTTATAGCCTAATAATATTCACTTCACGTATTATTTATTGAGAGATACTTAACCCAAATAAGTAATATTATGATGGAGCTTAATAGGCATTCGCTGATCTCTTTTAACTTATAGCTCATCGTATTTGCTGTGCTCTTTTAACCAATATCTCTCATCGGCTTCGAACTTAATTACGCACAAATTCATCCTGGCAGCTAATAAAACTCCTATTACAATTTTTGGTGGCCGGGTCGTATGTCACGCGCTCAATCTGGCTTGCCCACTGATTAAGTCAATTTAAAACGAGTAGGTACGCGTCACCACGAACTTTATGCCCCGAAGGGAGATCTGTCATCTTCACTGTGGATTACAATTTCGTCAGGACTGATGCTGACATTTCATTTCCTATTCCACATTCGTGAAACATCCCTAATTTACTCATCAAATTTCCCTACCCAAAATTAATTTTGAATTTGGAAGCGCCACAAATCATACACGTATGAAGGTACGTAGTGTTTTCCCGCGGGGATCGCGTGCACTCGCTCATAAATTGGCCGCCTTTGTAAAGCGGAATTGGTTTTTCTCCAAGTTCGATATAGACATTGGAAAAGAAAAAAATCCGTTATGAAAACAAATGGTACTGATAGAGGAAATAGATAGTGATCGGCAACCCTTGCGGGCAGGCTTGGAATAGATCGGGAAAATGGATTTAACGTCTACAACGAAGCGGTGAAATGGAGAGAATCACCGTATGATTACTATAGGAATATTAGTTATAATGAGCTGTATGAGGAGAATTGACAGAAACTGAACAGATTTTTTTACAAAAAATAGGCATGTACCTACTTAATTACGTGTTAAACGTTAAATCAAGTCTTTTCCAAATGACTCGAGTAACGAGTGTGTTAATTTGGTTACAGAGGAGTTTACAGCAAAAAAGAGTAGGTAGGTAAGTAAAAACATTTTTCCACAGGTGTTTGTTAAATTTAAATCTCGAAGAACAAAACAGAATAATTGATACCTACCATCCTTCAACAATGAATCTTTCTGTATAACAATGAGCGAGTAAACTAAGGAGGAAGACTTTATGCTAAGAATTTAATTAAGTCTATTACGTAGGTACTTCGCCTTTCTTTGTTGCGAAGCATTGTAAACAGATTTTATTTTTTATTTGTAAGTACTTATAGCTACAATGTAAATAAGCTCTAAAAGAGATTCATTGTTGATTCTCGTCTGAATTATAAATTACCCTACAAATTGTAAAAAAAAACTATTTACTGACTCTAGATAACAACAAAGGCCACAGACAAAAAGGTCTGTCCAGATCGCTACCACCGTCTTACTCGCTAATCCTGCCGCCTGGCAGCAGTGCATGCTTTGTTGTATCCCGGCGTGGAGAGTTAGACGACCCGTAAATTTACTGGCACATGAGGTATTTCATCTTAGCCCTCTAGACTGGCACTCATCAGCAACCATTTCGGTGTCTATGAGTGGTGGTGATTACTTAATGATTTGGTGAGTCACTGGGTGCGCATCAGAATACATAAAGTTTAAAAGGTTCAAAATATATAATGCTATTTTCACTGAACCTATTAACAAAATTAACTTTTTTGATATCGTAATCTGTAGATTGGTTTAGGTTAGGTTAGGTTTGTTTTATAACAATCCTGTTAATTGGTCACTTTCTGAGAAAATCGCATTATATATTTTGAACCATTATGTAGGTATTTTAACCCATTATGCATTTTAAACTTTATGTATTTTAATACGTACCTACCCGAGTCACTTGGTCCTTTGCCACTCTGTTCAATAAAGTGACAAAAAATACTAAACTCACAAATCTGCCAGCCAAATCCAATATTTCCTATTGACGTTTGATTTCACGCCAGCGGAACGTCAAACGGGATTACGAGTTAACGGGTTCAGTCTAAGCTCTGTTTATTAGCAACTACTCCGTCTTCACATAACTAGTAGTAATATCTAGTAAACCCACATTTAGAGACTTCGATAAACACTCAAATGAAATATTATATGTGGTGCTTTAAATGCGACTGAATTGCCACAAGCGGTTGCTAGGCAGGCGACATGAACTTGAGACAGTCATATTCATAATCCCTCGCGGGAATTGTGCTATTTTCTCGAGATAAAAGATTATGCTTTGTCTTCCCCGGGCCATGATCAGTGTGCAAAATTTCTTTTTAATCTATGCAGCCTTTTATGGACGATTATACTCGTAATATGCGAATACTATTGCGTCATAGACTAAATTAAACTCACCAATATGCTAGACATTTATAATACTAGCTGTTGCCAGCGACTTCGTCTGCAAAGAATTCGTTTATCGCTATCCCGCGGGAACGACGCAATTTTCCGGGATAAAAAGTAGCCTGTGTGCTATTCCAGACTTTTCTCTATCTATGTGCCAAATTTCATCCAGCTCCATTGGGCCGTTCTGGCGTGATTGAGTAACAAACAAACAAACATACATACATCCATCCATCCATCCATCCATACTTTCGCATTTATAATATTAGTTAGATTAGATTAGTTAGATTAGTAGACTATCAGGTAAGAGTAAGTTTGTATCTACAGTTATTCGTCTTTAAAACTTTATGAAGCGAAGTTGTTAAACCCTTGACAAAAGAGCCACATTTTTTTGAAACAATGATAAAATATTCTTGTCACCAAGTTTTATTAAAATGCCTTTTAAGTATGTATGTATGTATAACTCTTTATTGTACATAAAACACATTAATTTTACAGATAATGAGACAAATAGATGTACAAAGGCGAACTTAAGTACCTTCCTGTAGAATTCATAACGAATTCCAGACTAAGTGAAATAAACGAGAATTTAGTAACACAGTTTCATTGCGATAGTTTACTTTACTTAGGTACCTATTGTAAGCGGGTGGATTTTTGACGTTGTAATTTGTGTGCCATGCTAAACGTATTGCACACAAATTACAACGTCAAAAATCCACCCAAGCGTTACCTGAAAGCTACAGGTAGGCACAAGTAGACATAAATTGCCGATTGAAAAATGAAATACTTAATAATACAATTATTTAAACTAGAACAAATTAGCGAAATAAATTGTTTTAAATTAAATCCCCCCCGAAAAACAAATTAGAAAAAGTAAAGTTAAAAAAAGGGATACCAGTCATGTATTTAATCCAAAACAGTAAAGTACTACTAAACTGTACAACACAATAATTCATAAATATCACTTAATAGAGATTATCGAACGGTTCAGGTAACCCCCCGCCTAAGAGCGACGAATAATGTGGCTGTATGCATCATCACGTTTCAACAGTAATACCGTCGAATATCGCTCGGGGCATAGCCGGCGCCGGCGGCACGCGGCGGGTACTGGTCTCTTGCTATTCGCACGAGCATGATGAGAGAATTTTGGAATCAGAATTCGTAACAGGCAAAAGCATTGGATACTATGACGTCATAATGCGATTAAATTCCGATTCAGTTAAGGTTCGCTCGCTGCCAAATTCATACTAAAAATGACAGCTAAAACCTGATCTGAAGGTTGCTGTTTAACAGTGAAATTTTCAGATTGTCTAGATGAAAAGGAGGCTGGTAGCAATTTCAATTGTTGTTTATTAGTACAACATAGAAGAATGGATCCAAGTATTTCATTGAGTTTAATGAAATTTAAACATCTGTTGCTGGGGTGTTTCGGTGTTTCTTCTTTTCAGTGAAACGTTTTGTGAGCCGAGTTTTTTGCTCATAAATCTTACATGAATTCAAATAATATTACCCACACACATTAACATGACCTACATACCTAACATATAATTTCCACTGTTGTATCTCATTACGCTAGCTCCAAACTCACGTACTACATAGCTATGTACGGTAATCTGTACCATATTTCCAAAGGCTATTAGGAAAACAACGATATCGTGCATACCTGCACTTACTAGCTCTTGCACATATCCTTTCATTGCCTTTGCAGGAATAACATGAGAACGTTCCATCTGAATACAAAGTTGTACGAACCAATGCAAAAACAATAGACAGAGTCCGATTCAGCGTATTTCCCCTGTGACTTACCACGTGAAGTGATTCTGAGTATCACGTACGCGGGAACAGTACCAACAAACGAGATCCCGAAAAAGATAACACGTGCTTTAGCTACGACTTGAATTTTAAAACAAATAAAAACAGAACACAATATTGGTACTGGCATGTTATAAAATATTTTTAACCCCCGTCGTTTCAAATCTTATATTGGGTAAGCCATGAATTTTTGGATAAAAATAACCAACTTATTCTTTGTGGCAACTGAATGTTTTACCCAAATTTAAACTTCACTTAACTTTACTTCACATCAGTATGAGAACGGGAGCTTAAGACGTCACAAAAAATGTAAAACAAGCGTTCTAAAAACAAGTTTATATTTAAAACAAAAAAAAACTATATAATTATAATTATCATCACAAATTAATGCCACAACGTAGAGCGCTTAAAAGGTGTGCAAATGTGAATACGAAGCGACACATAAATCATCAATGTCAATTTGTGTCACCCACTGACCGCAGTATTGATGTAAGTACTTCCCACGCGTGGCCTAGTTGTTTATTCAACGTGTCGCCACTGATCTGACTATAGCATTCAGATTTTATAGTACTGAAGAGATTTTATGGTATTATAGGTAGTAAAAAAGTTTTTAAATCAGTTTTTATTATTTGATTGTTTTTTTATATAAGATGGGGCAAACGAGCAGACGGGTCACCTGATGGAAAGTGATCGCCATCGCCCAGGGACACCTGCAAGACGTGGGGAATCACAGGTGCGTTGCCAACCCTGTGGTGTGATTGTTTTGTGGAACTGAAAAAATGTATAGTATGGTGATCTTAATAGTGTACCTGACTGCTGTTTTCCAAAACAAACGCGATAAGTAAAAATTGAACACCAAAGTAACCTCTGATTAAACTTTTCAAGCTGGTAATGATTAATGATTAATATTAAATATACCTTGATTATTAGTATAACAGTTTTTTTGCTTAGTTTTACAATTTGAATTGTCTTTAGGTTTACCAAAGGAAATTTGGAATGCTTAAAAAGTACGTTGATGCTAGGCAAACATATTCGTAGTATTGTTTTACTTTTTATTTCCAATTCAAATTTTCAGAGCCACCGAGGCAAAACATCTGCGTTAACATATTTTGATCTGTACTTACAATTATTACAATAAGTAATGGTAAATTTTATGCTTTCAAATGAAAGACGGAGTAGTACTTCAATAAAAAATATTAAACAAGAAATGGTGACGCCTTTTCTCGTAGGTACTGTAAGTCTTTGCATAAATTGCTTGATCATGGTCACAATTTAGTATTAATGTGTTTAGTTTATTCTTCGTACATTTTCTACTCTTCGTTGTCCCAGTCTAATCTCGTATGAGTAGAATTAAGTTAATGTAAAGTGTCTGAACTGATAAACACCGGTGTTCCTCTTGACGGGCTTAGGTATACGGAACTGCGTCTCCGACGAGAGAACAACATTAAGGTATCGTTACTGCATACTTGCTGTTACACCTGATACACTGACACACAGACGACTGAGACGGCAAATGAAATACTGTGAACTGGGCCTAACCATGACGTCTTAATGCGATTCAGTTTAGGTTCGCTACTAAGCGATAAGACCGCCTATTGTATACTTTGTTCTTTGTTTCTGTATTGTTTTGTACTGCTTTGTGGTGTCCAATAAAGAGTCTTTGTGTTGTATTGTATTGTTCGCTCGCTATCAGATTCGTACACACACAGTTCGTAGTGACACCTAAAACTTGAACTGAGCCGGAATTAAGATGCCATGGTAAGGCCCCAGGTAGCTACTATTGCATACTTGCTAAATATTCGAACATGCGTGTTAGTTACTGTTGGGATATTGTGTTGTAATCAACAACTTTATTAAATTCAATAAAAATGTTAGGGCTGTTATATTAGCTGGTGTGTCAAAACACCAAATTAAATTTCGGAATATTTTTAGGTTATTAAAATTCAAAATACATGTCTTTGACTTCTGTTTTATTTTAAGTTTATGATTAATTTAATATAATTGACAACATTTCATATTTCTGAGCCTATAGTTTTAATGGTTTTCTGTATTTTGTTTGAAAAGATGAACATGCTGGAAGTTTAATTTTTTTGCTAGGGTTTGTATTTAATTTATAATTAATTTATTAATTTTTGCTTATTCTAAAAGGGCGTAACTCCGAAACTATCACAGAATAGACACTTATCCTTTTGTCTTTTCTGTATAGAAAAAAAACCGACGTCAATTTCAAATTGACAATGTCAGGCCTTATTCTCCGATATTCGATTTTCGATATTCGCTTCGTGCTGTTCCGCTCATACTAATATAGTCATTAACTTGAGAGTGAGAGAGAAGGTATGCAACGAACTTCAAAAATAGAATTACAGAGTTGCCCCCCTTGTACTTTGAAGTTGTCAAATACAAAATTATGGTCGCTTACTTTTTCTCGTGAAAAAAGCAAAGGCATTTCACCCATCCTGTGGTAGTTTTGGTAAAATTAGGACATATTTTTAATTAATTTTTATTTTTTATAATAAGCGATATTAAAATTATATAAACATATTGCAGTGATCAGGAGGCAAAATGCTTTCGAACCATATATACATTTTCAGGTGTTATAAAAATGAAATGTTGTCAATTATATTTGTAATGTTGTTTATTCCAATAAATCATGAAAAATTTGAAATACCTAAACTGATTTGGCATTAATTTAATAACTAATAATACTGCTATCAATATGAAAGTCGATTCTGAGCAAAACTAATTAAGCACAAAATTAACGAATCTCGTATACATAATTAATTAGTGTGATGTTGCGTAAAACAAGGTGTTGTTAACTTACTCGTATCATTCATTTTGTATTTACTTGACATCTGGACATTTTATCTTTCCAAAACACAGATAAAACATAGTGTTATAATAAACTTTCACGTTTCTAACTCATAATTACTACGACTCTGAAAATATGAACCCGTAACTAAATAATAATCATAGTTTGCTAATCGCCTAAGTACTTCTATGAATGAAATGAAATGAAATGAAATGATTTATTTTCCAGACCAGGTCCAATAAATGTACAATAAATGAAAATAAAACCAAAATTAAAAATTAAAATGGAAAATTAAAATTCTATGATGGTCTGGGAGCAAAGAAAAAACATAGAATGTACCAGTTGCTTCTCTTCCCGTGCAGATGTTAAATACCCATCGAGGGAATGGGCGAAAATCATGGGGATTCATGTTAAAAGCGATGCGGCTAGCAACCCATTACTATTTTGATTCCATTTTCCACCTATACGCCCACAATCTTGCTAAACGTGGCCTGTAGTTATTGTTATTTTAGGCTCTGTCTACCCCGTAAGGGATAAAGACGTGTTTTATTTTATTTTTTTACATAAAATAGGCTTTCTTTTGACCTCAATCTCGCTTGATGGAAGGCAAAGATGAGGCCTAAGGTGACCGCTGGCCGCTGGCTGGCTGGCTGGCTGGGATGATTTGAGTATGTACGTGTGTGTATGCTGGTCGCCACGTCTGTATGTCCCACCCATACACTGCTATCGCTATAATGGCGTCGCAAGGGTACTAGTAGAATTAACTACATAACTTGAAACACTTAGTTTAAATTGAGTACCACCGGCTCCTTCAATAGAATACCTAATCGAGTCGATGAGTGCTGCGATCGTTTTATGGGGCTTTTATGTGAATAATTGCTTCATCCTATTTGAGTTAGCTAAACTAGTTAGTTAAAGCTTCCATAGCTTAGTTTTAGTTGTGCTAGTCTTCCAGTGCCATAAAATGTTTTGCTTCAAGTTATTTTCTGGAAAATAAATACACGCTCATCAGAATGCTTTAATCGATCTTGTAATTCTTGCGATTATTTTTTCAATACTTATTACGGAAATTTACTATTAACACCGTAAATCAATTTGTACAGATTGATCTGTCTAACTTTAAAGGAACTTTTAAAAGTTGATAATTATATAATGTAAGTACCTATCTATTATTTTTTATTCAACTTTACAAAATGTTTTAAATAAACATAACGATATAATCTAGCCTATATACGCCTCAGTGCTGGGCAAAGGCCTTCTCTCAGAATGAGAGAGCTTGGGCTATAGTGCGGGTCCCGTGCAGATTGGGAACTTCACACGCTCCATTTAGATATAAAGTTTAATATTATAAATTCACTTTGTTTTACCGTTAAGAACTTGCTTAGTAAATAATTACTTTCTTAGTCAGTAAAAATGCAAAGCAAAGGAAGAAAAGGCACTTTGTAGCTTTCATTTAATTAATGTAAGACTTAACACAGACAAATGCACAGTTAATAATGTCTTATGGGAATATCTATGCTCGGAGTTCGTTGCTCTGATGGAACGAGTCAGAAATGCCAGTATGGTTTCTTAGTCGTGCTACGAAAAGCACGTAGACATCTACGAAGCTTGCTACGACTACGTCACCGCCTTGTTCAAATAACGCTACGCATAATATTTCTGTGCCATACTTGTGACCTGCCCCGGATTTGCACAGCTTATCAAACTTCAGTTATAATTCTTCCTCTTGAATGTGAAAAATGGAATGTGAATGGAAAAAGTGTCTGAAAATGCTCTGCTACCTATCCACGAAGACCTGGATAAACTTCACACCACCCGACTTAAATCCCGTACTCCGCCAGCTAAACCCTTAAGCACATGCGCCCCCGCATGGAAGGATACCGAGTCATGGATGAAGGAATGGAATGCCCAGCAGCATGGCATGAGGAACACTAACTTTGACCTTAACAGTCGGGAGAAACCTGGGGGGCTTAATGAGTGTCGACAGACGTCGTGGTGTAGACTGAATTGCCTTAGAACTGGGGTCGGAAACTGTGCATACCCCTGGCATAAGAGGGGATGGTGTGAGTCGGCAGCGTGCGAGTGTGGAGACCAAAAACAAACCATGCACCACATGGTGTTCGAGTGCCCCATCACCAGATATGACGGGCCAGCTGAGGACTTTAAACAATTGACAGAGGAGGCGAGCTAATCTGCGGAATTGTAAATTTTGATTTTGATTTTAGATTTTAACTTATATTATTGTAACCCTCTTGTAACCAGTGTATAACCGCCATACGATAAATAAATAAATAAGTAATCATTCTGTCTCAGTAGACTCAATAGACTACATCAGTATGTATTGTTGTTTCGGTACAACATAAGGATCTTCAAAAAACGAGCCTATTATTTTCTTAAAGGGCCGACAACCCACTCTTAACGCCCGTTATTATACCTAGGTGTAGGTACATGGGAGGCGGTGGGTTTGTTTCCATCAGGTGACTCCCATTCTCATTTTCCCCCTATCCTAAAAAATCTATAAAAAACCTCATTTAAATCCTTGTTGGAAATTAAAAGGACTAAGGGACTCACATACAGACGACATGGAGCGACTAGCTACTAGCGACGTTTTATAATTATGCAATGATACGCCAGTTAACATAATATAAATAAAAAGGAACTTACGTCACAGATTTCACAGATAGAGCTCAACATTTCCGGGAATACCTATTAAATTTCCTCCAACAGCAAGCGAAATGGAATGGAACAACGAAACGCAGCGGCAGGTTTAAAATTATTGTTTCTTCGCCTATTTCAATAACCTCTTTTTAGTATGGTGTATTAATCACTCACAATATATGACAACAAAGACACCAGTAACGTCAATATCGAACAATATTTACATTAATGGGATTCTGGTTAAAACCTAAGTTAAGGATTACGATTTTTTATTTGGTTTTAATTATTTTTATTTTATGTTTGAGTGTAGTTTATATCGATTTAAAGCCTTAACGATTTTCAGTGACTGTAATCTTTACTACAAAACGAGATGCAATGCGAAAAAACGTGCAAGACATTGCCATGTGTATCCAATCGCAGAAGAGATTTCTCGTTTTTTTGGACATAGAGCTATCTTTTTTATTAATCTAAAGGGGAAATACTACAAGCACAGACTAATATGTGTACTCGTATGTAAAAAGACTGTTTACTATCTCATTTCTAAGCAACCTTTCAAAACGAATTCTAAGCATTAAATAGCGAAATCCGCTCAAATTTTACTAGTGCCATCAAAACTTTGTCAAGGGTTCAAATAATTAGGTTCGAATAATTATTAAAATACAGGATATTAACCAGTTTAATAGATGTATTTGCGCGCGCCCAAACCCGGCTCCTTTGATGATCTATCGGGAAGTTTGTTGTTTATTTCTCAACCTCCGCTCTATAAATAATTTGAGTTTACTTTTAATAAACATAACTAAATAAGGGCGGGACATTAATTTTGTTTCCTCGAAATACGTAACAAAATTAAATAGCCTGGTAATACATTATATCAGAAAACATCCTATATATTTAAACACGAGACGGGTTTGAACTTGCTAATGATAGGTATACACGAGTAGGTACACCTCGTGATTCCGCGATTTGCTATTGGGTGCGACCACAACGCCGCTTAAAAAACGGTGACGTTACGGAATCGCAACAAAATTTATGAAGAAACGGTGAGAAAACGTGACGCATACGACGCGTCGCTGCGTATACGCGGCGGTTTGGTCGCACCCTTAACGTTCATCATCATCCTTTCCAGTAGGTTCATTTTGACAGTTCATGTATGGGCTGACAATTGGCATCGGAATCAGCTAGCTGTCACATTCATAAAAGAACTGTCAAAATGAACACGATGGCGATTGCGAGCGAGTTAGACAATAAGCCTACAGCTTGTAAACATTCAATTGCTAGACACAATTCTAGTAAAACTTCCCTTTTGACATTTTGCATTTACTATTTGCGTCCCTGTCTAGCCTATTATGTCTTACTGTAGGACACAGACAGACCTCTTAAAATGAGACAGACGACTTGGGCCGTAGTTGCCACGCAATAACAGAAACTTCATACACCATTATAACTACACATCAAAAGTGCTTAGGGATCAGTCAAGTATAGACTTTCACACGCGTTTGATCCTTAGACAATTTTTAAGCAGTATTTTATTAGGTTGCCCATGGTAAAGTCACACATAAATTCCAAAAAACTTACAAAGTGCGAACCTAAGGTTCAAATCGACGGTGTTTTGCTTGGATAGAATAACTCCTTTCTAAGCCAAAGCAAACAAAACTGACTAATACTAAACTAGTGTAAAAAAAACTTTCGCGCTTGTAACTGTGAAAGCAACTGTGCTACCAACCTGAACCTAGTGTAAGTTTCACACAAAAGAAACGTCTTGAATGCGTTCACGTAAACGTCTCAACTGCTATGGAATAATTGGCAGCTTCACTTGCGGATCGAAACGGCAACAAACTGAGCCTCTAGTGTAAGTTTCTTTCATGATAAACGTATCGAACGCGGTTCACGTAACCGTCTCAATTACTATGGAAAAATTAGGAGCGCCACTTGCGGATCGAAATGGCAACAAATTCTTGTAATAGTATTTGACATTTTAACGCAAACGCGTTCGAGACGTATTTTGTGACCGAAAACCTACACTAAGCATACTGTTCTCATGGTATTCGACATTTTAACGCAAACGCGTTCAAGACGTATTTTGTGACCCAAAAGTTACACTAAGCATACAGTTATATTTCGAGCAGCGCTTTTAAACTGGAACAAATATTTGCACCAAATAATAAAATGTTTTATTACTAACATTTCCATCCACTCAAAGGTTGACTGGAAGAGATCTCTTAAAGCGATAAGTCCGCCTTTGTGCATGTGTCTCAGTGTTTGCCAATTATATTCGTTTTATGTTCATTTTGCACAATAAAGAGTCTACATACATACATACATACATTTCATCCAAATCCGCTATTATTTTACCGTAGGCATAAACTAAGCCATAAAACGGATGCACATCAGGGTTATTAGCGCTACCATTTGCATATTACCAACGCCTGCATCAAGCTGTTAAAGCGTTGCGTAATTAGCCTATCACGACAAATGCATAATATATGCATCATAATCTAAATAGATTTGGCAATAACACGCCACTTGCATGCTATGATTTAAATTTATAACCGCGAAGAGAAAAACCTATGTTGATGACAGGTGTTATATAACTCATATAGATCACCTCTAAGTCACTGGTTTAAGACATTGAATACTGGCTTTTAACGTAAACTGGGATGGAGTAATTTTTATTTTTAAACCGTAAAAGTAAACATAAAAAATCAAGAAAAAAAATTCTTGATTCATTTGATATTTCCTATGATTTGAAAAACAGCGCCTTCCGTCGTCCCTGGTGAGCAGTAGATGTTCCACGGGAGTTTGTAATTGTTTCGTACAGACACATCATTCAAATAGATGACGCTTAGCGACAAATAATCGCATAGTAACAAGGTCACGTGACAGTTGGTAACAGATAGAAAAATTCGAACGCTTACTCACGGCTTACTACGGTGATGTAGGGGTATAGCACGCGTCACGGAATGACGAGGACCCGGGTCCGATTCCCGGCCATAGCTTCACTTTTCGGATTTTTCTATGTGTTCTAATTTTCAGTGTCGTTTAAAAAATTTAATTTTTATTCGTTTGTCGCGGATAGGATAAGCATTTTATTAGACTTGCACCGATCGTATGTATGTAAGTTATCCACTTTAGGATTTGCCTACTCGACTGTCACTTTCTGTCGTAGGATTGACTAGAAACAGTCAGCAAAAATGCATACAGGTATTAAAAAATTGATTATCAACAAAAACTCCCACCCCACTTGCTCCCACTTGCCCACTTCTTTGCTCGTTTGCCTTCTTATTCACATAAAAAAAAAAACTTGTTTCATATCGCGGTTTCAAAAACGAATTCTCTCTGTCTATTGATGATATTATAAAGCGCACAAGGTTCTCAGACGGGAGTTGCATACATTTTTACTTTTTCTTTTCTACCATTTTTCATGGAGGCGAGGCGAACTTATACCTATACGCACTGCACACACCTATACTCAAGTCATTTCCAAAAACAAATGCGTCACACAAATACGAAACACGCACACGACTAAAAGTTTTCCATGCCCTATTATGGTTATTGCTTATTATGTCTTTTCGGAGGAGATGGCGCGCGTTAACATCCCCTGTTCTAAGTGCTTTATTGCGTTAATCTGTGTTATAGCGCATAATGAATCCGTTTCAGCGCAGATGTTCAGTCTTAAATAGAACCAAAATCAGGGGCAGTTTTGTGCTGTGTAAATATTAGCTGAAGGGAAAGAGAAAACTACAGCATAACGACGTGGGACACGAAGTTGCAAGCACAAACTGTTCTGTCAAAACTTGGAAATGTAACAAACTTTTTTGATACCTATACAAATAAACTGAGTAATATTACAACCCCTATAAATCGCACAGGTCTTAAACAGTAAACAGAAGAGGCGTCTCGCAGTCGCGTCTCCCTGGCGTTAGGTACATGACGTTATAGAGAAAGTCTAGGTCAGCGCTCACCGAATACTGGATCTATTTGTCATACAAAACATTTTTCCGGTGAGCACTGAATCGCAAGGCGAAATCAATTCATCTGAAGCGAGAATATGTCACGTGATGCGCGAACGTGACCATCGAAAGAGAATTTATTCCTCGGACTCGCTACAGTGGCTTTAATTTGACTGATTTTTACTGCTGTCGTTGTGATGGCCGTCGTTTTATGCCTTGAAATATGTTCGGGTAATAGAATATGAGGCGGTTTTTCGAGTGCTGATTCATCAGCTTCTTTGGGTTGTTTTATTGAGGTCCAGTGAATATAAAGTGTCTAAGAAAAATTGAGTGAATTTCGTTACTTTAAAAATGGTGAAAAGTGAATGTCAATAGGAATTCAAAATGAGATGAATCTCTTTAAATTATTTCGAAGTCATAGTTTTACGGATTTTGAGATAAAACTACACGATAAAAATAAAGCATTTACATTTCTACAAATGGAAAAAAACTGTAAAAATCGTTCAATCATTAGCATAATTTTGTTCCACCGTCTCCATTCAACTTAAATATTAAGACAATATTCAAACAAAACAATTCCACCATTTGATTAACGAGTTCTCAATCGATCAAGTTGAAAAACGGAAAACAGTTCATTGAGGGTCTGAACCCCCGGGGAGCAGGGATAATGTCGATCCGGTCTGTTAACCATTTTCGTGACATTTATAATCTAATGACGGTAGTTTTTCAAGAAGCGGTCAACAATCCCAGGTAATCCGCCGTATACTAAGTTGCCATAGTTACGGAAACTAAGAATCCCTGAATATAATACGGTAAGTCGCAGCCACTTTGGTTGTTGCTCTTACTCCATACGTATATCGAGTTTGCGATAATCACATTTTACTTGTTATTTTTGTGGGTATGGTTACTTAGTATTAAGTTACGGCTGGACGCGTTAATGTACTTAGATTATGTCTAGAACTATCAGTAACAGCTTTGAACTCTGAAATAAGATTCATTAAAGATTTGCAAATATTTAGCAACATAAATAATTTACAGTACCTAGATATTATTATCTCCATAAAATAGGTATATTTTGTGAATTAAAATAAGGCTTACGCTTTGATTAACTAATGAACAGGGCTTCATTTATGAAAGTATGTAACTCAAAAGTATCATTTGGAAATGGTGAAAAATTGTGCTTTGAAATGGAAATAGTAACAAATTTTTCTTTTCAACTAGTCGAAAATTTAATTAAAGCTGCTTATTTAACTAAAAGTTATTAGCCCATTTTATGAACATTGCATCCAAATCTACAACGTTAACAGAGAAGTCTATTGGCCCTGTGCTTTCAATGTACAAAATATTAAAAAAGTTTTTAATTGAAGCCAACAAAGTTGACGGAAGGTCGACGGAGCGTTAGTTCTAGGGGGAGTCCCATGCAGATTAGTTTTTCGTGTCAATTCATAAATGAAGCTTTAAAAAATGTACGACAATTTCGTACAATAAAAAATCTTTGCTAGGCTAAATTGCTTTTTGAAAGCAAAGAAATTGAACCATCAGAGAAGCAAGGGTTTAAAAAATGGAATCTTGACCGCAGCTCTTTTTTTGTGTCTTATGAATTTTGTGATCGTTGATCAAAGACGAACTACAAGAAGTCTCAACTAAAAAGAGTCTCTTTATAGGTCATTCAGATTTAAAAATAATACATTAAAGTATTACCTACAAATTTATGTTCGACAATTTGTAAATCTCCCCGTATTAAATATATCAGTATACACCACAAACAAAACCAAAATCTACTTTTCGAACCTTCGAGAACCAAGTTTAGCACTTATTATTTCTTAAAGGCCAGTAACACGTCTGCGAGCCATCTCATTTTTATTGTTGCCATTTTGATTAATTTAGTAGACGTATACGAGTAGCTCACGTCTGTAGCTTTGCATTAGAGGAAGAATTCAATTAATAAAAGGAGTCTCCGTGTTAAATTTTTGCTTTCTGAGTCCAAAGTTAGGCATTGATGAGTCAGTCAGTTAGCCAAAGCGTTTATTTTATCTGAGTATTAATTATTTTACTTCCTATGTAACTACATAATTCTAAATTACTTAAATAATTATAATTGTGTCATAAAGTTTATAACATTTCGTAAATTGATACTCCTAATTTATTAATTAAATTTCCGTAGTATAGATGGAATTTTAATCACAAAATTTAAATTCTGCTGAAAATGCGATCAATAAACTCTTAAGCAGTAAGAGGTACTTGATTCAATTTTCGATAGAGTTCGGCAAATATTATTATCTTGGGCCTGGGCTTGGGTGCCACCGGTTAACTTAATATATCTACTTTTTTTCTGGCATTTTTCTTTGTTTTGGGGATTGTCTACCATAGTTCCTTCATTTTCCTTTGATGGAAAATTCTAGATTCTGTTTATTTCTCGTTGTCTTAAGTCCCATTGGGGTTGGCAACGACGATGTGTCAGTGTCAACATCAATGCACGCAGAAGACTGATTCTGAAAGCAAAATTATCCTGAGCAAGTTTTTAGTAAAACTGGTAACTTTACAAGACCTTTAAAAAACCAATACTAATTAACTTAATGTAATCTAAAGTAATCGTTACGTAAAAAAAACGCTGAAAAAACTACCTCCATTCAAAAGCTTTTTAGAAGAATGATCTCGTGAAATTACTATGAAATTTGGCGCTCCCTAAAATTTGAAATGAATCCTTTATATTTGCAAAATCTACGTATCTTATTGCTCACCCGTCAGATCGAGGTCAGGGGATTTTATCATCCCCTATGGAGGGTGCGTTGGCGACGAGCTGGCGCGACGTCCTGTCGCCTGTGACGTCACAGTCTCGATCGATACCAGCAGATGATCGCCCCGCGATCCTGATGCCCTAGTAACTCGTCAGTATCTTGGCATCTACAGATCCCTATAATTTACTAGAGATAGCATTTTGGGAACTTTAAAGTTCTTGTAATCAGGTCACGCGCAAGTTAGGCTTATTGGTCTGGGAAGTTGCCGGTCAACTGTTTAATTATCTAAAGCGGTTTCCTCCTTTAATTCTAGATTCTTCTCCTTTGACCAAAATAAATGTTTTACTAGGCCTAAGTGATGTTTGGAAACACTCCGGACTTAACCTACATCAAAATAATCTTTTGAAGAAATTACATGAATGAATTAGGGTATTCAGCAAATAAAACTATTTTTTTTTCACAAAGTCCTTGGTAATCGTTGCATTAGTTCAGGTACTTGTTTTTTGGCTAAAGTTGACACGTTGGCATTATAATACCACAAAAGACCCCGGAACATATCATTCTGAGCATATCAGTATGCTTAGTGTAAGTTTTTGGTCACAAATTTGCGTTAAAACGTTAAATACTATGAGAACAGTTTGTTGCCGTTTCGATCCGCAAAGTGGCGCTCCCAATTTTTCCATAGCAGGTAATTGAGACGTTTACCTGAACGCGTTCGAGACGTTTTTATACGCGAAAACTTACACTAAAAGCTCTGACCAGTAATGTGATTACGAGTATGCGAAGCCAAAACGGAACAACGAAGTTTAAGCAAGGTGAGAGTTCCTCGTTGCACAACTGATATTGCACAAGTTCAAACCTTCAGGGCCGTAGGCGCAATATAAACTTTCGAGTTGTAGGTGTGCCTTCCTGCCCCACCGCTGCCAAAGTTAGACAGATTTATTTACAAGTTTTATACCAATTTCGAGCGCGTTTAACACGCTATCTTTAATGGCAAAATAAAGTTCAAGGACGTACGTTTATCATAGTCATAGTAATATATAAAAAAAACTACGGTGACTTTGCGACTATAAGATACCTGTAATGAGGCTGCAATAGCCTATTACAATCTCCCACCTGTTTCTAGTTTCACTTCTCTAAATCAAAGCGTATTCCAAATTCAAAATGCAAAATTCATATTGATCGTCTTGTTCGATCCTTTATAACTGACATTGCCAAACGAGATCTAGGAGAGTCAATTAAGTACCTACTCACATACATACGTACTATCAAATTAATCAAGAATTTTACTTCTTGATATTTATGTTTACTTTTACGGTTTTACCGTTAAAAATTAAATTTATAAACGACACTGAAAATTAGAATTAAAAACCCAAATCCTCATTACTCCGCGATGCGTGCCGTATTTTTGTAATTGTGTCGTACAGACACATAATTCAAACAGATGACGCTTGGCGACAAAACATCGCATAGTAACAAGGGCACGACACGTGACATAAGTAACAGAATATAGAAAAATTCGAAGGTTTACTCACCTGCTATGGGTGGTGTAGGGGTAGCACGCATCACGGAATGATGAGGATCCGGGTTCGATTCCCGGCCATAGCTTTACTTTTCAGATTTTTCAACGTGCTCTAATTTTCAGTGTCGCTTAGAAATTTTCATAATTATAAAATTATATATTAAACCAGTGCAGTGCTTATTATGCGACTATCCTGATTTCTCCAAAAACAAACAATTTTATTGAATCAGATGAACAACATTCATAAAAGTGTAGCGCAATACAGTTTTGGAACGAGTCAAAATTTAATGCGAAACATCACAAATGAACCTTTGTGAAACTTCGATGGAAATTTAATAAAGTGTTTGAAACACGCGTGAGCTATATGAGTGAACACACTGCGGCGCTCTGTGATTTCGCCAATTGCGGGTAATTTCATGAACATTGTACATAGGTACCTTAATGAGTTGAAACTTGTTCATCCCGTTAATACATACAGCAAAAATTACAAACTTTACCCGCTTGGTTAAAATCATTAACATATGTCAAATGCAAAAACAATACAATATTTATAGTGAAAATCACTAGTTACCTTCAGAATGAGCGTATTACAGTCAAGTAAAAAAAAAACATAGTATAATAGATAAGTTACTGACCTATCTCACATAATTTGTTTACTTCAAGCTCTATATTAATTACCTCGACTTTATATTTAAAGCATTTGCATGTCATATTACTGACTAAATATGTGAACTGTATCTCATTTTGACATCTATTGTATACAATATTTAATTGCAAATAAAGATAACTTACTTATTACTTACTTACTTACTAACATTACTTTATAAATCCTATCCTACTTACTTCCTACTAATGTTATAAATGCGAAAGTTTGTGACGATGTGGCGATGTGAGTGAGTGAGTGTGTATGTTTGTTCCTTCTTCACGTTTAAACGACTGGACGGATTTGGTTAAAATTTGGAACGAATATTATAGCTTGTACCCTAGGTTAGAACATAGGCTACTTTTTATCCCGGAAAATTCCATAGTTCCAGCGGGATAGCGATAAATATGTTAAAGGTCGTAGCTGTCTAGAGTCGCAACGTAAATAATTATACAGAATATACTATCGACATCAGTTCGTAAATCTAATAATACGCGGACGAAGTCGCGGGCAGAAGCTAGTAGTACATATTCGTTGATAAGTAAATTCGTTGGAAGGTAAAGAGATTAAAGAAAAACACGTTCAATGGCACTTATAAAACCAATTTGCAAAGACAATATTGCTTGACACAAGGCACGTAAGCGGTAATACATTTGCATTCCACTTATCAAACTTTCCTGTACTTAGTTTAACTCGTAACAATAATAAATAACAGATAGAAAGTACAGAAACTAATATCGGAGAAACACATGTTGCTGTGTTCAAGTTGTGAGCTTTTGTACGCATGCAATATTTTATGAAGACAAGTTGGTATAAATAGGCGTAGCTGAAATCATTAAAGTAAAATTTCTTGAGAGCGTGTGTGTCTGTCTGTGGCATCGTAGCTCTCAAAATGATGGACCGATTTCAATGCGGTTTTTTTATTCGAAAGCCATTTACCTTGCGGTGGTTCTTAGCTATATTTGGTAGAAATCGGTGCAGTAGCTTGAAGAGTATCAGCCCTTTTCCAAAATGATATACCTAAAGCATTTTTGGCAAATTCGATTAACTCGTGGGGTTTTTAGGGTTCCGTACCTCAAAAGGAAAAAACGGAACCCTTATAGTGTCCGTCCGTCCGTCTATCAAGACCCTTTTTCTCAGGAACGCGTGGAGGTATCAAGCTGAAATTTATATCAAAATACTCAGGTTTACTGCCCCTTGGAGCTGTGAAAAAATCAAACTTCTAAGCCAACGCAATCAAAAGATATAGCCGTTTATGCCGCAAATTTCGTGAACGCAGAATCTTGAAATTTGGTGTGAAGGTAGGTCTTATAGCACAGATTAAGGAATAATTGCGGAAACCGTAAATTTGTATGTATGTCTGTATATATCAGTGACCAATATAAAGTGACCCCACACTGCTTACATTTTGCTTTGGAGCAGGGCTCTGCTTACACTGGTTTATAGATATTTCTAGATAATGGTACGGAACCCTCGGTGCGCGGGTCCGACTCGCACTTGGCCGGTTTTTTATAATGTAATGTTATTACCTAATTTCTAAACGACACTGAAAATCAGAACACATAGAAAAATCCGAAAAGTAAAGCTATGGCCGGGAATCGAACCCGGGTCCTCGTCATTCCGTGACGCGTGCTATACCCCTACACCACCCATAGCAGGTGAGTAAGCGTTCGAATTTTTCTATCTATTACTAACTGTCACGTGACCTTGTTACTATGCGATTATTTGTCGCGAAGCGTCATCTATTTGAATGGTGTGTCTGTACGACACAATTACCTACCAATGTTAAATACCTAAAATGTAAAATGTTAAAAATAAAATGTTATTACCTATCAATGAAAAAGTAATAGAACACTAATCACGCCGCAATTGATGCATATTATATTTATTTATATTAAGTGACTGTTTCACTTCTAGTTGTTATTAGAGATGAACGCAGGTCAATAAGTTCATTATGCCACTATATTGTTAAATAATCTACTTGGTAAGTAGATTTTCCTCCTAACTAGATGCATATAAACTGGATCATTCCTCTTTGTTCACAAAGCCAGTGCACTGGCTATGTATTTAACCGCATATTGGAATAGCTTGCTTTGTTGGCGACTGGTGCTCTTTGTTTTATATCGACGGACCGCGGTTATCAAACACTGACCAATACTGGGGCCTTACCATGACGTTCTAATACGATTTCATTCCGACTCAGTTCAGGTTTAAGGTTTTTGTAATAAAAAAAAAACTCGAGTCTACATAATTTTTGCATATCACTAAAAATATAGTCTAAGAGCTAGAAACCGCTGAAAAGCTGCCGCGCTCGAATTAATTAATAATGATAGTATGGCAACTAGAGGGATTTCGTTGCTCTATAAATTGTATACCTATTTCGGTAGCGTTCTCCGCCTAAAAACACTGCTTTACACGCCATTTTTAGAGGAAATAAATTTATCCTGTTAAAATTTATCCGGAATATTTCAGTGGTTGGGTTAGTTTTACTAAATAAATGTAAATGTTTTTCAGGATTTTTGAGTACTATTAGTTAAGAAAAGTTACCATAAATTTGATCGATGTTCAAAGTAAAAATAACGCATGACTAAATTTTAAATCCTTTTTTTATAATAATGTGTTGAAATATTGCGGAAAAAATAAAAGTAAAAATGGTTCAAACTTGACTTTTAATCTTGTTCAGACTCATGCTTCTTGTGCAGACATTTAAAACGGACTTAAGATGCTGTTTTACCCAGAGAATCCTTTTAGACAAGTTTCTGTCCGCTTTATACGGTTTATATTATACTAGAATATTATATACCTAAATTTAACGTCAGCGTGCCAGATAAAGTTACCATGTGCTGTTATTTATATTACTTCACTAGCTGTTGCCAGCGACTTCGTCTGCAAAGAATTCGTTTATCGCTATCCCGCGGGAACTACGCAATTTTCCGGGATAAAAAGTAGCCTATGTGCTATCCCACCATCCAGGCCCAGATCCAGTATCCAGATCCGTTGGGCCGTTCTGGCGTGATTGAGTAACAAACAAACATCCATCCATCCATCCATCCATCCATACTTTCGCATTTATAATATTAGTTAGATTTAGTACATTTCCTTTCTTGCTTTCTTCAAATCTTCAAAGGAATTTAGATAAACTTACAATGGTTGGATTGATTTGAGATTAGGTGCATGTATTAAAAATTACGAATGTTTTTTAGAAGTATTTAATAAAAATCTCATTGACATCACAGACAACATCTCTCTTTACAAATAGGTACTTCATAAAAAGCCGCCACGTTTGGTTTTCGTTACTCATGTGAATAAAAAATCGTTGCGTAACAAACCAAACTACACGTTTCATTTACAACGCCCAAAATAGGTATATAACAAAAGAATTGTAATTAGACCACAAAAAATTTAAAAATGAAAAAAAAAGTTAATTTTTTGTGTTATTAAATTAAGGCTGAATTAAATAAAATTACAGCAAGT
This sequence comes from Pandemis heparana, assembly GCA_963854515.1. Lineage (NCBI taxonomy): Eukaryota > Metazoa > Arthropoda > Insecta > Lepidoptera > Tortricidae > Pandemis > Pandemis heparana. The sequence continues at coordinate 6,764,804 of OY978016.1, read as the reverse complement.
GGAGACCATTATTCATGTTACTGAAATGTAAGCATTCACTCATGTATCTGTCCCAGTTAGAGAGATATCTTTGAACTAGCCAAGCTCAGTTAGTTTATCTAAAAGGATCGAGTGGACAGGATTTCTCTTTGATGGCTGTTTACCTGTTTCATACTAACCACCCACTACCGTGTACGTGCTGAAACCTCGGTGAAATGTTTACATCAGAAAAGGTTTGTATTTTAGGTTTAGTTATGCTTTGTGAATTGCTTTGAGAATTAACTCATATGGTTTGAAACGCGTTAATGTTTATTTAATAAAATTATTATCTCCCATATATTATATACCTAATAACCCTACCTACATATATCTAGTACTTACAGGCTGATCTGGGAGTAAGGAAAAAAACATAGTATAGATTGCCACGAGATTGGTAAAAGCCCATCGAGGGAATGGATGAACATGGTAAGAATCACGTTAAAGTCGATGCGGTTAGCAACCCATCACTATTTTCATCACGACGACCGAATGGCCTAGTGGTTGGAGAACCTGACTATGAAGCTTGAGGTCCCGGGTTCGATCCTCGGTCGGGGCAGATATTTGTATGAAAATACGTATGTTTCGTCTCGAGTCTTGAATGTTTAATATGTATTTAAGTATGTATTTATCTATATTATGTAAGTATGTTTATCCGTTGTCTAGTGCCCATATTACAAGCTTTGCTTAGTTTGGGGCTAGGTCAATTGGTGTCAATTGTCCCAAGATATTTATTTATTTTGAATCCATTTTCCACCTATACACCCACTAACGAGCTAAACGCGGCATTTATTAGGTCTTATAACCTCGCCTAAGCGAATACTGCGCAGACGGAGTCGAGGGCAACAGCTAGTTACTTATTTATATGCCTTTAAATGCTTTTCACCCAGTGGACAGAATTATCTGATTTCAGCCTACTGAAATTTTTCATTATCGAAGCGCGGTAACATCGTTAAGTCGTCGGTAACATCGTCCCTATGTGTAATACGAAGAAGATTCAAAAGGGCAACGTCCATGATTATGTATGAAGATTTTTATTGTTATCGATGGGAGCGACATCTGGCGGCACGCGCGGCGCAGCTGCGCAGCGAACTCTTCGCAAAACCATACGCGGACGTGTTCTATTGCCTCCCACATTTTATACCCGATATTGAGTAGGGGACGCAGAAATGTGATAGTGTAGAAAGACGGACGCGAATCCGTTTGGTGTTGTAGTTCGTGCCGATTTTTGTTTAAAAAAAACATATAAAAACTAGCTGTTGCCCTCAATTTTGTGCGAAGAATTCGTTTTGAAAACTATCTTATGTCTAATTTTATCGCATTGGTTGAGTAGTTTACGCTTGAAAGCTCGCATTTATTATTAGTTAAGAACACAAATTATGAACTAAGGCTATGCATGTTCGGCGGACATGCCATAGACTCCCTAGAGCTTTATGTTATAAACAGTTATAAATCGTAGATTTTCAATAAGTGTGCAATATGGCTCAGTAAGTCTTTATAATATTGTACATAAAACACATGAAAAAAATTAATGATAATGTCATTTTTTTTCTGTTAACCCTTCCAAGAAACGTGTCTTATTTCATACTTTTTGCTTAATCTTAATTAATGATAATACGGTTGCACGGGACATTGTGTTAGGGGCCTGACTTTTCCAGTTTCATTTCATTTGCTTAATAAAAACTAAAAAAGAATACAGTAGAAAGGTCACTTTGCTCTCGACATTCAAAGGTTGACGATAAATCTGTAGGTAAGTAACGTAAGTAGTACTTTGTCTCCATAGTAACTTTAAATCATAAAAAGAAATTCTACGCTTCCTTACTTCTTTTGATGACAAAGTGAAAGATTTCAGTACTACCTACAGTTTTAAATAGGTATAGGGTAGATATTTATATAGAGTTTACCTGGCTCGCTCGGAGCAACCCCTTTTTAAACCCCGACGCAAAAAGAGTGGTGTTATCAGTTTGACGTCGATGTCTATGTGTGTGTGTGTTTGTGTGTGTGTGTGTGTGTTTCTGTTTGTGGCACCGTAGCTCTCAAGTGGATGAACTTAGATGTTTTTTTTTTCATTCGTAAGCCAGTTTCCTTGCAATGGTTCTTAGCAACGTTTGGTAAAAATCGGTCCAGCAATTTAAAGAGTATCATCACTTTTCCAAAATGAGATAAGGTATTTTTGGCACAAAATTATTATTTTTTATTTACGTATGATTACTCGATTAAAGCGTGGGAGATTTTTTAATTTTTTATCAAATTTTATTAGTTGATTGGCCCAAATGGCTAGAACTGGATATGTTATAACGTATTTGGTACGTTTATCTTTGCTATGTCATGTGTTCAAACCACCTTCATTAATTTTTAACGCAAACGAGGAGATGACTAGGTACTCCACATTTACTATTATACAAACTTTAACCTTAGAAATTTATTCCCATGTAAGTAAGTATTTTTCATTATATTCTGGTTTTTCTTGACATTGCAATTCGACCGTATTCAATAAGGCTAGTGTAGGTATTTACGAGGCAAGTTCCTCCATTTAGAACACATTTTTATTTCTTGAAACGACAAACTTTTATAATATTCAAAGGAAAATGCATTAAAGCAAGAACTATGTTCCCTTTTGAGAGCAACGCATCATTTGTTAAACTTTTATTATCTACTTTTACATAAACTCTAAAATACTCAAACCTAATCGCCAGGCTTACACTGTCCTTGGTCAAAAGTTAATAAAAAAATATTAAGTTATTATATTACTTATTGCTAATATTTTAGCAGATGCGTTTGCCTAATATCAAATTTCTGAAATAATGATAAATCATTGCTCTCGGTTTTTTCAAAAACGTAGGTAGTACTTAATGTCGAAATGTTTCGTTTTTAGTAGGAACAGAACTTATAACATCTATTATTCCCACGCCGTAACAGATAAAAGGCAGCACGCGTATTAACTAGTATTAACAAGCCCGCCGCGTAACTTTCGCGTGAACAAAACACACGTTCAACATCTAAAACGACGCCCGCATTTTCACAATTTACCACCTTTTCCCAAATAAAGGAGGCAAATGTAATTAGGGTCCGAAACCGGGACTCCCGAAAATGGTGCCCTGAATAATTCTCACCTGCAAAGGTAATTAATTACTTTAGAGAATGATTACAACAGATTGCCTCCCTTGTTTCCTCGTGTGTGATAAATATACGTGTGCATCGAATAATTAGGTTAATTAATAACTGACCGACGTAACGTTTGAAATGTTTACTCGCGCTCGCATCGGCGGTTGAATGGAGAAGTGAAACAGCACATTTTGGTGGTTTCTTTTGACCGATTTCATAAAGGGAAAGGTTCTTAATCTGCCCATATTTAAATGTATTTTCGTAGATATCTTCGCCATCTGTTAACCGATTGAAAAGCATATTTTTATTCAATGTGGATATTTCAGAAGTAGTCCGATATAAATTTTGTCTGAATCGGTTTACTGAGTATAGTTTTATCAGTATAACGAGTATACCTACCCTGCAATGATATAATATGTTATACTCGTAAACTATCAGTTTGCTTTACGATTTATTTTGTTAATAATTACAAAAATAGTAACAAAAATAAAACTTATGCTAAAAATTAAAATTAAAATAAGACCTTGTCTAAATCGCTTAAATATTTGCATGCGAGTAACAAATATCCATACGTTCATAGTTTAGAATGATTAACAGTTAATATGAACCAAATTTTCTAGAGAACAGGCCGCGATTACCTCTCATACCCATTAGAGACTAATGCAATAAGTTTAGTTATTTTACGTAAATTCCATACAAAGACACAATTCAACAATTGAGATTCATTTGATAGTTCAAAACAACTACCACCAGTCGTTAATCGTCATTGTCTGCCTTCGTCCAACACCTCTTAACGACTGGTACATAGTTGTAACACTCGTAATAAAGTGCCGGAATGCCTAACTTTATTACAAAGGGTCAAGGGGCAAACGGGTGATCCAAGCGTTATAGAGTCAACGATGTCACCAACGTTCATTGTTTATTGCTTCCTAGCTTCAAATCAATGTTATATACACTATCTTCTATACAAAAATAATTGAAATAATACCTGCATATACACAAGTAACGTCTATATCTCTTACGGGGTAGACAGAGCTTAAGGCATCAAGACCACTAGCAGCACCTCCTATAGCATGATTCCTAAGATTAAGATTCCCTCAATAGGCTTTTACGATCTGCGTGGCAAGAGAAGTAACTGGTACATTCTAAGTTTTTCCTTTGCTCCCAGACCAGCAATATAAAAAAAAACAGGTTGGATATATTCATAAGCCAGAGCGTTGCTAGCCTTCAGTGTTTACAATGCGCAACTAGACAATTCAGAAAAAGTAAACCAAGCGACTCAAAGACAAACTTTGCAATACTTCACGTGATATGTCGTAGTCGGCTGGGAAAATGCCGAAGAGACTTGGTACAGGGCCGTGCAAAGGAACTAGGTAAAGCAAAAGGCCAGTAGGTTTATTGTCTAACTCGCTCGCAATCGCCATCGTGTTCATTTTGATAGCTCTCGTATGAATGTGACAGCTAGCTGATTCCGATGCCAATTGTCAGACCATACATGAACTGTCAAAATGAACATGATGGCAATTGCGAGCGAGTTAGACAATAAGCCTACTGGTAACCAACACAGGATGAATGGACATGGGCTGATCTGATAAAGAGTAGTATTGAATTAGGCAGCAGTGTTGATAGTTAATGTGTAAGCTATTTATCTTCTCGCAGTAGTGGTGTTGAAAAATAAATAGCAATTGAAGAATAATTTAATTCTTTTATACGAATAAATATTAGGTAGACATTGGGATGCTTTTAAGCAATCAAATTGTATTAAAAAACTTTAACGTGATTTTTATGTGGCGTCTACGATAAAACCAAGTAGGTATAACAGTTGTTTCCCTTTTCTAATTACAAGTAGTTTGACAGTGTTTTTGTGCAAATACTGCATAATTATATAAAAAGTTTCATTGTGCTAATAGAACAGTTTCAATGTCTATCAAACGATGATTAGTCAGAATTAAATAATTCACTTCACTAAATTTCTATTAGGTACATTCAGGAGACGCATCCAATTAAAATGGTGAACTTAGAATTTCTCATCAGCTGGGTATGGGGTATTGTCCTATGTTACATTTACATTTATATTAACGCATAGCTTTTCTGCTAGCTGTATCGACCGACAGTTATTGTGCAGAAGTGTCAAATGCACGCCTGGAATGCGATTAATTTAGAGCCTGAATTTCCTTCCACTATCACAATCCCCGTCCCTCTCTCGCAGGGTGCCTTACTCTAGGATAAAAAAAGACGACGCTGTTTTTGGTATTGCGTCACTATGTAAGCCTTATATACCGCAGGCAGCCGCTGCCAAAAAATTTAAATGATGAGTCCAACTTCCAAACAGAATAGTCGTAAAGTCAACGCAGGCGTTATTTATGTCCGAAAGTTTTTGTATGTTCGTGAAATAATATATGCAAAGCGTGGTGACCTTCCTTTAGAAGGGTAGATTTATTTCACAGTCTCTTAAGGACGTCTCATTATGACCCGAATGCGTGAAGCCGAATGTTTTCAACAGTCTATGTATTATAGTATAGTGTATGTATATTTGTTCCACTGTGCCTCTTTTAAAACTAAACGCGTGGACATTTCGATAATTTATTGCGCAACCGATTTTCTTCAATCTCACGAGTTTCTCGTTATATACCTTAAGGGATAAAGACGTGATTTATGTATATATTTACGCATGTATTGCGAGTTTCTTTAAAGATATCACAATAACCAAAATTCAATAAGGCGATCAGCAGACGCTAATTGTAAAAAAAAATGATGAACTCTATTTGAAGTAATTATTTTTTTGGAATTTATCACCGCACTCTCCTGCGCTCCTATGTCACGCTTGAACACCTGCAACATGATTTTACAAAAGGAATGAGGTGGCGACATGTCGCTGTACCTATTATGGTACCTAACACCAATAAAATTAACGTGTAAATATGTTATCTTTAGTTACGGCTCTTATAAACAGAATTATTAATTATTGTGAGTGCTAAATCTTTTTGTAACAAGGCCCCAGTATTTAATAGGACTGCTTTTCATCCATGCAAAAAGAAGACGTTTATCAAAGTAACTTATAAAATATCAAAACTATTTTCATCGCGATTCCTGAAACTCGTAGTTATTGATAAAGCGGAAAATATAAAATGTTTTCCTCCTGTTCTTTTGTTTTACCGTTCAATCACTAAGAAAGCATGTTCGAAGAATCGCTGCTGCATTTCAAAATGTAGAAAACGAATGCGATACGATATCGATTTTTAAGGGCGATATCATTATCTGAAACACGGAACTCTACCCAAGCAAAGATAGATATCAAATTGACAGTTTAAAGACAGCATTGGACGCTACAAATTTACTGTCCTTCCTTTCTGGGTTTGGGCTTGTCTATTGAGTTAAAATATGGCTTCTTATTTCAAACTGACGCAACTAGAAAAGGCTTAGGAAAAGGAAATTATTTACGTGAGAAAGCTAAAATATTAATTTATTTGTTGGCCTGGTTTTTTTATTTAAATCGAAACAAATTTAACGAAAAACAATACAGAACCCAACACTGGGTGTGGCTGACACGCACTTGGCCCATTTTTTATCATGGATACAAATTATTGCGGTGAACGTTATTACCTGGTAACGTGTAAATATTATTATTTTTATCCATTAGGCTAATGAGTGAATTAAGTTGTGCAAATTAAATTTCACTGCGAGTGTCGATAAGTTCCATAAAAAATTGGTACCTACATAAATAATATACTGTTTATTTTGATGTTAATAAAACGGCCAGCATTATTAAATTATAAATACACGATCGTTTGTAAATTCATTAACGCTCTTAAAAGCAGGCTGTAAAACTGAAAATGCCGGGTGCAATCAACGTACATTATGAAAATGGAAGCAAATTAGGGTAACATTGTGGGTCACTTAGAGCCCCGTATTGACAAAGGGACGCCTTAGAACTCCTTCATTAAACGCCAACGCTATTACCCATTTTGTAGGGAAGTCCGTCTTCGAGGGATTTTATTACCTTGCTGGTTATATAAAATGCAGTTATGGTTACAGAGGAATTGGGAACGCGAAGCTAAATAAGAAATAAGGAGAATGAATGTGCTCTGTGCCTCCCACAGAGACATTATACAAAATTGTTGAAGATACCTAAGTAAGTACCTATAATTTATGAGTTTCACATTTACTTTGTACGAATAACCAGGAAAAGCCTTGGCAACCTAGTTTTGTGGTCCCAACGGAAGACCAGCGCTGACTGCTGATTTTGTGACAAATTATTTATTTATCTGCTGTATTATGTGTTTTTTTATTGTGATGTTTTGTTTTGTCATAAATAAACTTTTTTCTTCTTCTTCTTCTTCTTCTTCTTATGGCCGCTTATGTAGACGATCGTGGATTCGAACCTGTAGTTTTACGCAATTTAAATGCGAAATTTCAGAACTTTATCAGAACCTTCCCAATGAAAGATATCAAATATGTATGCATACCTGCAAATCAGTCTTATTCACATTGGACCTGTGTGGGACCATTTGATAGGCTGAGCTCAAGTCTTATCACTCTTATAATATAATATTTTTTGGTCACTGTACCTTTTGCGACTGCACTGGCATTGTCATCCATCGTAAATAATAGACCAGCAGAGACTTTATAATTAATTATGTATACATTTCTACTATGGACTGATTATAATTTAAGTTAAGTAACTCTCTTAATTTAAGGGCCTTATACATCCCTTTTATAAACGCATTATATAAATAATTATTATTTTGTAAATTTATTTTATTTTGAAAAATTACTTACTGCCAAGTTTCTTGCAGTGCATTCTTCTTGGCAATGATGGTCTTTCCGAATGCGCTGCTAGTTTAAAAAAAAACCATCTAAAAGAGCCTTTGGCAGCCTATTTGCAAAATAAAGGTTTTGAATTTTTTGAATTTTTAATTATGTACATTTATGTATGTACAAAATTTCAAGTCGATCCGTCCGAACCCTAGAAGTGGGTCAAATTTTATTTACATGATTTGAACCAAGAAACGTACTAAATGATAATGTTAAATAAAAGCTTGTACGCCACAGTATGAATAATGTAAACGGAGCCTGGCAGGAAAAGAGTAATTCGTTTGTTGAGCAAATTGTTATAGAAAAAAGAGAGTCGACGAGCACGGCGATCCATCGACAACAATTACTCGACGCGCGCCGAAATGAATTCAATTTGCGGGGGACCGCCGTACGCGCATCAAACCTCGTTCTACGAATTGAAGTGAAATATATCGATATAAGAAATAAGAAACGTTTCAAAACCGTGTACAACTGTGATAACATTTATCTATCGTTGTAAACAGCGCCATCTTTCGTCCTAGGTGAACAATACGTATTATGTTCTACGGGAGTTTGCATTTTGTGTCAGGTAAATTTTTCAAATAGAGAGCGCTTAGCGACCAAATTCATCTAGTAATTTAAAATAAACGACACCAGAATTTTAGGAACATAAAATAAATAACTTTTAATCACTGTGCACTTTATGTAGGTACCTATACCTATAGAAAGAAGGTAGGTAGCAACATTTGTACACCATGAGGCATCACATAATTATAATATTGGAACACATTCAGTCCGATTTAAAAAAATGCCAAAAGCAATATAAAATCATACCTAGAAGAATGTAAGTGGCCACTGATTTTAATTTACTACTCCAAAGCCCAATTAATACTGATCATCCGCATAGTGACAGGGCAAAGTTTATCCAAGCGGTATTTTCAGACACCGCCCCTGATATTTCCTGAATTAATTAGTTAGCTGAGCAATAAGTTCAACTTCAATAATAATTGACGTGATCAATAGGTTTGTATTTAATCAAATATCATTTTGGAACATTAATTCCTGTAACCAAACAAAGTTTTTTCTTTCCACTGCATTCTGAAACAATCAAGCTATAATTGCTTATCATGTGATATTTTAATACGTAGAATTTTCTGTTTAGTTTAATACTTCGTGTTGTTTGAAAAATAATCGTCAATTTTAGTATACTTTTAGGACCGTAACGTATGGAACTACCTAATAGAGTAGAAATTTCATACCAACAACTTATTAGAAAAAAAAAACATCCACAGCAATGATTGCTATTTAGAATTGAAAGTGCAGATTATGATAATCGATAAAAAGTCACTTGTCTTGTTTTTACGAAATAAAAACTTATTGAAAGAAATGTAATAACTTACATACAGGAAAAGCTTGTACAAAAAATTTATAACAACTCACTAATATTATATCCTGTCGTAGAATAAGATAGTCCATAATCACCACTCTAACAGTTAATTTCTCTAAGTAAGTATCGTAATAAGCCTAATTGAAGGCGTCCTTAACCATCTACGATACATAGGACTAATTAAATGCAATCTAGTAATTTTCAATTACTTGAGTTTTGCAGTCACACTACGCAACAATGTCGTTGACCCCGGTGGAATGGCGAATGTCCTGGGGAGTGCCCATCGCCACACCTTACCACCACTAATGGCTGATGTACCTATAAAATCATAATCCCCTGGAAAACGATGGAATTGTCTTACTTTTTATACACCTATGAAACTTTATTTCGTTTATCAGCCGCTTGATAGCGTCATCAATCAACCTTTCAATATTAGGGTGAAGCATTATTGGATGTGTTGAATCGATAACCTTAAAAGCTTCAAAAGTAAGTAAAATAAAGGTTAGGTACAGCACATTTATTTTATCCAAGCCACGGGCAAAGTTTGTGTTGCGGCTGCATCGTTATTTTAGCTTTGGTCCTTTGCCTTTGATGTAGTCTCGACACACGCTATCGGTAACTATGGTTAGCCTAGTTTTAGAATAGGACGGACCCATTTCATCTGTGCCGCATAAGGGACCTAATGTAAGAACGGTCAGTAGCGTAAGAGTGTAACGACACAGTTAGAAGAAGAAGATTATATAGTACGTACAAGGGTTACAGTTTTGTAAAAGCATGATACGGTCTCAGACCAAACTGAAAGTTAAAACGGTGCTCTGCAAACGGCAAAGTCAGGCTATTTCTTGCTACAAAAGTATAATTAAGTATTATATCAATTATCACGTTGGATCAGACTTTAGTGTGCTTCAAATGGCCACTTACGTCATTTTTACTATTTTAATACTGTAGATGTGTAGCTTTATTAGATGAACGAACTATAATTGACACACCGGCTGACCTGCCAATTAAACGGCTTTGTGCGAGCGTATGTGTCATTTTAGAACATTTACTCGAGTTCTACTTACAGTGTTAACTGTTTTACTTGTAAAAAATAATCTAGTCAGTCGGAAAACAGTATCAAAATTCGTTACTCATAATTTATTCATTGATACTTGATCAGCAGAAAAAAGTTGTCATGTACCTACACTATCACTCGTCTTCAACTGTAATTTGCGAATTTTCTGTGTTCTTGTTTTAGCAGAGATTCGAAGAAGGTAAGTTCTTAAAGACAAGGACGTTTCCTTACGTTCATATCGGTCACTTTACCTCATTTCACTTCTCAATTTATGCAAACATCCTTTACCTAATTAGGTATGTAGTTTTCAACATGAACCGAACATATTCTCTTCAGAGTTTCAGTCTCGTAAGCGTACGTTTTCGTCGATCTTGCGTTATTAGAGAGAGTGAACGAAAGGTCTAACTTAGAAGGATTTAATGCAAACCATTTGCAACTGCACCATTCTTAGACTAAGTGAAAATTGCAATTAATAAATCGTAACGATTTTTGCAATCTTATAGCTTAGCTCTGACCCTGAAACAGTAAAATTATGGAAGTATTTTTAGGGTTCCAAAGTCGAAATGACAAAAACGAAACTCTTGTAACGGTTCAGGCGTGTCTCCACATGAACTCGCCAGTTCACGAATATATTTTCATACATTGAGAGATAGCATAGATTATAACGCCATCTTACGGAAAATCATTAGCAACTAGAAGCCTTTAGGCCAGCTAATTTATTTTGGGTAATGAAACTAGCTTCATAGTTCTCAGTAGTTCAAATTTATGATATGAGATGTCGCTAGTAAATTTATATGTGGTATTTAAATTAATTTTTAGTTAATTATTGAATAATGAGGCGTGGGAATGATTTCAATAATTAACTAAGTATGTAGTATAAGTTTCAGGAATTTTCAGCAAGTAAAATTGACGAAAATATAGAGAAACAATGTATGTAGCAGAAATAGTAATATTACTAGGGAAAAACTCAAAATGCAAGGAAAATGCTTATTGAAATAAGATGATAGACTCATAAGTTGTATACAGTTCAAATTTTATCAACTTTGGTGTAGTAAATAAGTTACTATGTGATTATAAAGTTATTTCGGAGTTGCTTATGTCAAACGTATGAGAAAGTATAAGTTTTCTATTATTACAAGATTAATGATTAAAATGCAAGGAATTAGCCTTTATCACAAGAAACCTTAAGTTATAAGTAACCGTTTCACTAAATTTCATCAGATTCTGGCTAGTAGTTCAGTAGAAAAGAGTAACTAAAATTAGCAAGGGAGAATTTATTTCATACAAAATGGCGATAGAAATTTCATTGAAGGAAATTAAAGCTTTTTAATTACGCGTTTATAAATTAAAGGAAAATTATCTTTTAGGGTCGTTCTCTCATTTCGTGCAAATTGGTGGTATTCTCTCGAAAAAATATTTTTTCTTGTAATGGTACAATTGAAAGATTTTATGTGTTTTTGAACATATATTGAATATGTGTATGTGAAAGGCACCTTAATTACTTAATTACTTTCTATAAAATATGACCACTGGTAATGAAGTACGCGCTGGTAATGAAATTAGCAAAGATGGTAATGATTTGCTAGTGGAAGGAAATGAAATAAGTACAAGAAGGTAATTTCACCTTAGGATGGTAATGACAAAACGATGTGTTTTTAATCATTTATTCATCAGGAATGTGACATAAAAATCCAATATAAAGAATATCAATGAAGGCACACGCATAATGAACCTCGGAAGACGTTATCTTATAGGTTTTATCCCCCTTATTCATAAACGCTGTGTACAGGTGTAGTGCAAAATGATTTTCCATGACATTTCGTTAAATTTTATCCGATTTTCAACTTTAGTGATATTGTTATTAAAGTCGTGTATACAATTCAGCTGTCAGATTAAATTGTTTTATAAATAAGAACCTTATGCCAATGTCGTTAATGTTGAAATTGAAAACCGCATAGGATTCAACGAAATGTAACGGAAAATCATTTCGCACTATATCTGTGGGCTTCTGTTAACTTAGCAATTCTTTGTTCTTATCTGTCACTTTGACATTTAACTTTCGCAGCCCTTGCCTTCTGCTTACTACTACTACTACAGAAAGTCTGAATTTCAGAAAGCAGTATTTCTCGCTAAAATCGATGGGTATCAGAATCTCGTCATTTCTCAAATCTTTTTTTAGTTCTTTAATCGAGGCATACTGTGCAACAATGTTTTTTGTGTGAATCAAAAACTTCGGCAGTATAACTTCTTCAAAAATGAATTATATTCCGTGGATTGACCTCTATTTCTTTTTAATTGTAGTATTCGTTGTTTTTTTGCCATCTTTTGTTTTGTATTTTTGTTTCTCTGTTAGCCATTGATAATACAAATTGATTTTCTCTTCGTTACTAAACTTTTGATAGTTAATTATCTTATGTGCAATATCTTTCTAAACATTTTTCATTGGTAGTATTACAGCATAATTTGTTTAAATATCTCTGAGCTTGATTAAACCTTCTTTACATCTTTTTCTTCCGTTTATTGTTTATTTTGTTTATTCTTTCTTTTAATTGTATTTAATTTTTAATTAATTGTTTTTAATTTTTAATTTCTGTTTAATGTTTAAGTCACTTAGTGTTGGAATCTTACTTAGCAATGTATACTGTTTTCTTTGCATAGTGTGTCGTTTGATACTGTGCGCGTCACCTCATTTTAAGTTAAGCTATGCTTAACTTGTACTCTGTTACTATTTGTGAGTTCCTGTAATTGGCTCTGTGTTACTACTTTCATTACCTAAATTGTGTTAAATGCTGTTGGTGCTCCTTAAATAAATAAATAAGTATTATTACAGTTTTAAGCTCTTTTACCTCTTTTAAGTGTTTCTATCGAAATCTTAGAATTCGTGTTTTAACATTTACAGTTTGACGAAAAGTCTGCTTTTTGTATTGTAACTCATTATAATTGTGGGTTACTTTTATAATTTCATATTTTTCTCTCTTCCGTTGCCGATCTTTAGCTAACTTATCTTTTTTAGACTGTTTCTTTTTTGGCTTAGCCATAATTATAAGCTGCAATAAAAAAATACTTTTGATATGACTAAATTTAAGTAAAAATTATTGATTCATAATGATTTATATCACGACAGGATGTAAATTTATTAGTGATAAAACAATGTTTGTTATTAAAAACAATGTATAGGTACAACATATGGGCTTCTTCATGGACACCATTTGACGGGCAACGGGCTAGCATATGACACTACATATATGTATATCACCTTATTTGAGTATGATTATATACCTCAAAAAATGCTTGAATATAAATATAAATTCATCAATAACACACCTAAAAAATATATAATCCAATTCATCAGGGGTTAAACTGTTTCATTTTTATCACTATTACTGATCTTATGACTGTGTTCACGAGTCTAGGTTTACGAGCAATGTTAAAATCGTATTATTTTTAAAAACATAGAAGATATAAAATGTTGTTTTCGTTGAAGCTACAGTCAGAACTATGCCATGTATTCATTGCCTTCTCGAACTATTCATGACCATGCCCCTCAATTTCGATTTAATCATTACCATCTTAAACAATTCATTACCCTCCTTTTCAAATTTGGAAGGAAAAGAAGGTAATGACACGGATATGAATGAAATATTGAGAGTTTTTCTCAACTAACTCATTTTGTAATTGACATTGAATTTACTAAACTTCCCAACTGTTAGATAGTTTACAAACACAGCAAATCAGAAAGAGCATACTTAATTATTTTAAGTACTTACCGATTGTGTAGTTGGATGGTGATGAAACTGAAAACGTGACAATCTCGTTTGACTCACGGGATAATATAGCTATTTCTACAGTAAGCTGCGTATACGCGTCGCTCGGGGTGGCTCGCGCTCGACTGACCAATGAACGATGTTTTAGTTGGCGGTAGGTATTCAAAAGCATGTTTGTACATCAAAATATATATCAATTCATTTCTCGCGCGGGTAATGATGGAACTGCTGGTGACAAACATTTAGAAACGTCTATTTTTATTCTGGTTGGCTTATAGTCTCTCATATTTTACCTTTGGAATCTATAATCAACTAGTGTTTGATTAAATGCTAAATAAAACCTTTGTTTTCAGTATGTTTTTCTAAAACTGTGATCAAAATCACATCAACATACTTTAGGCCCCGAGGTGAATGAAAAAAATAGATATTTTATATTAATAAAATAAAAACCACATAGTTATTAGTATCAGTTTTTGAAGATAACAATACCGTACCAACTATGTGACAAGCTGGCAATAATAACATCACGTAAAATCAATTACATTTTTCACAATATTCGATTAAAGGCGATTTGCACGAAATGAGAGAACGACCCTTTAGTGTTAAATTTAAAGATAAGTTTGGATATATTCTTAGAAATATTAAATAAGCTATCTAAGAATTAAATAAAATTAATAGTTATTGAGTTGTATGTTTTTTGATGTAGCAGTTAAAGCGGATATAGCAGATGTGGCTGTTAACGCCAGTAAGGCTGATGCGGCAGATGAGGACGGTCGCGCCATTGTAGCACCAGCTATAAAAGCAGGGGAAATTCGTAGATAAGGGTGATTTTGCTTGCGTCAGCGGACTTGTACGGTTCTCGTATTAATTTGTTTTTGGGTTTGTTGAGTATTTATACTTGTTAAGGTTGACGTGTCGTTTTCCGGCTTTGCTTATTCTAGTGTTTTATAATACTAGGATAGTCTTAGTTTGGGAAATTATGCTTTAACTTGCCCGAAGTTGAGTGTTGAGAACTGTATCAAGTTTCAGCTAGTAGAAGCTGATATTTGAGGATTGATACCCGGGTCACCTAACGGTGTTTCACAACTGACAGGGTAGCTTTCCTTCGATACGTTTTAATTAATTAAATAACCACATATGGAGTACGTGTGGGGTCTGTATTATACCTGAAGAGACAGACTAACTTCTCCCAGAATTGTGAAGGGTTTGTTATGCCTACTGGTGTTTCAAATTCATCATCGTTCTGTCACCTTTATCTATCTATTTATATATACATTCGGATTATTCGTCAGGTGGTACTCGACGAACCCAGTCCAAACTGTCTTTACCACCAAGCACACGAGTCTTATGGCTAAGTTCTTAGAGACTGACTCACTCACTTAGGGGTAATTTAGATCAGGACCCATTCATCGTATACGAGTGGGAACGCGAGTAATTTAAATGTGAAAACCGGGTTTTTCTAGCTTGTTGAAACGTGTATAGTAGATGTTAGAGCAGCTAGGATTTAATAGGATTAATAGGTTTTAACTTTAAATTTATTGTTAGATAATGGGGTAGTAGGTAGTAGGTAGCAATATAGTAATTAATTGAATACAGATGAAGTTCTAATCTGAAGTGAATTATTATAAAAAGTCCTTCATTTTTAAGCATATATTTAATGATCAAATCTTAATATTTATAATTAAAGAAATTACTTTAAGACTAGCATTCAATATAAAAAGAATGAGATTTAAGGAGGTTTACCGAGTAAAACCATGCTCGTCAACTATCCTAAGAAAACGGGATAAGCGACGGTAACACCAACCTTTTATACCATTCAACAATTAAATAAATAAAATTGTTCTTTGTCTTGCTAGATCTATCTGCTTTCCTAAATATAAGGATATTTGACTCATAAATAGAGTGCTTGTATTGTTTCCTAAAGATTGGAGCAATCTGTGTTCATGAAATGTAGAAGTAGTTTAAAACTGTTGACTATAAGTAATGAAAATTAGACTTTGTATTTGTACTAAAGATCTTTTAACAGCATCGAAGTTAATGCTTAATTTTCTAACTATATGCAACTTTAAGGAGATGTTTATAGTTATAGGTTGGTGTAGATGTTGGAATCGGAGGGGATGGTGGTAGCGATTCCCCCCCATAAGGGGGTTGTCTCATCTGAAGTACAATTACAAATCTACTTAGAATCTTTATTCTGTCTTCGGACCCACTTTTACCAATATCTTCTAGAGCATTATGATACAGCAAACTCTTACTAATGTTTCTACGTTATCTCAAAGTAACCAGGTTTTAATTAGGTATACATTAGGTTTATATTAAAGTTCCATTCTTATTTTTCATGCAAAGAATCTCAGGTTATTACAGCGCTCACAGTGTAGGTCCATCAGCCATTAGACGATTCACGCAGCCACTAATATTACTTATTTTAGGTAGGATTAGTTTGTTTTAAGACAGGTCTAAGAATCACTAAGTCATTTAATTAGGGAGGTCAATGAACGCTTAATTAACTACAGATTAATAGCTAGGTAGAGTAAGTAAGTAGTTAATGTATGAGTTAGGTAGTTTAGAGGTGTATATCTTTATTAAAATACGTTTTAGGGTAGGTAGACCGTTACATTTTGGGTGCCGTCGAGTCAGGATTCTAGATTTTGGGTTTACTACGAGGTTTTCTTATTACTATTATGTGATCAAAGCTCTCTAATTCTGTGAGGAGGCCTGTGTCCGGTAGTGTGACGTAATGTAGGTTGTTGAAGATGACGTTTATGTCATTCGGTTATGTTATGTTCACTTGGCTTTAGTATTTAAAGCAATTAGGTAATTTATTGTTTCATTTCAGTATAATATAGGGTAGTGCTCATCATTCATTTACATAATTAAATTTAAGATACTTACTTGAGCAACAAATTTACATGATAGGATAGTTTGAATTTTAGGTCTATCTATTCTTAGGTCATTGACTTGCTATTCTTAGGTATATTACGTGACTATTTGTTTACAAATTAGTCACATTTTGCTGTCTGTGTAATGGACGTGAAAAATAAGAACTGGATTTATATTTTGCATTGCTAGAAGGAGTAGGATAGGATAGGAAAAAGAACGTTAAAGCAATAAATTGTTGAGACTTTTTAATGTTACATTAATGAAAACATTACAGTTTGCTGCTAGAAAAGAAGTAATAGGTAGATAGTTGGCTATATAAGGGGCACTTTTCACTGATAACACTCAAAGATTTCTATTTTCCATCTGTAAAATAAACATTTTCCTGTTGAACTAATAGTTTTCATAAGTTGTGTTCGATTCACGACGAATTTGTTCATTTGAATTGTAGTAGCTGTAAATGTTATTATTATTCAGGTTTCCACTTCACTCAGAGTCATTTATGAGTTATATTTAAAGTAACTGAGGATTTTAAACAATCAAAAATGATTAATAAATAAATCGGACTAGTAGCCGTGTTTAATATTCAAGACGCACTGACGCTGTGTTTGTTTGAGGTTAGTTAGAGAGAGACAAAAAAAAATGAAAGAGAAAGAAACGTCAGTCTGTTATAATATCAGAAATTTAGTAGTTATAAAAGGAAATTATTACCATTAATAAATAGGGAGGTTATTTAAAATTAAGGCATAAGTAGAATTAACAATAAAAATTAGAAATAGCTAAAACTAGGTAGCTGAATTTTCCTGAGTTAAGTACCTACTAAGGATAATTTTAAACTTAAGAGTTTGGGGGACGGAATTTAAGTTTGCTAATTAAATAAAGTGTGCCGAGTAAAAATAATAAATTCATGCTCTAAAGTATACAATGGGAAGTACTTACCTAGTATAGTTGAATTATTACTAGCTTTCAGCTAGGTAGCATTGCAGTATATAAAGGAAAATATTTCAATGAGCAACATAGGCACACAATGTTAGATTCAGTAGTTCATTATGTATGTGTTTTCATTTACTTTATGTAAAGAGATTGAGTGATAAGAAGTGTAAAATATGAAGGCAACCAATAGCTATTTCATAGTAATTATGAGTCGGTTAGGCAGAACAAAGTTCTCAAGTTTCAACTTAAAAAAATAACAAGAAATTTAGAATAAATAGCAGAATAATTTATGTACTTATTTGCCATCCAGATACTTAGCATGCAGAGCTTGAATTTACTGGAATATTATTATTAAAGTAATAGTAAATAAATAGGAGGGAAAATTAAGAATCATCGTTGGGAAACCTGTATAAAAGAAAATCATTCAAATCAGTTTATTCATTTGAGAGCTGTGATATCTTAGATATACAAACAGACATGCATAGCAGATAAATTCATAGTGTTACATTTATGTAAAGAGTTAGTGAAATTAAGATAGGTATATATTATTTGAGTTTGTCAGCATTTTGAGGGTTAAGTATGAAGTATGGATAAACATTGAGAATGTTTGAAGACAAATATTAAGTAAAGCTGCAATTTATATTTAAAGCGGTGTTGAGGAAAAGAGTATTTAAAAATATTAGCCGCTATCATTTAGGAAAACTTAGATAGTATGAAGACAATGTTGTTTGAAAGTTTCAAAGGTTTGGGGACGGGTTTTTAAAGGTTTATAACTCCTATTAGAACAAGTATGTATGTAGTTTGCCTAGATAAGAAAAGATATTAAAAAAAAAACAAAATAAGTATGTCAGCGAGTACTTTGATAAATAAAACAATAAGGAAATAGCTTTTATTAGGTTCTAGTAAGATTGAGCTTTATTTTTAGTCATAAAAGCACTGTTGAATATAACAGAAAGTTAAATTTGATTCTCTAGGAGTAAATGGTTGCATAACATGCATAGCGGTAAAAAAAAAAAGGTTTTATCAGATAATAGTTTTACAAAGAAATTCTGATGGAAGTACTGTATGGTTGCAACATGAACTGTATTTACATTCTTGAAGGCTTCATACTTGCAGACAAGTTCAGTTAGTTTCAGCGGTGTTCATGCTATAGTGAAGTACTATAATAGGCTAATTTTGAGGTGATATTCTTGGTGAATGCTTCAAACATCTTTTAGCTTGTGAAGATTGATAACTTGATGTCAGATCTGTAAATATAGTGAACACAAATTAGCTAAGACAGCGTTCAAACTAGTAAATTGATATTGAGATAGTTAGCCGATAATAGTTGAATTATTGAAATATGATTACTAGAATTATTAGGATAAATTAATAAATAAATCAAATTTGCTCGTTAATGTAAGGCCAAGACTGTTGCGTTATTACTCTTTCATTAAGTATGTACAAAGTTTTAAATGAGAAAATTTGATAGTGAGATAAAAAATAGTTCGGCGAGTTAATTATTTGAGAGTTATTTTAAAGAAGTGTGTATTTATGATTGTTTGAGCATTCATGCAGAATAAATAGCTAAAAACTTACCGAATGTTTTCCCTAGGTAGTTATTGCATGTATATAGAATGAATCTGCATTTCTGTATAAGTTGAGAGTGATCTTTTTACATATCCAATTCGAGTGGTTATTAAATCACTTGGTCAGCTATGGATCTTCCATATAGCTTGAGATTTAAATATAAATACCAGTAACTGGAAAAGATGAACAGTTTTATTAGAAGTTACATTCAGACACTAAGAAAATTAAGTTAATCGCATTATAGTTTATTAAAAGAGATAGAACGTTAAGTAGGCATTATAAAAGATTGTTAGAGAGGATTGTTTGATTAAGTATTAGTAGTGGCTTTAATAACGAAAAGTACAATACCTGTATCATTTGTTGAGGGCAGTTTCGGTTCATTAACACTAAGTGAGCATCGTTGAGTGCATATTGTTGTTCCGTGATAGGTTAACGAAAGATTTTGAGTATAGTCAGCTTATATACGGTTTTATAGAATATAATTTAGCAAATTGAAGTAGAAACTGATTAATAAATAATCTCAGGAAATAAATTCATAAACAATTTCATGCCAATGCGAGTTTACTTTTAAAGTTTGACAATTGATTCTTTTTATTTGGGCAAAGGAAATAATACCATACAGCTTTCTAATTTGTAGTTGAGTAACACATAAAAAAATAACTCGGTTATCTACAAAAAAATATTATTGAAAGAACTATTAAATAATCCATAGGGAAAATAAAGAAAAGATTATTCATATTTAAAATAATATTTTAATTAAACAAGAAAATTAGAAACTAGTTACAGTTAATAATAATAATAAAACTTAATTTAAAAAAAATTTCACACAGATAATAGAGTTCATCAAATAATTAATTAAATAAAAAAATAAAAAAGGAGTTAAAAAAAAGGTGAATATGGAAAATAGAAGAGGTTCACGAAAACGAAAATTAACTAAGAAAGTGGAAGAACAAAATGTTCAGAATACAGAGAGAGTTATGGAAACTGACCAGCAAGAGCAATTGGTAGAGGAAAGTGAAAGACCACAGTCTTCAGTAGCAAAAAAACGTCGCAGAGTACAAAGCTCAAATCGGAATAAGAATGAGAAGGAAAAGGAAAATGCGAGAGAAAATTCAACAAAACTAAGGCGAAGAATACAAAATTTGGAAAGAGAAAGGAATGATAACAAATTTGGAATGTTGTATAAAATGATTCGGCGTTCAGTGGGAAGCTTAACTACAAAGATAAATGAAATGAGTGACGAAATGAAGGCTAATTTAGCGAAGGAAAATACGGATCAGACAGAGGAAGGAAAAGATGTTGTGCAAGAAGATCAGCATAAGGGAACGAATGAACCTGAATTAGGAAATACTGAAGTGCCAAAAGAAAAGGGAATAGAAAAGGAGATGAGTTCATCGCATGAAGATTACAAATCAGTTGTCTACAATGTACGAAGTCTAAATTTAGAGAAGCCGAAATTTGGAAATAAGACAGACATACATCCAGTAACATTTATAGAGGATTTGGAAAGTTATTTAAACAGAATCGGAAATGAGGGACAGAAGTTGGATCTAGTGCAAGAATGTTTAGTAGGGGACGCTAGAGATTGGGCGCGAGTTTATAAGAAACGATGGACGGGATTGGAAGACTTTAAAATTGATTTTCTAGCTACATATTGGGGAGAATCGGAACAAGAGATGTTGAGAATGAATATTGCTAATAATACTTGGGATAGGAAAGTTTCACCTTCTATGTTGAGTCATTTCTTACGTATTGTTGGTAAAGCACAGATGATTACATATAAAATGCCAGAAAAGCAGTTAATTTCACAGGTAATGCGACATTATCCGAAGTCCATTCAACAACTTTGGATTAATTCAAACATAGATAGTATTGTTAAAACAGCAGAATTTTTAACAAAGATGGATAATCTTAATAAACAAGAACCACATACATATGGATCTTCAAGTAACAAGCCAGTCAAAAATATAGATTTCAAGAAAACCAAAGCTAATATGGAGCAAGGATATCAAAATTGGCGCAGACTGACAACAGTTCAAGACACTACAAAACCTCAGAGAGCGCTGAATGAAATAGTAGAAGATGATTATAATAATGTAAATTATGGATACGTAGAGTTAAACTAAACGAGGTTGAAATGTGTGTTCCCGGATCAACCTCAGGCTTAGGGGACAAAATCTTATATATGATGAGTAGAATGAATTGGGTACCGGGGCAAAAGTTGGGCAAAAATGGACGAGGTTTAAAACATCCGTTAATAGGTAAATTATTAGATCGAGAGAAAACTGAAGGTTTAGGGTTTAGGAAAAATGAGGAAAAAATTTTACAAATTAAAGAAAAGATAGTAGAGGTATTAAAATTAAAGGTAGAACATTCATTAGAAGAAAATATAGGAAATCAAAAAGTAACATCAGTATTTGAGGAAGAAAAGGATGATTTAGACTGTAAAAGCAAGTTCAAATCTGAAATAAAAGTAAATATTTTAGGATATAATGTGATAATTTTGTTAGACACAGGTAGTGATATAACTTGTGTATCAGAAGAGTTTTGGAAAATTTTAAAACCAAAATATTCCAATTTATCAGAAATGCCTATAAAACCGTTTCAGATTGTCACTGCTGTTGGCCACAAAAGTATAGACATTCGTAGAATGGGATTATTACCTATCAGATTAGGAAGTAAAATACATGATGTAGGAGTATTGATAGTACCAAGTTTAGCGAGATCAGTAATTTTAGGTTTTGATTGGATGAAAGCAAATAGAGCAATATTGTCAATGAATAATGAAAAAGGACTTTGGATTGATATAGAAGGGAAAAAGGAGTTAATAAAATTTTATGAACCCACTATTGACCAAAATTTAGAGAATAATAGTCAAAGTTGTAATTCGGCACAAAAGATAATTGAAGAGCAATTACAAGGAATTAAAGTAGGAGTAAAGTTAGGAAATAAAGATAAAGAAAAATTGGGTAGATTGTTAGAAAAATATAAGGAATTATTTTCGGAAAAACTAGGCAGAGCAAATTGCTACGAACATGAAATAAAGATGGAAGAACATTCAGCACTTGTAAGAAGAACTTATCCAATACCTTACGCATATAAAGAAAAAGTGGAGGAAAAATTACAAGAAATGGAAAAAATAGGCATTATAAGTAGAACAGCGACGCCTTATTGTAGTCCGCTAACCTTTACTTTAAAAAGAGATGGTTCAATTCGTGTATTATTAGATGCAAGAGGTATAAATAAATTTATGATAGCTGAAACGGAAAAACCTCCAGTCCAAATTGACGTTTTAAATTCGTTTCATGGAGCGAAGTTCATTAGCGTAATTGACCTAAATAATGCCTATTTCCAAATTCCGATATCAGAGTCTAGTAAAAAATATACAGGATTTACTGTAAATGGGAAATCATATGTTTATAATGTATTACCACAAGGACTGAAAACTTCAGTAGGGAGCTTTAGTAGAGCTATTGACCAAATACTAGGAAATGATATAAGAGAATATTGTGTCAATTATCTAGATGATCTAGCCATAATAACTACAGGTTCTTTAGACCAACATTTAGAACATTTAGACATAGTTTTGGGTAGATTGAGTCAGGCAGGATTGACCTGTAATATCAAGAAATGCGAATTTTTATGCAAAGAAGTAAAAATGTTGGGCTTTATTATTTCAACAGAAGGAATAAAGACTGATTCAGATAAAATCAAAGCAATTCGAGATTTTCCAGTGCCGAAAAAATTAAAGCAAATTAGAGCCTTTTTAGGATTATGCAATTTTTATAGAAGGTTCATTCCGAATTATAGTGAGCACACTCAGCCTTTAAATGAACTTTTGAAGAAAGATGTCAAATGGTATTGGGGAGAAAAGGAACAACAAAATTTTGATAAAATAAAAACATTATTCATAGATACAATTATGTTGCATCATCCGGATTTCAGTAAACCATATTATCTGCAGACAGACAGTTCAGGAATAGGTATGGCAGGGGTGTTATATCAATTAGATGAGGAAGGGGAAATGTTAATTCTGGGATTTCATAGTAAAATTTTGAAAGGGGCTCAGTTAAATTGGACAGTAACAGAACAAGAATTTTTCTCGGTAATAAATTGTTTAGCAAAATTTGAGACATATTTAAGAGGGGCAAAAGTAGTAATTTTAACTGATCATAAAGCTTTAGAGTTTGTCAAAAATTGGAAATTATATAATGCTAGAGTAACAAGATGGATAAATTATCTGGAGCAATTTGATTACGAAGTGAGACACATAAAAGGAAGAGATAATATAGTCGCGGATATATTATCAAGATATCTTCCTGATGGAGAATTCTTGCAGGAGGAAAAGATAAAATTACCGGAAATATTATATACAGAAATTAGGGAAAATACAAAATTGTTGAAAGACTTAGAGAATATATCAAAATTACAAAAAGAAGATAAAGAATTAAAAATAATAATAGATGAGCTTAAAAATAGCAAAGAAAATCAACAAAATAAAAAACCTAAAATAATAGAAAGATGTAAGATTGAGAATGATATTTTGTATTTCATACCAGGGAAAGCAGTTAGGAAAGTTATATTTATACCAGAAAAATTGCGAGAACAAATTGTTTTGCAAATTCATTTAGAGATGGGTCATCAAGGAGCTTTTAAAGTGATCAAATACGTTAGAGATCGGTTTTATTGGAAAGGGATCACTAAGTTTGTGAAACGCATTACTAGAAAATGTCATGATTGTCAGGTTTCAAAAAGTAATACAATAAAACATGTAGGAGCCTGTCAGTCTATTATTACAGAAAGTATAGGAGAATTGGCAATGGTAGATTTGTATGGTCCATTACCGACTGGGGTATTTGGCATGAAATACATTCTGGTAATACAGGAGTCTTTCAGCAAGTTTGTAAAATTCTATGCATTGAGAGAAGCTACAGCAAGATCAGTTATTGGTAGAATAAAAAAGTTTTTTGAGATAATAAGGCCAAAATTAATTTTATCAGATAACGGGTCACAATTCATAAGCAAAGAATATCAAGAGGTCATGCATGAGAACGGAGTAAAGCCTATTTACACTACAGTACGAAATCCACGCCCGAATACTTGTGAACGTGTAAATAAACAATTAGGTTGTTTATTTAGAATTTATTGTCGAGAAAATCATAAAGGCTGGGTATCAGTGTTACCAAAGTTGGAGGAATTATATAATAATACTTTTCACGAAAGCACAGGATTCACTCCATGTGAAATTTTATATGGAGAATCTATGAGAATATCAGTAGATAAAAAAATAAAAGGACTAGGCATAGAATTAAATTTACAAGCGATTAGAGAAAAAGCTAAAGAAAATTTGAAAAAAGCAGGAGAAAAACGGAAATTAAAATTTAATCAAAGATTTCGGTTGATTCAGTATCAAATTGGGGATTTAGTAAAAATTACAAAAATGAATAAATCAGATGCTAGGAAGAAAATTATAAAAAAATTTGAACCTTTGTATGAAGGGCCTTATGTGATTGCTGCAAATCCATTTCAAAATGTTTATGTGGTAGTTGAACCGAAAACAAATAAAATTAGAGGAAAATTTAATACTATACATTTGTCCCGGTACTATGTGTAACAAAAAAAAAATAGAAAAGATAAGTTTGAGGTTGATTCGGAAACATATGCAAAACTGCTCAGAGAATGAGAATATTATAAACGTAGGAATGTTTAGTTAAGTTTAAGACAGTTTAAAATAGTTAAATAATTATTGTTTGCATTAGAAGAAATATGTATGTTAATTTAAAAAAAAAAAGAACAAAAATTGTTAGAATAAGTTTTAACAGAATTAAATAAAGTTTATTTGAATTGTATAGAACCAACTTGCGACAAACAAAGAGCTTGATATTTTCATATTCCAATTGTTAGAGTAATCCAGGTGTGAATAATGGTTCAATTTTTATTCAGATGGTAGTTGTATTCTATAAATTGATTTTTCTTGAATAATCTAAAAAAAAAAATATTAATTAGTATTTGAGTGACTTTTATATATTATAATTTTAGCTTAAGTGGTAAACATATTATCAAAGTCCTGAAATATTTAATAGTTGGAATGAAGGTTGTAGAATTGAATTGGTCCATAAACAGCAATTTTGACAATTGCAAGTAATCATTAACCATTAACATTGTAATTTACACAGTGATTTTTTAACATTAAAAAAAATTTTGTAAACTCAGTAAAGTAATAACTTACAATAATAGTTCAAAACTGGTTTACAGTCTTCAGTTTTCCCATTTAATAATGTTTATAGGGAAATTATACTATGGTCATTGATTGGATATTCCAAGGTTCAAAATGGTACAAAACCTGAAATATAAAGAAATTTTTGTTTTTAGAAAGAAAGAGGTTAATAAAAAAATGCTAAATAGTTAGTGAGAAACAAGTTAACTTACGTGAAAGTAAAATCTCAATTAGTTTGTGATTTTAAGCGTACGTGATAGTATTATGATTCAATAGATTCTCAAAAAGAACATGTAAATTTGAATTACCACATAATCTAGCAGTATTTTTTAAAAGTTTGTAGTATTTGCAAACTCATTTTAGCACAATATTCTAATCTATGCTCGAATTAGAAAGATATTCTGTAAAAGTTGTAATGGCGGACGGATTGACGGTCGCAGAATTGGAGACAAAGGGAAGGGGGGTTTTTTGAAACACGAATTTGGATACAAGCGTGGACGCAACGATACAAGTGGCAATTAAATGAGAATATTTTGCAAAGAGTAGTTCAGATTGAATAACGTCTTAGTGAAGGTTTCGTTCGGAAAAATATATTAAAAGTATTGGTTGTAATGTAGTGGGACAGAATAAGGGATAATATATTTCGGGATTGGGTTGATGTGGGGTTGATTTAAATTTTTGATAGGAAGATTTAGAGTAATAGAAAGGTAAATATGAATGTGAATGTGAGAAGTGGAGTTTGAAGGTGGGGAAGATGAGGAGATGTGAGGAGATTTGAAGTTGCAGGAAGAGAGGAACTGAAAAATAAAAGGATAATTAATAAATGTTATAGAAGAAAATATTCAATAAATAAATTAGGAAAAATTGACTTACTAGAAGGAGAAGTTTATAAATTAAAGGTGGATAAAATGGAGTCGATCTGTATTTAAAAAAAAAAAAAATTAGAAGTAGTTAATTATGAATTGTAAAGGGAAAAGAATTAAATAACAGGAAATTACTTCTTCTGCGTTGAAAATAGTGAGTTCCGGGATATCGGATGGAATGGGTGCGGGAGTTGGAGCGGGTAGGAATTGGGCCGGAATAGTCTGAAATTAAGGGAAGATGAATTAAAATGTAAGTCTAAAATGGTTTTAAAGAAAATATTAGTTACCTTTGGAGTTTTTGATTTGTTTTGTCGGGAGTGTCGTAATAACTAAAAAAAAAATTTATCAGATTAAATTATTAAGATAAACACAGGATGTTTAAGGAGTAGATTAAGAAATCAACATTTTTGATATACTATAAATTTTATATATTTATAAAAACTCACTTTTGCACGGAAAGTTTTAATCTTACGAGCCAGATCGATTAAGGTTAATTTAACAGTCGAGTTATTGTTGCACTCGATTAAAAGTTGTTCACGCATTTTTTTTCGAATGATTTTGTCGTTAAAATTGAAATCAGTTTGATCCCATAGGCAGGGGTATTTTTTTATTATAGTTTCGAATGACGGCATTTTAGAGTTTATTAAGCGCAAACTTTACAAAAGATGGTCGGAAGTATCTAGAAATTCAATTAAAGAATACTTATTAAAATAAACAAATTTAAAAGAAAGTTGTTTTAATTAAAAAATTGCCAGATATAAAGAATTACAGTTAACGGTTACTAAAAAGGTTGTGAGATACATTTTTAAGAATAGTATAAATTTTAATACAGAAAAGAGTATTTGGAGGTTTTAAAGGTGGGTCGAACAGAATTGACAATGTCAATGTGTTATGGAGCTGTCATAAGTTAGTTGAGTAAACGGGAAAGTTTGAAATTGCATTTTAGTTGAGTGGTGTAGTTAAATAATGAAATATAGTGAATGATTGAAGTTTTAAAAAAAGAATGGAACTTTAAAATTCTTGAGGAGTTAAAGTGATATTAATTGTTAAACTGAAAGTTTTTAGTGAGGGGTTGCTTTGTTATATGCACTCGAAGAATTATGGTATTTATTATTTTCAGTACGTATTTAATAGTTTATGCTTTTAGTTAGTTGATGTTGGTTAAACTTAGTTATTAGTAGCAAAGGTTGAATAAGGGATTGGGGACGTTTACTGAATAAATAAAAATATTAAAGTCATAATTAAGGGTGATTATACGTTGGCTGCCGATGTGGTTTTAGCTAGCATCATAGAATTATTCTATACGAAGTAGATTTAAGGTAAATTAAAATAATATTTTGTAGAGTCACTTTTTGATAAGGTTTAGTGCAGAATTAAACTTTAAAATTTAATAATTCAAATAAATGATTTCATTAATAAAAGATGTTTGCTAAACTTGAAAGAGTTGATGCATAATTTAGGTTGTGTATGGTAAAAAAAAAAAAAAAAAGGAGTGTTATGTTTTAACGGAGTAGATGAATGAAATTTGCTTATGAAAGAGGACTGGAACCACTTGTCTGGTATTTTGCAAAGTAATGATTTTTATTTTTAAAGTCAAAAGGGTTTGATCTAAAGGTTACATCAACTTTAAGTTGAGGCAAACCATTTATCGATAGTTGCCTAAGATACAGCACACTGTACAAAATGAACGATTAGTGGTGATGCTTAGGATTAGGCAAGAAATTCTAAGTGCAAGCTTAGGATTTAGCAAGTTCAATTTAAATGTTGCGATCTAATGGTTCATTTACTCTACTAGTAGGAACAAATTATTCGTCCTACACTGCACAATCACCAGTATTTTGTTTATTGTTGTGTGAGAAAAGAACTCTAAGCTAGATGGAGATTTAATGATGAATTAACATTGTAGCTACCATGAATAAAAACACATACAAAGAACTTTATGCATTCACGGAAAGGTACTTCAAAGGGTTTGTGTTGCGCCAAACACTGACGGTGACAGCAGATTCTTTATACAGCTCTTACAGCAACGTTTGTCTCACAAACGAACGCTTTTGTTGAGTGCAAATTGTTTGGCAATGATGGAAATTATTTCATTACATGATTCATTGAAAGTTTCAGAGGTTTTATCTTGCATAATTAATGATTTAAATCTGGTTTAAAAACACACCACACAATATAGTCTGTCAAAATTTTATTTGATCCTGAAATAGTGTCAATACAACAGTTTATATAATGGCAATAATGTGCATAATAAATTATCATGTCAATATAAAGTGACTTGATTTAATGTTAATATATATATTAAAACAAAACATTGTTTTCAAAGAATTAAAGTTAACATGTTTAGCTTTATAACAATTACTTTCATCACAATCTGATTTATATAATAAAATATTCTTCAGATTCGGATTTCAATGAAGTTCGATGTCTGATGTCAAATATTATTTCTTGCCAGTAAAAATATAATAAAACTACTGGAAATACACAATATAGTGAAGGCCAAATAAAGTTGGGTCAGACTTACACATCGAAGGCAAATATTGATAAACAAAATATATTCATGAATTTTATGATGTTGGTTCTAATTGTATCGGTAGCTAATTTGATATAATTACCCACCTTAACAATTAGAGGGGACGATTGTAACGGTTCAGGCGTGTCTCCACATGAACTCGCCAGTTCACGAATATATTTTCATACATTGAGAGATAGCATAGATTATAACGCCATCTTACGGAAAATCATTAGCAACTAGAAGCCTTTAGGCCAGCTAATTTATTTTGGGTAATGAAACTAGCTTCATAGTTCTCAGTAGTTCAAATTTATGATATGAGATGTCGCTAGTAAATTTATATGTGGTATTTAAATTAATTTTTAGTTAATTATTGAATAATGAGGCGTGGGAATGATTTCAATAATTAACTAAGTATGTAGTATAAGTTTCAGGAATTTTCAGCAAGTAAAATTGACGAAAATATAGAGAAACAATGTATGTAGCAGAAATAGTAATATTACTAGGGAAAAACTCAAAATGCAAGGAAAATGCTTATTGAAATAAGATGATAGACTCATAAGTTGTATACAGTTCAAATTTTATCAACTTTGGTGTAGTAAATAAGTTACTATGTGATTATAAAGTTATTTCGGAGTTGCTTATGTCAAACGTATGAGAAAGTATAAGTTTTCTATTATTACAAGATTAATGATTAAAATGCAAGGAATTAGCCTTTATCACAAGAAACCTTAAGTTATAAGTAACCGTTTCACTAAATTTCATCAGATTCTGGCTAGTAGTTCAGTAGAAAAGAGTAACTAAAATTAGCAAGGGAGAATTTATTTCATACAAAATGGCGATAGAAATTTCATTGAAGGAAATTAAAGCTTTTTAATTACGCGTTTATAAATTAAAGGAAAATTATCTTTTAGTGTTAAATTTAAAGATAAGTTTGGATATATTCTTAGAAATATTAAATAAGCTATCTAAGAATTAAATAAAATTAATAGTTATTGAGTTGTATGTTTTTTGATGTAGCAGTTAAAGCGGATATAGCAGATGTGGCTGTTAACGCCAGTAAGGCTGATGCGGCAGATGAGGACGGTCGCGCCATTGTAGCACCAGCTATAAAAGCAGGGGAAATTCGTAGATAAGGGTGATTTTGCTTGCGTCAGCGGACTTGTACGGTTCTCGTATTAATTTGTTTTTGGGTTTGTTGAGTATTTATACTTGTTAAGGTTGACGTGTCGTTTTCCGGCTTTGCTTATTCTAGTGTTTTATAATACTAGGATAGTCTTAGTTTGGGAAATTATGCTTTAACTTGCCCGAAGTTGAGTGTTGAGAACTGTATCAAGTTTCAGCTAGTAGAAGCTGATATTTGAGGATTGATACCCGGGTCACCTAACGGTGTTTCACAACTGACAGGGTAGCTTTCCTTCGATACGTTTTAATTAATTAAATAACCACATATGGAGTACGTGTGGGGTCTGTATTATACCTGAAGAGACAGACTAACTTCTCCCAGAATTGTGAAGGGTTTGTTATGCCTACTGGTGTTTCAAATTCATCATCGTTCTGTCACCTTTATCTATCTATTTATATATACATTCGGATTATTCGTCAGGTGGTACTCGACGAACCCAGTCCAAACTGTCTTTACCACCAAGCACACGAGTCTTATGGCTAAGTTCTTAGAGACTGACTCACTCACTTAGGGGTAATTTAGATCAGGACCCATTCATCGTATACGAGTGGGAACGCGAGTAATTTAAATGTGAAAACCGGGTTTTTCTAGCTTGTTGAAACGTGTATAGTAGATGTTAGAGCAGCTAGGATTTAATAGGATTAATAGGTTTTAACTTTAAATTTATTGTTAGATAATGGGGTAGTAGGTAGTAGGTAGCAATATAGTAATTAATTGAATACAGATGAAGTTCTAATCTGAAGTGAATTATTATAAAAAGTCCTTCATTTTTAAGCATATATTTAATGATCAAATCTTAATATTTATAATTAAAGAAATTACTTTAAGACTAGCATTCAATATAAAAAGAATGAGATTTAAGGAGGTTTACCGAGTAAAACCATGCTCGTCAACTATCCTAAGAAAACGGGATAAGCGACGGTAACACCAACCTTTTATACCATTCAACAATTAAATAAATAAAATTGTTCTTTGTCTTGCTAGATCTATCTGCTTTCCTAAATATAAGGATATTTGACTCATAAATAGAGTGCTTGTATTGTTTCCTAAAGATTGGAGCAATCTGTGTTCATGAAATGTAGAAGTAGTTTAAAACTGTTGACTATAAGTAATGAAAATTAGACTTTGTATTTGTACTAAAGATCTTTTAACAGCATCGAAGTTAATGCTTAATTTTCTAACTATATGCAACTTTAAGGAGATGTTTATAGTTATAGGTTGGTGTAGATGTTGGAATCGGAGGGGATGGTGGTAGCGATTCCCCCCCATAAGGGGGTTGTCTCATCTGAAGTACAATTACAAATCTACTTAGAATCTTTATTCTGTCTTCGGACCCACTTTTACCAATATCTTCTAGAGCATTATGATACAGCAAACTCTTACTAATGTTTCTACGTTATCTCAAAGTAACCAGGTTTTAATTAGGTATACATTAGGTTTATATTAAAGTTCCATTCTTATTTTTCATGCAAAGAATCTCAGGTTATTACAGCGCTCACAGTGTAGGTCCATCAGCCATTAGACGATTCACGCAGCCACTAATATTACTTATTTTAGGTAGGATTAGTTTGTTTTAAGACAGGTCTAAGAATCACTAAGTCATTTAATTAGGGAGGTCAATGAACGCTTAATTAACTACAGATTAATAGCTAGGTAGAGTAAGTAAGTAGTTAATGTATGAGTTAGGTAGTTTAGAGGTGTATATCTTTATTAAAATACGTTTTAGGGTAGGTAGACCGTTACACTCTTATATTTTCGCCTTATCCACCCATCTGTTTGCAGCTTACCTACGTTATTACACACTTTCAATTATCAAACAATTGAAATCATACCCTGGAAATCAATTAATCTAACTAATCTAATCTAACTTCTAACTAATATTATAAATGCGAAAGTATGGATGGATGGATAGACAGATGGATGGATGGATGGATAGATGATTGTTTGTTACTCAATCACGCCAGAACGGCCCAACGGATCTGGATGAAATTCGGCACATAGATAGAGAAAAGTCTGGAATAGCACATAGGCTACTTTTTATCCCGGATAATTGCGTAGTTCCCGCGGGATAGCGATAAACGAATTATTTTCAGACGAAGTCGCTGGCAACAGCTAGTTATTAATAAGGTTGAAGTGGGTAAGTAGCTGTTTTATTTTGTTGAAGAAACACTGAACTTCAAAATTAAATTATTGATTGCTCCAGAGCAAAATTGACTGCAGAAACCTTAAAGAAATCATAAGTTCGAAGCAAAGTTGGTCAGTTGCAATTTGTAAGAAACTGCTAACTCTGTCTACAAGTCCATCCCGTAATAAACTTGGTCAGTGCTGGTGGTGCGACGGCTTTATATTTTTATAAACTTAATACTTAACACCTCCGACTTTTACTGGAATGCGGCAAAGTTCTTTAGCTAAATGAAGACAGTGAATTTTCTGAAAGCTTCTGCCCACGACTTCGTCTGCGTATTATACATATAAACCTTCCTCTCGAATCACTCTATCTATTTAAAAAAACGCATCAAAATCCGTTGCGTAGTTTTATAGATCTAAACATACATAGGGACAGACAGACAGTTGAAAGCGACTTTGTTTTGTACTTTGTAGTGATTGCTATGAATAGTATGTCGTCGATGCGAGTAGTAGCGCTGCCAATTTTACATAGTAATTTACATAAAGACTCAAAAATATATTCGTACTAGAGATACAAAGCTTTATACGCATACCTATTTAATTTCATGTCAATAGTTGAAGCATTATAAAGAAACTTATACTTACACATAGAGAAGTTAATGAAGAACAGTGCTCCAGCTTTTAGCAAATTTACAAATAATACTGTAACCCTATAACGGGCAGTGACAACATGTGGTCGTTTTGCACCAGGACTCCCGACTCATCGTTTCATAATCCTTTATAATTCAGACATCTGAAGAATGGAATGGGAACAGCGTCTGTGTTCCCTGAACGCTACCATCTGGTCTTCTTCAAATCAAGTCAAGCGTGCTCCACCCTAGGGCACATCTTCGTTTACCATTATGCGTAGTTGTGATCTAACAAATGCCTATATTATACAATAAAAAAATCTAATCGTGGAATTAAAAACACACCCTGGGATTTTACGATCTTTTTGAACAAATTCATTGTCAAACGACACGTGGACTTATTATCCATGCCTATTTAGTCTTATAAAAAGCAGACATCCAGACACCAAGTAAAGATGTCGTTCTTTTATTTTACTCCTAAACACGTGATCCTCGACTCGTATCCGGTACGGCGAAACTTTTTTTTTTCGGACGCTCGAAACGTGACAAGAATTCTCCGATCCAGAAATGTAATAAGGTATCGATTTCATTATTCCCGTTCCGTTTGTACGCAATGAAATATTTGCTTGAAATTGTCTTCAAAGAGCAATATTTGTCTTCGGAAGAACGTATAAAAAGACCAAGACCCATTAAAAAAAACTAAAATTAATTATAACAAAGTTACACAATGAATAACGATATCAAAAATCACCGCAACCATAGCATCCTCGTTGTTCAACCTGCATATCCAGCAATCGTGAGACGTCGAACGTGAGGCGTTCGAACACGGGCCCGCAGTTAAATACCTCTAAACTTATGTAAAATTACATTTAGAAATTATTCACTCGCTTTTCGGTAAACAAAAAACACATTGTAAAAAAAGCTGCTGCATGTTGTGTTGGTGGTTTACGATCCTCCTCCAACAGTGAAACGTCGGTAGATATGACGATAATTTTCGTCGTCAAAAAATTCTTAAAACAATTTTTTTGTTCAACACACTTGACAATTATTACCTTTATGATCATGAATTCAACAGGGTTTGGTATAATTTTATGCCACAGTGTCACTTAGTACTAGTTTATTTTGCTACCATAAAAAATACGATGCGTACTAATCATCAACTCTGATAGTAAAACCTGAACTTACCTGCCGAAATCGCTCCGCAGAAACCAATCACCGCCGAAAGCCAGCGCATATTGCCTGTTTAAACACTTAACACGTCATAAAACTCAAAATTTGAATTTAACTTAAACTTGAATTTATTCAGAAACTTTTTCGTGGGAGCGAATGGAGTTGATCCGAGGCGCCAGTGCCCGGCGGGTTCGAGTGAGGTACTAACGGCGGGATGAATGCTTTGGTACAACTTGACACGAGCCTATACGCATGCGCGACACGGACAGTCATATACCATTAAAATGCTAAAAAGATAAATCACTAATCAGCAGTGCTTGCACTGCTGTGTTCCGCTGTGTAGTGTAAGACAGCCGGGGAAATTACGAGCACAAGAGGCATTTCATCTTAGCCCTCTAGGTTGGAAAGGTTGGTAAATTTCAAATGAGATATCGCACATTTAAATTCCGAAAAACTCAGAGGTGCGAGCCCGGGATTCGAACCCACGACATAGAATAAGTAAGAACATAGTAGAACGGAATCTCCCGCTCCTGCCGGACTCAAGGTCACGATTTACAGTACTTGTTAAACGAGCGGCTCAGTCAGGCTGCCACGGCCGGCGTCGCCATAGGTACTCATCTTGGAAACAATAATTACAATGGTGTCAAGTTATTGTGGTGTATTTGGGTGTATGAATAATTATTACTTAAATCATCTTCTTCTTCTTCTTCTTTTTCTTTGTGGCGTTACAAGTCGTTATAGCGACGACAACTTCGCCAATGTCAGGGTAAAATTTTCATAAAATAAAATCTTGTGACAAAATGTCGGCAACGTTGTACGGTAACACGGTCAAAGACCCCCCTCCCCCCCTGTCGGGCTCTTAGCCAACGGTCAATGATATCCCTCAGATACTGCCAGGAAATCATTAGTCGTTGCCCAGGGTGCACCGGACCAAGCACTGCTCTTCCCCCCGGACGGATCCAGAAACGAACCGCAGCTCTTGGCCACACGTGGAGGTAACCCGACATGCACCCCATTAAATCATCTTAAATGGCTTCATTTGGTATGACACTTGTAATAACTTCTTCCTTAATATAATATGTAGGTGGGTGGGTTTTTGACGTTGTAATTTGTGTGCCCTGCTAAATGTATTGCACACAAATTACAATGTCAAAAATCCACCCAGGTACGTACCTAATGATTTATAAATTTCATATTTTGTAAAACTAGAATAAAATAATGATTTCAAAGTAAATAAAAACTTATATTTTAGCGATATATTTTGCACCAAATAAACCTTTTCCTTTCTTTCTTTTATATTATCTTTAGACGTAAGGATAATATTTAACGGTAAGCAACCCTAGCAATACGCCTGGACGACAGAGGGGCGTAACGACGTGAAGGGGGCAGTAGGTATATAAATGGCGGCGTTTTGGACGCGGTCAAAAGAGATTCCCTTCTACCCTGTTATTATCTATTCTATGCCCACGACCCTCTGCTTGAGAGGCCACAGGTCAAACCACTAGGCTACCACGGCTTTTTTATAACGTATTAATACGAGCGAAAGGGTCAAGTTATGATTGGCTAACGAGTGCAGTGACCACTTTACGGGCAACATTTGCTTAGAGAATCAGAGGAACTACTGTGAAACGCGCACATACTCAAAAAAGGTCCAAGAGTACCCTGACGAGCCTGTGAGAAGAGATTGATGAACGCGGCTGAAGCGAAAAAAGTAATGACAGGATCGTACCAAGTGGAACAAAGTAAACTTTCTAATTGGAAAATATTGCCTTACTTTTCATATTCATTATAATCATCATCATTTCCAGCCTAAGAGAGGGCTTCGGATAGTTCACACGCAGGCCCAAATCATATTCGTTACCAAAAAAGGGTCTTGATGGACAAATGGACCACGAAGTGATGCTATAAGGATTATTTTTGGACGGATGCGATTTTAAAACTTTGCCCCCCATTAGGGTGTGACCAAAACGCCGCGTATACGCAGTGACGTGTCGTATGCGTCACGTTTTCTCACCGTTTCTTCATACATTTTGTTGCGATTCCGTAACGTCACCGTTTTTTAAGCGGCGGTGTGGTCACACCCTGAAACAAACAATAACAAATGTTGGCCGAACAGTTTATACATTAATAATAACAATAATTATAGAGCACTTCCCGTTTTGATTAAATTCGATTCACCCACGATCCCTATTTAAACTCAAATAAAACGAACTCGAGAGATAAACAAATGAAATCGTTATCCCTTTAATATGGAAACTTTATTAATTTTGGTAACATTAGAATCGAAACTATTGACAGATATTTGATTACGAAATAATTACGCTCAACTATTTCAACTAAATAGCACAGTAGCATGTACAACTCACTGCTCCTATCCACCTTATACTACCCAACCCAGCTTAATTAGCGAACAATCGAGCGCAGCCATATTTTCAAAATGCAATAATTACCTACCTAAGTTGACAAGGTAATTTTGACTACATTGTTTTACTTTTTTTGTCTTCCATACTGGTCTGGGAGTGAAGAAAAAACATAGAATGTACCAGTTGCTTTTCTTCCCGCGCTGATGGTAAAAGCCCATCGAGGGATTGGGTGAAAATCTTAGGAATCATGTTACAGGCGATGCGGGTAGCAAACCATCACTATTTTCTTCTTCTTCTTCTTCTTCTTTTAATTCTGGCGTTCCAAGTCGTTATCGCGACGACAACTTCGCCAATGTCAGGGTTAAAAATTTTAATTATAAAATCTTGTGACAAAATGTCGGCAACGTTGTACGGTAACACGGTCAAAGACCCTCCTCCCCCCCTGTCGGGCTCTTAGCCAACGGTCAATGATATCCCTCAGATACTGCCATGGAATCATTAGCCGTTGCCCAGGGTGCACCGGACCAAGCACTTCTCTTCCCCCCGGACGGATCCGAAAACGAACCGCAGCTCTTGTTCACACGTGGAGGTAACCCGACTTGCACCCCCATCACTATTTTGAATCCCCTTTTGTTGTAGTTTATAACTATAACCAATCAATGTCAAATATTATTTTTCGATACCTTCCCACCTCAATCAATCATACTAAACGTAGGCCTTCTTAGGTCTTGTTACTTATACTACGTTAGGGATAAGTAAGTATGTATATTTTACTTGGTACAAATACTTGAAGTTCGTCGTCTGTCCTACTTAAGATTATTGACCAAAGCTCTCCTTTTAACAAGCCTGTGCAAACCCCATGCCAAGTTTTTGTAGGTCAGAGTAACTACCATAATCTATATACTTGGCCTAGCTATGCGAATTGTATTGCCAAGTTTCTTACACACTGCGTCATTCTTAATAGGTATAAATATAACCTAAAACCCAGATTCCACAAAGCAATAAATACGCCTATTTAATGGAGTCAAAAAAATGCAACTGAATTGAGAACCTCCTCCTTTTTTTTTATCGGTTAAAAAGACAAGGGATTGATCGAAGTCAGCAGGCTTATTAACATCTCTGGCTCAAGTTTGATTTACATCGCTACAGGTATGAAACTATCCTGACAGGTATGAAATACGTTATGTAATAATTTGTGTCCTTTTTTGTGACACTCGTTGTTCTTTTGTTCAACTTTCACCGACTGTCAAACACAGTGATGCTTATGGTGCGTACAGACTGGTGAAAACGAACATGCCTAAATTTTAACATTTGAATCGACAGTATCGATGGAGCTGTAGAGTAAATAAATAAATATCATGGGACAAATTACACCAATTGACCCAGTCCCAAACTAAGCAGAGCTTATGCTATGGGTACCAGGCAACGGATAAACATACTTATATAATGTAGATAAATACATACAACATCCATGACTCGGGCACAAACATTCGTATTCATCATACAAATGTCTGCCCCTACCGGGATTCGAACCCGGGACCTCCAGCTTCATAGTCAGGGTCACTAAGCACTAGGCTATCCGGTCGTCAAATAGAATAGAAGATATATCTCCGAAAATCTAATTGTTTCTCTTGAATTGAAATTTGTGATTCTTTTCTAGATGTTATGTTATGATCGTTATTTAGTTTGAGATTAAAACGTAGAGACGTATAGTATTGTTTTGTGTTGTACTTTCAACTTTTGACAATAATAAACATGACCATGAAAAGGATGATCATTGTGCACCGCTACTGTCAGTTACGTCGAGTAGCCGCGCAAGCAGAGCGCTGGCGCACGGTGTTCGTTTCACTTCCGTCGGGGCGAGCGATCTAAGAGGAAGGACTACGAACTAATGCGAAACATGTCGAGAATCACTCGACTTTTATACGTCAGTTATCCGTTTGTGTAATTACGTATTTTACTGTTGAGAAAGAATATACTTATTCACATGTAGGTAAAGCTTGTATCTTTGTTTGTAGATAAACTGTTATGTGTTGTGACATTCAATTGTAACAAATTGTCATAGTCTGGATGCCTTGAACAGCAATTAAAAATCTAACTAATATTATAAATGCGAAAGTATGGATGGATAGATGGATGGATGGATGGATGGATGTTTGTTTGTTACTCAATCACGCTAGAACGGCCAAACGGATCTGGATGAAATTCGGCACACAGATAGAGAAAAGTCTGGAATAGCACATAGGCTACTTTTTATCCCGGAAAATTGCGTAGTTCCCGCGGGATAGCGATAAACGAATTCTTTGCGGACGAAGTCGCTGGCAACAGCTAGTGAAATATAAAATGAAAGACAGTTGTTTCACTTATTTCATATTGCGTTACACCAGTCTGTACGCACGTTTAGCCTATCTTAAAATGTTTTCAATGCTTCATTCGAGTGTTACACCAAAGGAAATGATCGATTTCAGTTGATCAAAGGTATTGTTTTACCCCAAAGTATTATTCTAGGTAAGAATTCAGAGGCATTCTTATTTTCTGCTGGAATTTATCGAACAGTTCGTTAGTATATGAACATGTGTATAATTATAATAATAGAGTTAGATGGTTTTGCGTTTCAAAATAGCTCAGTATGGATGTATTATGAATATACCTAGGATTTTTCTAGCACGAACTCAAATCGCCATTAAAAAAATCTCAGAACACATTATTTATAGGGGCGTACAGTTAAACCATTCCAAGCCTCTGCTGAAATATATCAGAAATTGTTCTATTTAGTGTGGAATTACCCCATTTCACTATTGTTTCTGTGTCATTGCCCTATGCACGTCTGTCGATATAACCTACCGAAGTAAGTCTAATCCTTAGGGATAAGTTTATACTCACTCAACGAGGCTTCTTACTTATCTTGCTTAATGCCTTTTAGCTGGTCGCCGAACCGTGAGAGGGAAACTTGAGTTGCGTTGCAGTCTAGGATATTTAGATACTGAATTACCTATAAGCCTACAAGTGTGTATTAGCTTTAGGTTTATGCTTAGGAAATACTTATCTGTCATCTTATGGTTAGTCTTTTGATGTAGGTAAAGATTCCTTCTTTACTTCTTATTGAAGGCTTCCGCTGGAAGCTTTATTAATTCTGATACATCAAAAGAATATGTTTTACCGAAGTTACAATCTAAAGAGTATTTTCTTTAATAAGTATTTAATTCTAAAGTGTATAGTGCCGTATGAGCTACACCGTCCCGTTCTAAAGAAAGTGCCTCCATAAGTCATATTTGTCTAAGAAGGTGACCTGAAATTATTTTTTACGCCTGTTACTTTTTTAAAGGCAATAAAGTGAAAAAGTGAAGGTTTGTAGAAGTTTATTCCATGGAAAATATAAAGAAAATGTATTAAATTCATTATTGTTGTGTATATACCTTAGATACTGTTTAGTTTAGTAGCACACAAACTGTATTTAACTTTATTCTTGAGCACCTATACATAAATAAAGATGCATGCCTTAATAATATAATTTTAAAAACATGCTCAATGCTACATAAACTGTCATAAAATTCTAGTCATTTACTAAGAATAAAATTATTTATAGTTGTATAAAATAAATAAATATAGGTACATATACGAATCACATCTTTAACTCTAACGGCGTAAACCTATATAACGTAACAAGACCTTAATGCCACTTTTAGCATAATAGTGGGCGTATTTTTAAGTGGAAAGTGAAATCAAAATAGTGATGGGCTGCTAGCCGCATCGCCTTTATCATGATTCCTAAGATTTTTGCCCATTTTCTCGATGGACTGAAGAGAAACAGCTGCGTGCATTCTGTTTTTCTTTGCTTCCAGACCAGCATAAAAATAAAAATGGAATGATTTTTTTTCCAATCAATTTTTCATTGTGGCCGTGACATGATATGTAATTATTTTCTTCTATTTATTTCACTAGTGTTAAATGTTGTATAGGTACGTAATGTACGAGTATACACGTAGCTCTTTGTCGAATATTCTCCAAATTGAACAAATTACTTAGGGGCATTATCGGAAGTCAGACCAATTTAATATCCTGTCATCTTAGATCCACTTTACACTCACTTTCTTCTCATTTACTTCGTCGGCGATTTTTTAGGCGCCAATTAGATTAGGCAAAATGGCGATCGTCCCCTTAAAGTACCTTGGTACCATCCAGTAAAAACACTTTGAATGAAATTGAATAAAAAATTTCACCGTAAACTATTCAAATAAAACAACTGTAAATATACAGTGGCGCAAGAAATGCTGTCAAGGTCCCCAATGCGTATAAACCACAAAGTCGCAAAAATATTTACACCACGGTCTTTATAACAGAGTTAATGGGTATCAAGGACCTTGGATGTTAGAATTTTAAGATAAGCTATCTGCGTGCCAAACTTTATCAAAATCCACTCAGAAGAGCATACTATAAGCGGAAGCGCTGCACTACGAGAGTGCAATTCAATTTCATAGGCGCTTACACTGCGGTTGTCTTTACGCACCTTATCTAAGAGGAATTGGTGTTTAATTTTCATCACCATCATCAGCTGGAAGACGTCGACCGTCGAACAAAGGCCTCCCCCATAGAACGCTACAATGAACGACAACTTGCCTCCTGCGTCTATCAGTTTCTCACAACTCTCGCTATTCGTTCCACCGGTGGTTATTTGTAACGCCTTGATATCCAGTTAAACAATTTAAAACTTTACCTCCACCTAAAAAAAGACAGCTCCTTCAATTCAACTTTGATTCCATGTCACCCGCGCCACCATGAATTAATTCGGGTGTCTTGAAAAGTTTCCGAATTTGATCGCGACTAAAGAAGTTTGTGTCGCGGCAGACCGATGTGTTCCTGATTGGAATAGTTTGCAACTACTATTCCGAAGAACCGTTAGAACGCCGTCTTGATGGATGCGAACTTAGGTTAGTAAGTTTAGGGTCAGACCGTAAAAATAACATAAAACTGTAATTTACTTACAATACGTGGAGACGTTTACTGCGTGTCAAGTGTATTTCCATAGATAACAATATAATTTTGAAGAACCTTGTATTTTTAATACCTACCAACCTGCCACAGGTTGCTCATAGACAGGATAATCTTTGTGGCGGCATGATTTTTGGAGTGACGACCGCGTATCGCAAGGCAAAGAGTTGATGGGCCTCCCGCAAAATGGACTGACCAAGTAAAGATCACGAGAAGCCATTGAGTGCGGACAATACAAAACTGATAATTGCTGAAATCCTTGACTGTACCTTATAAGGTCCACCAGCGTACGTCTTTCAGCTAAGAAGATAATGTTATTGGTACTTACCAATAAGTAGTAATTTAAGTATCCATTTTACGTTTGTACTCACAGTGAAGCCATATTATATTGTGAGAACAATATAATACGGCTAATTTATTTTGCCTGTGGACCATAAATTTTATACTAACGAAAAGTATCAAAAAATTCATCGCCGATATTCAGCAACAACGTAATTTTAATTTTAATAATGCGTCAGTTTGTAAAAGCCATTAAACACACGGGAGCAAATGGCACAGTTCATAAATCATTCTCCCACATTATAGTCATGCATGTTGAATAATATTGAATCTGTCCGTGTTAAGTTTTATTAGATTAAACAGGTTTTTTAGTATTTACATAATTTTTTTGAAAAGAACCAAACTAACGTAGTTAGGTACTAAATACATTGAGAACACAGTGCTTCTAGTTTCTTAATGTAAATATTTGACAGTCGCCGCGTTCTGAAAAAACATGAATGAAAAATAATGTTTTTAAGATCGAAAGCAAGTGCAACAGCTGCATCGAGCATCACTCTGTCCGAACTACTCGCTCTCATCCCCAATAATTTTCTTGTTCATTCATTTTATTCAAAACACGGCAACCTGTCAAACGTTAGGAAACTAAAAGCACTGCACTATTTTTATTTCTGTAATTTCCCTAACTGTAACAGACTCAAACTACCTCTAACTAAAAAGCAGGTAAACCCAGGAAAATTAAGTAGATTTATTGTCATAACTTGTCACAAAGTTTATAGTGTTTTCTATCTTATAAATACAGTAAAAATAATACACCATATGGTTGTTTTCAAACACGTGTGCGCAAGAGGTACGTTACAATCTCGGGGATTTTAGTTTTATATTTCCATAGCCAGTTGTAAATTGCGAATTTGCTTACGTAAGCAAAAATATAGCAATTTAAGAAACCAGTTCGAACTCATAATTAATACCGGTTTGACTCGTGATATAGGTGAAGGTCTGGTAACCCACTTTTGCTCGTTTGTCCATGTCTTCTTTGTTGTTTATTAATTATCAAAGAATTAGCTAGTAGAAGATGTTACTTATGTGAAAATTTAACTTGAAAAATTAACAAAAAATATGACTCACTTCAATAAAAACTTAATAGAAAAGGGAAAATAAATGTAATGTTTATGCGCTATCTATTGATCACAGTTTGAAGTCTTTGTCGCTGTCCCGAGTAATTACCATAAATGGCGATGTTCGCCAATGTTTTTTGAAACAGTTGTGTTGTGAATGTTGTGAATAATTTTATTGACATGGTGTGAATTTTAATTTATTTTGTTTTTAATTTTATTTATGCTTATTTATTGTCTATGCCATTAATTTTTATATACATTTGTTAACTTGCAATTGTGAATCATGTTTTGAATTTAATTGTTTTTGAATGCATGTAGTTTCAAACACAATGCATATTTTGGGAGTTTGTAATTGTGTCGTACAGACACATCATTCAAATAGATGACGCTTCGCGACAAATAATCGCATAGTAACAAGGTCACGTGACAGTTAGTAATAGATAGAAAAATTCGAACGCTTACTCACCTGCTATGGGTGGTGAAGGGGTATAGCACGCGTCACGGAATCACGAGGACCCGGGTTCGATTCCCGGCCATAGCTTTACTTTTCGGATTTTTCTATGTGTTCTAATTTTCAGTGTCGTTTAGAAATTACAATGCATATTGTTTTTTGAATAATTAACTATGAACTATGATTTAGAAACAATGGGCATACTATACCT
Organism: Pandemis heparana; assembly: GCA_963854515.1. Taxonomy (NCBI): domain Eukaryota; kingdom Metazoa; phylum Arthropoda; class Insecta; order Lepidoptera; family Tortricidae; genus Pandemis; species Pandemis heparana. The sequence continues at coordinate 6,721,194 of OY978016.1, read as the reverse complement.
AATCGTATTTAAAAATTCGACATGAATTTTAACTAATTTTGAGTAGGTAGCTTCAAATAATAACAACAGAAAATATAAAACATTTGAACAGCTTTTTATGGTGTTGTCGCCCACTATTGGCTATTGCAATGTAACAAAAGAAACTTTGTCAAAACTGGTTGAGACTAGAGATTATTCGCAAACATGTTCGGGACAGTGTCCTTGTTATTTTGACAAGGTTACACAGCAACTCAAGTTTGACTACGATTCAGTGTTATTTTACTCTTACAATGAACTCAACAAAATTGTTACCCAGTAAAATCGGGCTTCATTATGATTATACCTATTAAATATAAATATAAGCATAAACATGATCAAAAGTAACCCTAGATAATAGTAGCTATTGCAATCAGAAGTTTACTCACAGTTTTTGACTACGCTTTATTTTTTTCAGCGTTTTTGATTAAAAATGGAGTTTAACTCATCAAATCTGGACCAGAGAATATTTTCGTCGAACAGAATATTTCCAGCGACGCCTATAACCGAGTTTTATTCCGGAAAATCAGTGTTCATTACTGGCAGCACTGGGTTCCTGGGGACGGTAAATTAAAAGAAAAAACTACTTATATATTTGTTGATGATGTTTATTTAGCGGAAATTTCCATTTCCCGGCCTGGGAAAGACGTAAAATTGTGTACGCATCTCGGGCTTTGATAAAGTAAGCCTCAGGTCGCATGTTTATCGCCCTCGCGTTTGGCTCGTGCGACAATTTCCTGCGATATGAGACATTCTTTATTTCATCACCCTCGGAATAATGTACTATTACAAGATGGACTGTTCTACCTAGCAGAGCTAGCGGTACAACCGCTACTGGTTTCCTGTCACTTATATACAACTAGCGACCCGCCCCGGCTTCGCACGGTATATTATGCATGTATTATACCTTCCTCTTGATTCACTCTATCTATTTAAAAAACCGCATCAAAATCCGTTGCGTAGTTTTAAAGATTTAAGCATACATTAGGACATAGGGACATAGGGACAGAGAAAGCGACTTTGTTTTATACTATGTAGTGTAGTGATGTACCTTTATGTATGTATGTATGGTGCCTTTAAAATTTATCCAGAATCCTTCCGCAGATTTGGGTTATTTTGAGCTAACACGGTATACATACATGGTTTTGAGGATTTCTTATTTGTAGTTGACAAAATGTATCCATACAAATATTGGTTAATTTTCAAAGTACATACATAGGTACATACCTAAATTACGTCTTTATCCCTTGCAGGTTAGACAGAACCTAAATAAGGTAACAAGACCTAAAGGCCACGTTTAGCATGATTCAAAGTATATTGGGTCAGTATAGTACTGACTTATTAAATTAAAATTAAATCTAATATAATCTAACTAATATTATAAATGCGAAAGTATGGATGTATGGATGGATGGATGGATGTTTGTTTGTTACTCAATCACGCCAGAACGGCCCAACGGATCTGGATGAAATTCGGCACATAGATAGAGAAAAGTCTGGAATAGCACATAGGCTACTTTTTATCCCGGAAAATTGCGTAGTTCCCGCGGGATAGCGATAAACGAATTCTTTGCAGACGAAGTCGCTGGTAACAGCTAGTAATTTATAAAAAGAAAAGCCTATCGAGGGAATGGGCGAAAATCTTAGGAATCATGTTATAGGCGATGCGGCTAGCAACCCATCACTATTTTGATTCCGCTTTCCACACTGACACATTAGCAAGTCCTGGCAATGCTAGGAGGGTTTGTTTATGTATTAATATAATTATACCTTTTTTTCAGTTATTATTAGGAAAACTGCTTACCACCTGTTCAATTAAAAGGGTTTATGTGTTGATAAAACCGAAAAAAGGCAAAAGTGTTGCAGAGAGGCTCTCGGAGTTGCTGAACTCCATGGTAAGGATTATTTAATTTATTAATATTTTGCTTATAATGCACGAATAGTGTTCTATTGCTCAATAGAGATGTGACAATCAAGTGCAAATTGAAAAACTTAGAAATCGTCTTTTGTCAGGCTTGTATTAAAATAACGAACACTAAAGTAACATAATAAAATTATATACATAATATATTATATCAGCTACTATATTAAATTGTTGAACCTAGCCACTGAGCTCAGCATCTAAATAAAGAATACTCGTTCGTAAATAAGAATTATGTTGGTTATATTTTACATCAATATTAATAGAATATCTATTAAAAGAACCTCAATTAAACAGGCTCTTTCATAATCATCTGTTGAGTGGTGACTTTACCGATCTCAATACCCAGTTGAATGTTCTAGAAATCATACTTTTAACGATATTTTCTGCTTCGTAGGTTTTTGACGAAGTAAGGAAAAATAACATCAACGCATTGGATAACATCGTACCAGTAATGGGAGACATTACACATCCAAATTTGGGAATTAGTGAAGAATACATTGCAATTCTGACTCGAGAGGTAACTTAACTAGTGGATCTATGAACAGTAGAAGTCGCAAGTGTCCTTTGATTTTTTTTTGTAACAGAACATCTGAATCGATAAAATAATGCGTACATAAAAAATATTGTTTTAACAGTAGTTTCCATTCTTTTGATTAAACAGATACAGGTGGTTTTTCATTCAGCAGCTAACATTAACATGAATGCGAAACTCACTGACGCCATAAATGTCAATACAAAGGGTACAGACGAGTTGATGAAACTTTGCAAAAGAATGCGACAACTGCAGGTAATGCCTCTGCTTTAGTATAAATTTACAAATTCAGGAAAAAATGTTAGCAGTATTACACTGCGGCGCCGAATCCGTTACTTTTAACTCGATAGCTACGCGGGCCAGGAATGTAAAGCTACTTCGAAGACTTTTCTCGGAATGTCGGGCTGAACTGTGTAGTGGTTCGCAAACTTAGTCAAGTGTAGCGAAAGTGAATCAGAGCTCAAGTCGCTTGTGTTCTGAAAGGTTGAAAATGTGCGACGTAAAGGAAAAGCCCTAATATTTTTATATAATTCCATTTCATATTGACGAAGTAATAAAGTAACAAAAGAAAGCGCTTCTAAAAGTTGTTCAAAAACTAGCTGACCCAACAGGATGTTCACGTTTTTGGGAATAAATTTTAAACCTTTTCCATGCAAAAACAAATAGATAAAGTACGACTTAATGTTCCAAGAAGTCGTGGCGCTACCTATGTGGTCCTTTTACGAACTTCACCATAACCATGAAGTTTTACGTTATATTTTAACTGCGCTGGAGACTAACAAGAATAACCATATTTCTGAGAAAAATAATTTTATTTGCTATGGATTTAATGTGTCACTATGGCAAACATTAGATTATGGCATACCTATGTAATATTGGCAAATCAAAGGATTCATTTTCCACCTATTGTGTAATGGTCTAAATACTATAGGTCACCATTCGTACACTTTTTAGATTTCATTTTTTAATTTTTATTTAACTGTCAAATTTAGCTAGTTTATGTACGTCTAAAGTGTAACAAATATATTGTAGTTTGTTACAAAAAAAGTTCGAAACTATTATGTCAAAATGTTCAAGGGTTATAGCCATTTTTCAACGATAAGGTATGTGTACGAATGGTGACTACTTTCCCCTATAACACACTTAGTCTACCAATACAAAAAAACCATTTTGCAAGCTTCCGATAAAATAATAAACTAAAGTTATTTTATTGAATCAGGCGTTACTTTGCGGAGGTCCATTTCAATGAACACAAAATATTTACCTTGCTACTCCGCTACTTAAGCTAGAAAAGCGTTTAAGTAGCGGAGTAGCAAGGTAAATATTTTGTGTTCATTGAAACTAAAGTTAGTCTTCAGTTCATTATCAGTCTTTTAAATAAAGCAACTGCTATACTTTCACTGCAAAAGAGTTTTTTTTTAATCCTTATAACTTCACTTTTGCAGGCATTCGTGTACGTTTCAACAGCTTATAGCAATTGTAATAGAAATATTGTTGATGAAAGAGTCTATGAGCCCGCCACATCTCTTGATGCGGTATATGAAATCTACGAGAACCTTGATAAGGCGGAAAACACACTTCATATTCGGAATCTCATTGGTAAGTAAACAGCTTAAACTACGGCATGTTTTCTATAATATATATTATGTCTAATTATTATTGTTTCAGAGGGCAGACCCAATATGTATACATATTCGAAATCACTTGCTGAGAAAATTATCGAGGACGAAATTCTTGGGATACCCGCAGCCATTGTTCGACCCTCAGTCAGTATGTTGAAATTTGGATTAGTACGTTCTAGATGGGTAGAGCTATGGTGGATTTAAGCAGAGAATCTTGCCTAAAGTAACGACGATTTACTGTACCTTTGTTTACGTTTATGCTCTTGATACGTGGCTAATTGACGGTTATGTTATTAATGATCATTTAATTTTCATTTTAATTTTGCTGTCTATTTTTGCTAAACCGTTCCATCTCGAGATTCTGGCTTCTGCTTCTTAAGGTAAGATCTAATAGATAACGAGTTTTTCAAACTGATAACAATAGATTATAGAAACATTTATAACTTAAAAGTTTACCTATGTGTTTGCAATAGAAACAAGTGACATAACAACTTGACTGCCAGCTGAGCAGTGATATTGTCACTTGCAGGACAATCAATAGATATTTTAAGCACCACTTTGACCAGTAACTTGCCTCATAAATAATCACAAATTACCTTTTTCTAATGCTAAATAAAATGAAGTACATGTATACAAATGTACAGAGGTTTTCTAAAGCCTTTTATAAATAGCGTGCCCTGTAAAAGCAAATGATTTGTTATCAATGACCGACAAAAGTTATGAAAAATGCTTGATTATTATCATTTAGAAAAACAGTCAAATTACTTAACGTAGTAAGAACTTCGTTTCTCGGGTTTTAAAATAGTTTTAGCCAATTGACGCAGTTTTGGTAGAGGAAATTTTCTTTGTAAGGTAGGTACCTACATTTCAAGAAACTTTCTTGGAATTATTAACGCTTTGTTTTAATTAAGTACTTACGTGTAATTTTTGCTCATTAAATTTACCTCATGCGGCTAGAACTTCTTAACTGTTATAACCTAATTAAAACCTGCGTGACATTAAACTTTAACGACATTATTAGGAGATTTTCACTTAAATACTTACTGGTAGTCTACCTGGAATAATTCAGTCAGGAAACTAATTAACACACAGTATTTTGAAAAAACTACGGCTCTAATCAATTTTTTGACTAATTCACATGATCAATGAGAGCCGTAAATATCTTCTAAGCTACTCGTATTTCAAATTCAGCACAATTTTTCACAACTTTTGAGTGGTATTTTCACACAGTCATGTGATTTAAACAATCGGGCCCTGGGGCTCCAAACCTGACTAGATTTATTATTTTTTAACACACCATCAGTAGAAATATTGAATTTAGGTTGTTTTGCGAAATCGCGCATTTTTGTTAAATTCTCCTTAATTTAGGGACCAGTTTAGCCTTTTACACTCGTTCGTTCGCTTTCAATCCTGCATGTGCATTTTGACCCTCTTTAGTGGTCTGATTGACTTGTAACATGCATATGTAGAGGACTGGCGGAATTATTATTAAGTCTCATCATCGTATGTAGTAGATATTTAAGCTATGTGTAGAACGGTTTTGCGCTGCATCTGACGGCAATTCGAGAATTGTCTAACCGTAGTAGAAGTAGTATTATTTGTAACAGATTCACCCCCTCATCAAATTTTTCGTACTAAATTGATATTTTTCGGATTCTAAAACGCGGTGCCTCATAATGTCACAACAAGAGTACAGATTGTATTCAACTTTTTATTACATGTTGTAGTCGTTTCGCCTATCAAAACTCCTGTGCCTGGTTGGGCGGTCAGTTGGAACAGCGTGAACAAGATCGCGTCAGCCATCATCCAAGGGGTACTCCGCTGTTACTACGGGATCTACGACTCGCCACTTGACGTAGTACCCGGGGATCAAGTCGCGAATCTCCTCATAGCTGTAGCTTGGGATGCTAACAAGCGACAGTAAGTTATATTGACTCCAATAAGGGTTTAATTTTATTCAGGGGGGTTACTCCGAAATTCGATTTTCTAAGTTCGCATCACACCGTCCCTCTCACTCTCAAATTAATAACTATTAGTGAGAGCGGAATGGCACGAAACGAACTTCGAAAATCGGATTTCGGAGTATAAGGCCTACTCTTTGGCGTCTGATTCAAGCAGGCTACAGTAGCAGTATCAACAGTATCATTTATTCCATAACAAAATTATTATATCACTTATTTCTAATACATTAGCATTATTAACAATAAAATAACTAAGAAGAATTATCAACAATAAACTCGTTTACATCATAATAGCACATTTTTATCAAAAAGTCTCTCAGTTTAGTACGTTTGAATGCGGTTACATTATTAGTAGACTCATAATGTTTAATAGTTCCCACGCTGACTCACGGCGGATCGAAAGCTTCACACACACCATTGAATTACCTTAGTATATTCAGGTTTTCGCACGATATTTTCCAACCACCGTCCTACTCGCTAATCGTGTTACCAAGCAGCAGTGCTTGTGCTGCTGTGTTCCGGCGTAAAGAGACACGCGTTGAAATTACAGGTACATATCTATTAACCCTAGAGGGCCTAGAGCAGCCTTTCCCAAAGTGAGCGATAACGCCCCCTTGTAGGCGCTGCAGGCCTAAAAGGGGGCGGTAAGAGACTCAGAAAAAAAATCGTAGGTGAAAAAATGGGGGCGCTAAAAAATAATTTATTCTCAAAGTGGGCAGTAGACAAAATAAGTTTGGGAACCCCTGGTCTAGAGGCTGACAACATTGCAATCCTTTAGTGTTGCAGGTATCCATAGGTGGTGGTACTCACTTATCATCACGTGAACTAATTGCTCGTTTGCTTTCCTTGTCTTATTAAAAAAAAGTATTACTACAGATTGCATTTGTTTCAGACTGAAGAAGGTGAAAGTTTATAACTGCTGCTCCAGTTACCAAAACGGAATGAGCACAGGTCGTTTTTTGAGTTCCTGCGCTCGTATATCTAGGAAATATTCAGGTACTTACTACATTCGTAGGTATATTCAACCTCAATTTAATACCATCTAGGAAATATTGTTTGTCACAAGAAAAAACCTTTTGTGGTACAAATAGATGTAGCCTGACTAAAATAGCAGAAATTAAATGAAAACGCCATTATGTTGATATCTGACCATTTCAATAATTTTATTAGAAAGCAAAAGTTAATTATCTGGTAAAGCTGTTCTTGCCGTGATGAATAAGTTAGCCCCCTTATTCATAAACGCTCTATAGGCATTTGATTTTTACCTTTCACCAAACGAATACCCGAAACCGACGAGCATGTATGAAGAGATTGATGAATGTGGATGCAGCGAAAGAGGTATGTCAGGATCGTAGCAAGTGGAACAAAGTAGTCTCTGCCTACCCCTGTGGGAAAGAGGCGTGACGATATGTATGTATGTATGTATGTACCAAACGATTGTTAAGTTAGCAGAAGCCTATAGAGCGTTTATGAATATTTTCCCATAGGTAAGTTACCTATGGGAGCCACGCATTATAAAACTACTTGTAATAAATCATCAAAACGTGTTTTCAGAGACAATGTTTTGCACCAACATGTTGGTTGTCATTCCTAATCGCCTGCTTCATGCATTGGTGGATTTCTTTTTACACACAATCCCGGCGTGCTTCCTGGACACGTTGGCTTGGCTTCGGGGTCATCAGGGCAGGTAAAGTTCCATATTAGTTATAGACGCATATGCGTTTTCGTGACTTTCGCCCAGTGCCACTGTTAAAATTTTACAGGCATTTTCACGCACACGTGCGTCAGTGGCCGAAGTCTCGGCAGCTGGCAGCGAATACGTTGAAATTTTGAAGCATCAATTTTTCGACTTTATCCGCAGACAGACAGGGATCAAACGTATTCGAATGCGTTATTTCAAATTGTTGGCATCAAAGAACAATAGAAAAACGGGTCACTTTTCACCTTTGTATGGGAAGTGACTCGTTATTGCTCGTCAGTGTATTAAAAAAGTCTGGACCTTTTACATAGTTTATTATTATTGACTTATCTATTTGATATAATTGTAATTTAATTTGTGGATGGATATGGCACTACCTATTTAATTTTTGACATATTCGTTTATTTTTTAATTATCATTTTATTTGATTTGTATTTAAATTGTAAATTGGATTCACTTTGACGCTGTAAGTTTAATGTAATTTCAATGTAATATTTCCCTTTTGACAGATACGTATTAATTTTATGTGTAATTAATGTGTGAGTGTTTGGGTTTTGTACTGTAAAACTTGCATGTGTTCAGCATTTTATCAATAAATAAATAAATAGTAAACTTGATACTGAGATCGCAACAAGGAAATGATGAAAATACGATTCAAATGATTCAAATGCACCACGTCCATCTCCTATTATGCTTTATTTTTATTGCAGAATGAGGACGCTCTGTAGTAGTTTGGTACGCGACTGCAATGCTTGTACATACTTCGGCACCCACAGTATCACATTTATCGACAACAATGTCAGACAGCTCCTCCGAGGAATGGACGCGGAAGACAAAATATTATTTGATTTTGATTTCGGCGCTATAGATTGGGAAAATTTTATGCATATTTATATCATCGGTTTGAAAAAATACTTAATACGATAGTAAAGCATATTTAAGATGTAATTTGGTGTAAGTAAGTCGGAAACTTTAATGTAAAGAACTGTAAATTAAATACGTAGATACGTAGTAGGAATAAGTTCCACATCCTTATTTCAGCATCCAAAGTGCCTTCGCGAAAGTACGAATTAGTATGATAAAAGTGTTTTAAAATGTCCTCTATGCTAATTTAGGTTAAGGTTCTATTCGTTTATGACATTATGTATCCAATCCAATCTAAACATCTGTGAAAATCTAAAGTTACTATAAATATAAACCGACATATACTTATTTCTCTGTCTTAATGGTTGTCTGGTAGAGATCGCTATCAAGCGACAAGACCGCCTATTGTATACTTTGTTCATTGTTTCTGTATTGTTTTGTACTGATTTGTGGTGTTCAATAAAGAGTATTTGTATTGTATTGTATATATTTTTCGAATGGGAAATTTTGATGTGCTACTCTCGTTTAATTTGTATGTTACATTTAAATTGTGTATTTACTGCATTGCTTGCATTCAGGCCAAATAAAAAGCAAAGACAGAATTCTTCTAACAGCTAATTGAGTCCGAGTAAAACTACGCCTTGTGCATGTGCTTTTCATACAACTTTCTACGGGAAGTGACCTTCTTTGCTCCCGAGTATAGTTTGCTTGGTTCGTCGGCAAGGCGTAGTTTTGCCGGCCTCATTAGGCCGTGCGCTGAACTCCATGTTTATTTTAACTTGGTTTAAGAGCCTGCATGAATTATTGGACCCTTAACTACCCTAAGCTTAATTAACTTGACATTCTTATCATAAGGGACTTTGAATTTCCATCACAATGTAAAGAATTTTGGGCAATAGATTTATGTCATCCCACAGTTCCTTGATCAACCCTTGACCTTTACTTGAGAGCATAAATTTAAATTATTAATGTTAAAGTTTATTATTTAACTAGCTGTTGCCAGCGACTTCGTCTGCAAAGAATTCGTTTATCGCTATCCCGCGGGAACTACGCAATTTTCCGGGATAAAAAGTAGCCTATGCGCTATTCCAGACTTTTCTCTATCTATGTGCCGAATGTCATCCAGATCCGTTGGGCAGTTCTGGCGTGATTGAGTAACAAACAAACATCCATCCATCCATCCATCCATCTATCCATCCATCCATCCATACTTTCGCATTTATAATATTAGTTAGATTAGATTAGTTAGATTAGATTATCTGGTTCTATAAAATGTGTTGACATTAAAATGTAGATAATTTATATTTAGTCCAACCATCAGTAACGTCTTCAGATGAACACTGGAAATAACAAAAAGCAGTCAGTTTTAATGCAAAAATTAATTAAGAAATGTTATTTGTAATGTTTTTGAGTACCTAAGGCAGGTTGAAAAGAAAACGAGAAAATAACACATTGCAACATTTTTACAGGGTGCGGATCAGAATACATAAAAGTTAAAACGTATAATGGGTTTAAAAGTTTAAATAGGTACATTTTAATGGTTCAAAATATATTAAGTAATAGTATAATGTATTAGGTATAGTGGTATTGATCGATGGGGCCATATTAATAAAAGAAGAAGAAGGTATAGTGGTGGTAGTGGTGTATACATGTAGTGGTATATAGTGGTTGGTATTTTCTGTGTTACTATTAGCTAGATTAATTTTTTTGATAGCCGTGGTAGCCTAGTGGTTTGACCTGTGGCCTCTCAAGCAGAGCGTCGTGGGTTCAAATCCCGGGCTCGCACCTCTGAGTTTTTCGGAATTTATGTGCGAAAATTACATTTGTAATTTGCCATGAGCTTTTCGGTGAAGGAAAACATCGTGAGGAAACCTGCACATATCTGCGAAGAAATTCAATGGTGTGTGTTAAGTTCCCAATCCGCACTGGGCGCGCGTGGGAACTATAGCCCAAACCCTCCAATACACGGAGGAGGCCTATGCCACGAGGCACGCCGAATTACGCGACAAGTTAATAAATAAACGACAATAACAACAACAACATGTACTTACTGAAATTGTAGCGAATTCGGAATAAAAAGGCTTATAAAAAAAAAAAAAATTTTCGGGTTCAAATCCCGGGCTCGCACCTCTGAGTTTTTCGGAATTTATGTGCGAAAATTACATTTGTAATTTGCCATGAGCTTTTCGGTGAAGGAAAACATCGTGAGGAAACCTGCACATATCTGCGAAGAAATTCAATGGTGTGTGTTAAGTTCCCAATCCGCACTGGGCGCGCGTGGGAACTATAGCCCAAACCCTCCAATACACGGAGGAGGCCTATGCCACGAGGCACGCCGAATTACGCGACAAGTTAATAAATAAACGACAATAACAACAACAACATGTACTTACTGAAATTGTAGCGAATTCGGAATAAAAAGGCTTATAAAAAAAAAAAAATTTTTTTTTGATAGTGTAATATATCTAGATTGATTCGTTTTGGTTAGATTAGATTTACTTTATAACAATTCTGTTAATTTGAAATTTTCTGAGAAAATCGTACTATATATTTTGAACCATTGTGTATTTTAACCCATTATACACTTTAAACTTTATTGTATTTTGATATTATACCCATTTACAAAATAAATTTATTAATTATCGTAACCTGGCAATACTAGCAATCTACATTATGTAGTACTTATTGAGGTTTTGTGTTCCAAGCTATTACCATCTCATGTTTGGGGTTCCGTACCCAAATAGATTTATTCTGTACAGAAAGTTAAGAAGTAAGAACTTACCAAACCATACATAAGTCAAAAGTCAAAAGTCAAAAGTCAAAAGTCAAAAGTCAAAAGTTTATTTTGCAAATAGGCCGCCGAGGGCTCTTTTACATGTCTTTTTCTGAATCTACCAGCGCATTCGGAAAGACCATCATTGCCAAGAAGAATGCGCCGCAAGAAACTTGGCAGAAAGTCATTTTTTCAAAATAAAATAGTTTTACAATAGTACTTAAATTCTAATTAACTTACCTATAATACAATTAATACATTTTATAAAAGGGATGTAAAAGGTCCCTAAGTTAAGTCCGTACTTTAAATTACATTGGTCTATAGTAGAGATGTATAAAGTCTCTACTGGTCAAAGCGAAACAAAATAGGTACTGCGACTCGAGTAACTTGGATAGCTATAAAAATGTTAGCGTCAAAGTTATATGAACGAACATCGGAGTAAATATGATATCATAAGTCTTCGATTGTAGTTTTTGCTGTACGTTTCAGATAGAGAATAAGTTTCCGCAAAAATAATGGCATACTGACGGTGTCACTTGCAGCCATAGAGAAGTCAATCAATAAAATAATAAATCATCATCATCATCACTACCGTATATACGTCCCACTGCTGGGCACAGGCCTCCTCTCAGAACAAGAGTGCGGATTGGGAACTTCACACACACCATTAGAGACGGACAACGAGCGAGGTTAAACTTAAAAATTCTGAGAGCCGCAATACATTACCTTATTATTATTGTAGTTATGATAAAGTGAAAGGCATCATTAGTTTGATTCACAAGTGATTCCACTTCCTCAGCCAAGCTGTAACAGGAAAATCATCAAACTCGTTATTTCAACTGTGTGTTCGTGTTCGTACAGATATCGCCGTTTTAAACTTCAACATTAAAACCTGCTGCATTAGAGATTCGGCTTTGTGCTCTAATGATAATGTAATAGGTAGGGAGCGTGAAGCGTTGCAGACGTGTAAATTGCTGCGAAAAATCACCAAGAGTTTAATACAGTGCAAGATTTGTTCTGGATATCCGTATAAAGCACAGTTTGATATCTCAAAAGTCCATGATGTTACACGTGGTCAATGAATATGTGGACAATTGTCATTTAAAAAGCAGTGTTTTTTTATTAAAAATAAGAATATGGTTTCGAAGTTTAACTTACTTGTATATGCTAATAATGGGATACGTCCTTCTCCGAATAGACTTTACTGTGTCAGAGGATCCTGCAGTTAAGCTGTATCAAAAAAACAGGTGGCTCCTGATCACTTCGTGGTTCAATGTGAGTGTGAATTTTAAATTATTGCAACGGTTTTTTTAATTTTACAAAAATCTGAATTAGCTTACACAAATTTAGTAGTAGTAGTAGTAAACTCTTTGTTGTGCAAATAAACATAAGATAAATGAGTACAATTGATTGATTGATTTAGTTTTTGTTAAAAACAGATTTTTAATAGCAGGTGGGTAAAAGTTCTTAGCACGCGTTACTTTATTAATTATTATTTGATTATCACAACTAAAATAAAGTTAAAAACGAAATACTACCGCTACTACGCTACGAACTACCGCTTAATTTTCCATCAGAGGTCGTCAAAATAAATAAATTAGTACGAAATAGAGAAAAAAATTCAAAAATCAAAGACAAAAATAATACAATAATTCTTAAATCTAAAAATATATAATTATGAGTAAATTATCGCGAAGGAAAAATATGTGAACTCATAAGCAATTCTGAGAGGAGGCCTGTGCCTAGCAGTGGGATGTATTATAGGCTGAAGATGTGTGAGATGTGTGTAAAAACATAAGTTACCCACCAAATCCCACAACTCAGCCAATTACCCATAAGTCAGGTGACCCACTAGTTCGTTTGTTTGGTCTCTCTTACAAAAAAAAAAAGTTAAATCACACCTTTACTAAATTTCAGATTTTATTTAAATTGATTACGTAGTGAACTTAATAAAAGAGAAATATAAAATCATTATTATATATTTAGCTAAACACTCGTCTAGTAGTTATATTTAGGTACGTGCCTTTTTTCTCTGGATAGATGAATTTATTTATTATTTATTACATACAAAACATGATTATGTTTATAACATCTTTTTTCTTCTTTTTCTTTCTTTCTTTTTCTATTGTTTTCTTTTTATTTGCTGTCGATAAACTTTTTGTTTTGTGAATTATCTACATTTATCTTGTCATTTTATTGAATTTTAATTGTGTTGTTTTTTGTTTTATTTTGCCCATATTGCCATTTTTTTTTTATTATACAATGAAAGAAAATATTAAACTATATTCAATCGTTTACATATTCCTAATAATATATATTAGGACCCTAAGCGCTTTCGTCCCATTAGTGAGTAAAAATATACTGGAAACAAAATGATTAGGCAGATCATAGGCATAGTATGTTAGTGATATAGCATAGCGACTAGGCATATACTATAATTATTAACAACCGGTTGTAATATAATGTGAACCTTGAAACTTTGAGACGTATTTTGTCGAATAAAAATATTTAAATAGATTCAAAGTCTGCGAAGACAAATAACAACATGTAGTCAAATTGAAAACCTTTTCATGTTTTCTAAAATTCGGTTAAAAAACAATATTGTGACTGAATAACAAGACACGCACCAAATGCCCAACAGCGTTTTAGGGTGCGACCAAACCGCCGCGTATACGCAGTGACGTGTCGTATGCGTCACGTTTTCTCACCGTTTCTTTATACATTTTGTTGCGATTCCGTAACGTCACCGTTTTTTAAGCGGCGGTCTGGTTGCGACCGCGACTTTATACGTGATAATTATTATCTGTTACCCAAACATATATTGATTAATGTGTGAAAACGTTATTTCCTGTGTGTGTAATCTACTGTCATATTTTTTATTAAAAGTTTCTGTGGGTGGTTCATATATAATTGTATCAAAAGTACTAGCTTCTGCCCGCGACTTCGTCCGCGTAGAATCAGCAATTTATCTGTTTATCGCTATCCGCGGTAAATTTGCAATTTACCGGGATAAACAGATTACATTAGATTAAATTATTTATTCATTCAATAAAAAGGAAGTAAGTAGTTAAGTAGGTAGCTTATGTTTTTAATCTAGGGTACTATCTCCGTTCTGAATTTGATCCAAATCCGTCCAGTTGATTCAGCGTGAAGAAGGAACAAACATACACACTTACTCACTCACATCCTCACGAACTTTCGCATTTATAGTATTACTAGCTGTCACCAGCGACTTCGTCTGCAAAGAATTCGTTTATCGACATCCCGCGGGAACTACGCAATTTTCCGGGATAAAAAGTAGCTTATGTGCTATTCCAAACTTTTCTCTATCTATGTGCCGAATTTCATCAAGATCCGTTGGGCCATTCTGGCATGATTGAGTATAACAAACAAACATCCATTCATCCATCCATACTTCCGCATTTATAATAGTAGCTCTATTTCTGTGTCTTTCAAAAGAGAATAAATGTCTTCTTTCTTTCTTTCTTTCTAGTTAGAAGTTACAGTAAGATAATATCATAATCGTAAAAAAAAAATGGCTAGCTCATGATGAGTAGTCGAGCTCTCGAGAACCATTCAACGAGTTTTGGTCTGTTTCGAAAGACTTTGTTCAGGAGTGTGTGTTCACGACTGAGGCGCACACGCCACGCTCCAGAGGTAGTGCACTACTTATTCGCCTCCTTGATTTAATTTTTAGTTATTATGAATGTCCTAATCGTAGCCTTTAGGTTTTGTTACCCAGGCTCTGTCTACTTGTCTAAGGATAAAGATGTGATCAATTTGTATGTAAATACAGTAGGTAAAGATCGCACTTCAGTGTTTGGAAAGAGACAATTGGCGTCAGTCACTTAAGTACCCGAAATTAGCCGAGAACAACAACGTTCAATCTTTATGGCCGGGTACTGTATGAATGGCTTTACTCGATGTTATTTCATTTGCTTTCAGTTATTTAGCCTCGCGTACCTTCCAGCCAGCATTTACTGCGACTGGCGAGAGCTGCACGGCACCAACAACGTTAAACATGTCAAGTTTCTCAATCGAACAATATTCGTCTGCTTCACTAGTTTACTGTATCCCATCACCGCTGTAAGTTGTGTTGACAATTGAAATAACTACTAATTTGTGTACAACTTAACTAAGAGCCTAAGAGCCGGGGTAAAAGAGGTGCAGGAACACGCAAGGAACGCCACCTGCTAAAAACTTCGTGACTATCATAACTTTACCCGTTCACTCGCAGTCTTTACACGAAATCAGGTGTTTAGTCATGCAGTCGGCTTGGCCGTCGGAAAAACATGGGTAACGCCCGACTCCGAGTAATGTCTCCGAACTAACGGGCTTTTGGAGATTCTACGGCCCGTGGTCTCGGGTAGACTATCCATAGCACGAGTGTGGCCAAAATTTCTTGCGATTTTCTTGTGACAAACGCAACGAAAGCTGCTGGTGTTGTTACTAAATAAAAAACATTAAGATATCTCTTACGTTTTTTACAGTTCTCCGACGTTCTTTTCTGGAAGCTATGGACCAAGGATCGGGAACTGGTGGCACCGCATACCGTAGATGTCCTGTTTCCGCTCTCATTTCATCACTGCCTACACAGCGTTTCCTTGGTTTTGATAGTGTTGGATTTACTACTAGTGCCGCGGAGAAGACCCAAGAACATCGCGTTCGGTGCATCACTTCTGGGGGTGTTTCTTTTTATCTACGGCGTCGTGTGAGTAAATTATGTCATTTTCCCAGGTTTTTAGGTAAAAGCTAGAGTTTGTGTTGAGCCTTGGTTAGTCAGCCAGACAGGGCATTTCTCTTTAAAAACAATCAGGAATATTTCAGCAGATAGTTGAGTTAGGTTGACGGAACACCTCTGTTAATGATTTTCACGATTTTTTAAATTGTAGTTAACGATGTTTCCATACATTATTGGTCGATGTTAATAAGATGATTTAATTTTGAATATAAAGTTACAACGAAACTTTTTTCCATCAGGAGCCTCACCATGACGTCTTAATGCGATTCAGTTTAGGTTCGCTCGCTGTCAAATTCATACTAAAAGTGACAACTAAAACTTGAACTGAGTCGGAATTAGGACGTCATGGTAAGGCCCCTAGGGCCTCACCATGACGTCCTGATGCGATTCAATTCTGACTCAGTTTAGTTTTTAGCTCTCATTATAGTATGGATCTGACAGCGAGCGAACCTAATCTGAATCGGAATTGAAACGCACTAAGACGTCATGGTAACCACCTGTTTTCAATCAATGTAACCTAACTGAGTAGCCCAGACTTAAAATACTTCCGAATAATTCAACAACACCCCGGATATTTAAGTTCAGGTACTACTGCTCTAGTCTTTCCTACCTACTTGCAAAAAATGAAAAATCCTGTCTGAATGACTCATCAACGCTCGATCCTCGATCCTCAATCAACGATCGGTCATAATCTGACATCGGACAAGACAAAAATAATATATATCTTTCCTCCCGAGTATAATAATTAAAGATAAAGGAATTAAAAACTTAAAAGTTACAAGCATAATATTTTTTATTTTTATTTTTACAGATGTGCCCAGAGTATAAATAACAACGAACACATATACCCACTTCTGAAGATATTTAGTGGATATCAATTTTTTGTATTAGTGGCATTTGTAATCGTGGAGCACTATTTGTACTTCACTACAATGTGGTTCATCATAGACTATATATGGGGACAAAACACCAAATTAAATTTATTCCTGTCTCCCGTTTCGTTTCCTGAACGAATAAAAAAGGACATAAGCGAGGCAAAGAAGATAAATTAAACTCAAATAACATTACATAAAGCTTTCATTTGAATCATGGAAAAGGCATGATATGGGAATTATATCAAAGAAAATACCAAATGCTGTTCCGTAAGATCAGCGTAATCTTGTTAGATAGAGTGGTTCGAAATCTGGTAGACAATATATTATACAGTAGGTATTAAGGTAAATTATCATCATCATCATCCACCGGAAAATGTCCACTGTTGAACAAAAGCATGCTTCTTTAAAACATCAACTTGTCACTCGCGTCGAGATTATAATGAAGAGGGAAGGAGTTTTCCAAAGTCCCTCCGCTTGGTAAGCAATTAGGGGATAGCAATATGATACCTATGGCTGGTAAAACGCAGCTACGTCTTCTGGAGTTTCCATAGTAGCTTCCTACGACACTCAAGGCGAGAAGGAGGGTGCTATTCATATATCTGACCCCCACAGGGAGACCGACTTAACTGACCATTTTATATCTTACATTCGATTGAGATTTAGAATCTGGCAGCCAGTATGTCCCATCGAAATGAACAGGGGCCTTACCATGATGTCTTAATGCGATTCAGTTTAGGTTCGCTCGCTGTCAGATTCATACTAAAATTGACAGCTAAAACTTGAACTGAGTCGGAATTAGGACGTCATGGTAAAGCCCCTGGCTTTATACTTACAAGCAAATATAGGGGGTCGGTTCCCATATTAAAGTTGTGTGAAAAGTGACTCATTAAGTATTTTTGCACACACGTGAGTATAATATTTATTTTTACGTTGAGATAAGTTCGTCCATAAATCCAGTGGTATTTGTTTTGTAGTTTTTTCGTAAACAACCTTAAACCTTACGAACATCACGTGATTAATGATGATCTATCATAATTAACTCCTTAATAGATCACGAGAACTTGTAACATAGTATATAATATTCAGAAAAGTGACAACGAAACGAAATACTACGTGGGGTGTAACGTTAATGGTTAACTGTTTGCCTTCATCTTATACTCTGACATTTGCTATAGCTAGACACAGACAAAGCATTACAACTGTTGTTAAAATAGTCATTCATTATAATTATTAAATTAAAGGTGGAAACACATTATTAACACGCGACGCGACCCGATGCAACGCGACGCGTGTTGAATCGAATCAAATTGTATTATTTTCTATGACCAGAACCACACTATGAACATCCGACGCGACGCCATGCGCATACATTCGTTGCATCGGGTCGCGTCGCGTGTTTATAATGTGTTTCCACCTTAAAGCAATTCGAGATAAGTGTTTAAGTTATCACAAAAGAGATTGCGGGTATTTTATTCATGACGTCCTATTAATAAAATTTGTAACTAAAATATTGTTTCATTCCTGGGGCCTTACCATGACGTCTTAATGTGATTCAATTGCTAACCATAGTCGATCGCTATCGGATCTTTACTAGAAGTGCCAAAAATGACAGCTAAATGTCTTATAAATCAATCTTTAGAAATATTATCACCTACAGGGCATGTTTCTAGCACGAGCAGACTACGTGTCCCTAACGACCCTTACCCTAACGTAGTGCAATTAAAAACCCAACAAAAGCGTTTATTTGTCATCGTGTGTTATGCCAATAACTTACAAATAGAGGCTCTGTAGATAATTTTGGATTCGGATCGGACGCAGTGCAATCTCTTTAAAGACAATTTGCTATAATAATAGAAGCAGGGGTATATATCGGAGCGAGCAAAGTACGTGTCTACAAATCTTCCTCGTTGTTGGTTAACGGCATAGTAATGAAAAGCTTTTTTAGCCATTTAAAATGTATATAGCATAGATACATAGGGTAGTGCTAGCAGTACGCCAAAAAGAGCTGCAAAATTTGCATTTGCACCATATTTTAATGGTGTTAAAAGCATGAAAATCGGAACGATTGATGTAAAGGTCAGGCCTAAAGGCCATGCGAATCAATTTGACCCGTAGCACGAAAAAAAAAACAAAAAGGAGAGGAGTTATGAAAAAAATAATTTTTGCTTTGAAACCTATCGTGTGTGGTGTCTATGAAACATCTTACTAAGCCGATTCTAAAAATACCTATATCGCATAATTACATTTCAGTCACTTGTATTAAATTAAAATAAAAATCATTTTCAGAACATAGCAAGTTTGCTATTTTCTTTTTGGTACGTTTGGTGGTGAAACCTAGCTTGATCGATTTGTCTCCCCTGAAACCCCCTGCATAGGTACCAAATTTCATGAAAAGCTTTGGAGAAATTCATTTCTAAGACTTTCATAACAATTTTCAAATTCACTACAGCAAAATGATTTGTCCTTTTTTGGTAAAGTCAAACGTCAAAGTGATTGACAAAGCCAAATAAATATTAAGTTAACGTTATCATAATTTTTAAGCGTTTTCATAAATAAGGTTATGGTTTTTACCAAGTATTTCCAGAATATAAATAACTAGCTTCTGCCCGCGACTTCGTCTGCGTAGAATTAGCAATTGACATGTTTATGGCTATCCCCCGGGAACTATGCTATTTTCCAGGATAAAAGTAGCCTATGTTTTAATCTAGGGTACCAGCTACCTTCGTTCCAAATTTAATCAAAATCCGTCAGTCATTTTAGCGTGAAGAAGGAACAAACATACACACTCACATCGTCACTCACAAACTTTCGCATTTATAATATTAGTAGTATGAAACAAAGCAAGATTTTAAAACAGACTACTACTTTATTTCCAAATGTACTTAGTTTGTTTGCTTCGACTTCCTTTACATTAATTTTAACTAAGCTAATTAAAAATGTCTAGTGGGTCTTCCAAACTATAACGAATGTGCCCCGACTCTACCTGCGGAAGGGTGATAAAAGCTATCCGTTGATTTAGTGAGAACTGCCACTCCCCCTCCCCATTGGCTGCAATTGGCAAAGCAGGTGCAAAATACTTTCTTACCGGTGGTTCCTATTTCATTGGATAAAGTAAACATTTTTGTTAGTGTCAAGTGCCCCCTCTTGGATTATGGTTGGCTTTGCATAGGTGAAAAAGTTTACGACATAAGTACCTATGTACAGTCAAGGGCATAAATATAATGTACATTACCAAGACGTCAAAAACATCTATCCTACTAATATTATAAATGCGAAAGTTTGTGACGATGTGGCGATGTGATGATGTGACGATGTGAGTGAGTGAGTGTGTATGAAATTTCTAAAATACACTGAAAATTAGAACACATAGAAAAATCCGGAAAGTAGAGCTATGGCCGGGAATCGAACCCGGATCCTCGTCATTCCGTGACGCGTGCTATACCCCTACACCACCCATAGCAGGTAAGTTAGGTAAGGTGACTGTGTATGTTTGTTCCTTCTTCATGCTAAAACGACTGGACGGATTTGGACAAAATTTGGAATGAAGATAGCTGGTACCCTAGATTGAAATATAGGCTACTTTTTATCCCGGAAAATTGCACAGTTCCCGAGGGATAGCGATAAACATGTCAATTGCTAATTCTACGCGGACGAAGTCGCGGGCAGAAGCTAGTCATCTATAATAATATGTGTTGCCAAAAATTTGGCGACACTTATATTTGACGTGATGGTTGTATCGATAATTAATACTCTCGGATGTACACCTCAGCAGGTGATTGGGTTAATTTGAATATACACTTGTAAACTATGGTATACTATATAAAACTGAGGTAGATACGTCATAGGCGATCTCCCCGTGGCAAGCGAAAAGTAAGGTAATTGCCTGACTTGTGTTCAGTCGCTGTCGGCGCGTGCAAAGGTCCTTATAATTATGTCAAGTAACGACAATAACGTTACCATGTCCGAAAGGACTTTTGTTCAGCTATAACGCGTCTATTACTATGTTGTTATGTTGTAACGGGCTAATTTCCGCAACTCGACGTCTATGAACTGCGCCTATTTTGCGTGGTGGGCTGTCGCACTATTCGTGCCAGCCCAGCTCCTGTAGGAAGCCTAGCAGACCCTTTATGTTGCCGACGACTTCCTGGAGCGTCCTCGGTGAACCGAGGTGTTGCGCTCTGTAGCTCGCCACTCCGGAACATTCCAGTAGGATGTGTGTGGCTGTTTCTTCTGCCTCCACGCACGCTCTGCAAAGGGGGCTGTCTGTAACACCTAGATTGTGCAAGTGCTTGTTTAGTAAGGCATGTCCGGCCAGAGCTCCGATTAGTAGTCGGAGCTGGGGTCTCCCATACCCGCGAAGTTTGCGGGACAATCCGGGGTTGATCGTCGGGAGCGCCTCTCTGGTTTGCCTGCAGGTGTCCAAGCTTGACCATTGCTGTTGGTGCATTACCTTGGTGTTGCGTCTATTACTATTAGTAAAATGTCATTGCTTGTAAAGGTTTTTTACCGTAATTTTTATTCAAAATGAAGTCCTAATAATTGAAACATTATGCTAACCGCAATCAAAGAATCACAAAAAAAAAACAGTG
Source organism: Pandemis heparana (assembly GCA_963854515.1). Taxonomy (NCBI): domain Eukaryota; kingdom Metazoa; phylum Arthropoda; class Insecta; order Lepidoptera; family Tortricidae; genus Pandemis; species Pandemis heparana. The sequence continues at coordinate 6,699,600 of OY978016.1, read as the reverse complement.
GTGTTCCTTTCGAAGTATTCCTGGTTAATTTTAAAATACAGTACCTATAGATAAATAATATAGAGAATTTGTACTATCACAACTAACTATATCACAGCTATTCCCCCATGCGCTATGAATAATGGCCATGGAACAAAATCAATAACATAGTTACTCCACAAGCACGTGTACTAAGAGAGTGGTTCGCATCACGGAGTCCCGAGTATCTTGGTAATTGGTCTTAATTCATGGATACGTTCGTTGATTTTCTTAAGCTAGGGGATACACTGCTTGAGACTAGACGATGATAAAGAGATGAAAAAAACCCCAATACATATTATGTTTAACAAAATTTGTATTTCATTGAAATCATTGTTGATATTTCGAGATCTCAAAACATGCATTAACATAACATAATCTAAGCCAGCTTATATACGTCTCACTACTAAGGAACTTACAGGCCTCCTCTTAGAATACTTGGGTTATATACATTATTACAAACGTTGCTATTTTAAAAACTGACATAAAATGATAAAACGCTGGCTTACTCCTACTCCTACTCAACTGTCAATACATGAATAATATCAATTGAATTTGTTCATTTGTTTTTGTATAATAATGTTTTTAAAATATAAACTCGCAAAACAAAAAGTGGGATTAAAATTAATTATGTATGACTCATACAGTATGAGTATTGTTTTGGCCGTCTATCAGTTATCTACCAGAAGCTGACGGACCTAGACGTGCACCATGATAAGAGCTGTTACCGATAATTGGAAGCGATACTGGACTGGAACAGGTATGGCGCAACTCTTGTAGTGTCCGACGATGTTACGGTTTCAAGAAAAAAAAACAACCTTTTTATGTAACCTATTTGGTGGCCCACTGCAGGACAAAGGACTTTCTCTTTCATCAAAAAAAAATTAAGTTATAGATTTACCCCCGTATTCATAAACGCTATAGGATTCTGCTAACTTAAGAATCGTTTGTCCTTATCTGTGAAAGGTAAAATGTCAAAATGACAGATAAGGACAAACGATTACTAAGTTAGCAGAGGCCTATAGAGCGTTTATGAATATGGGGGTTAATTAATACAAGTTTTTAATGGCATTGATTGACAGTCATTATTATCGTGATATAGCGATATTCATCAATATTTTGTGATATAGATCGCGATATGCGTGGATCACACGACAATATTTACCGTCTAATCATTGCTAATGGGCGGTGATAACGATAAAGAAAGCCGCAAGTCGCATATTTTATCGCCCTCGCCTTTGGCTCGTGCGACAATTCCTGCAATCTGACACATTGTTTATTTCATCACCAGGGTATAATTTACTAATGAGGTACTTAATACGGTGTCTTAAAATTAGACCGGAATATTTCAGCATGTGGTTTTTATGGTAATTTTGGATTCAATATTAAGTCACTTCTTCAACACCTACACCGTACAGTTTGAACTCAGACATTGCAAGTCAGTAATTATTTTTTTTAAACCTGAAAAGCATTTAGAGAGGTGGGCAATCAAACTGACTCAATCGTATAAAGAAGTCTTCAGGAATAATCTCGATACACAGTGTACTTCATTAAGTAGTTGTTTATGCTGAGCCGAGCGGCAACCTTTTTGGTGTTTTTACGATGTTTTTTTGTAAGTATACAGTTTTTGTTTCTTTGTTTTTTTTTACACCAAATAAACCATTTTCTTTCTTTCTTTCTTTTGAAATACTACACGTAAGTTTAAGTAATACACGTGTAAATTTAAATTTGTTTTAAAGATCGTGAATAAGTAAACAAGCTCCGCTCTCGATTATATTGATATATTATCAAACAAGGACACAAAATTCACGAAACTGAAACAGCGGTCGCTACTTATCTGAAATAATCAGTCCTTGTTTTAGGGCTAAGCCAAATCAATCTTTACCTAATTTAGTGGATATTCAATGATGTTAAATGACAAGGTAACGTTGTTTGAATTATTTAACATTCCACGAAAGCGAAGTCGCGAGAATAAACTAATCATAATATGAAAAAATAATAATGTTCATTTAAAAAAAACCATCAAGTTGGCTGTCAATTTGTACCCTTTCGGCCTTTTTTTGTTCGTGTAGTTTTTTCGACTTGTCTCAATAAAAACAAAAAGTATTATTTTTGATGACAACCTGTTGCCCTGTAAAAGTTTTTTAGACGCGTGGCTCGAAATTATTGCAAGTAGCAATTTATCGATTCTTGTTCAACGAATACGAATGGTCAAAAGTCAAAACATTTTTTTAATCAGAGCCATATTTATTTCCGGTCACAGTTCTTATTTATAAAAAAAATAGGTAAGTATGTCTCACTTCCCCCAGGTCATAAATAAAAATTCAAATATATGCCGCCCCGCTCACACTAATAGAGTTCAATGGTATTCACTTAAACTCTTGCTGTTTTTCATTTATCAGTTTTTCACCTTGTTCGTTTCAGGAATTTTGCCAAACAGAACCAACCGATTAGAAGACGTTTATTTACGATTTTACAATGGGTGAGTTTTGATCTTATATCCACTTTAATTATTTTTAAATAATTGTAAATTTCAATAAAGAACATCAAGTACCTAGCAGATTATTAGAAAAGTGAACTCTATATTTACTGCTCCGGTTAGCTTACAATATTATAATATTCGGCATAAAATAAAGCCTCACAAGACACAAGTGACTGAAAAATTCTGAAAAACACAGATTTTCATTTATAATGTGAATAATAACGATTTATTTTATATTGTAAAGAAATGCCATTCTGTCTGTGAAAAACAAAGTTAATTTTGCTTCTGGTGAAACAAGTTTATAACTGATTAGATAATATACCTTGCTATACATGGCCTGCAGGTCTTGTTATCTACTGCTTGTTACTGCTGCGGCTCTGCCTACCTCGTAAGGGATTAAGACGTGATTTGTGTTTGTGTATAATTTTTAAAGTCCGAATCACTTAATGCACACGGGTCCGACTCATACTTGACCGTTTTTTTAGAAGCACAATAGAAGAGTTCGTTGAGATTCCACTTAATCAGCCAACTCGTTTGTACGAAGTAAAAGGATTCCAGAAAAACAACCCCACCGTTTTCTACGTCCACGGATTCCAGGAATCACCAAAGTCACAGAGTGTTCGGGTAAATAATTAAATAACTGTTATCCATGTTCCATACTGATACTATAAACGTTAAAAAAAAAGGAATAAACAAAGTAGGTTGGTTTGAAAAAAAACAGAGGCTTCTTTTGCTGACTGTAACTGTTGACCTTGTTTAAATTATCATAATAAGAAAATTTCAAATCAATCAGACCACTGAAGTAACTGAAAAATGGTTGACAAATTTCATTGTGGACAAAAGTAACGGGGTGGACCATAAATTTCAACTAAGTGTGATTGATCGAATTGTTCACTTGCTGAAAAATCTCAGATAGATTCGAAACAGACAGATAATTAACCCTAAGTGAATTTGTGATTAATAAAATATTATCTGTTTGACCCTTTGTTCATCCATATAGGTCATGGTGCTCGCATATTTAGAAGAAAAACCTGAAACCAATGTCATAGTATTGGACTGGTCCAATATGGCGCTTGGCTCCTATTTCGTGAACGCTGGTAAAAACGTCAAAAAGGTAAGGAATAAAAATTAAAAAAGTTTGTAATTGGTCTTGCACATTGTGCTTCCACTGCTACGTTCAGTTAAGGATAGGACAGCTCGGGGAAATTACAGGCACAAGAGACATTTTCATCACAAGATCAAAACCTTCTAATTTAGCAACAAGCATCCCTCTCACCTGGAGCTGCAATTATTTATAAGCAGCAGTGATTACTATCAAGAAACTCTAAAAAATGTAATCATGAACAATAAAACACCCATCGTCTGGATGAGGTGACCTACTTACTTATTTACCTTCTTTGTTTGTAACTTTTTGGTATCTAAATTAATTTTTTGTGTAAAATATTTACTGACGAACTATATCCATGTATCCATTATTGTGTTTTCATTTTCCAGGTTGGAGCAGCTGCAGCCAAACAATTGAACAGGTTGCTAGAAACGGGACTAGAACTGAAAAATCTCCACGTGATAGGGCACTCGCTAGGCACCCACGTCGCGGGTTACACAGCGAGAGAACTGAAGAACAAGTACCATAAAACCGTGAAAAGGTAATTTTATATGCATTTCCGTGCATTGTGCATTTTTAGAAGAAAACATTCTTTGAACAAGGAGAAAATAGTCATGGTCTGTTAAATCTAGTGACTGTTAAAAATATCAAATATTTATACCTACTTATTACAAATTTTGGATTTGTAAAGAAATAGCCTTTAATGTTAATCACGATGCTTTGAGTAAAGGGCAAAAAAGTCATCGATGTAAATAAAAAGTTTTATTTTATTGTAGGCTGACAGCATTAGATCCATCTTTGGTAATTTATTTCCCCGACGTAGTATTGGACCACGTAGACGCGAAAGACGCAGAGTTTGTGGACATCATTTATACAGATATTGGTGGCTATGGCAGTTTGGCAGTGACCGGTACTGCGAACTTCTTTCCCAATGGTGGGAAGGGCACTCAGCCTGGTTGCCCACGACCTCCACGATTCGCGCCTTTCCCGATCACAGATCTCAGTAAGTTTAGTCATGTGAAAAAGTCAGAGATTAACGAATGCGAATGACGTAGAATTTTAGATGTAATGTTTCATGCGATTAATTTTGATGATAAAGACCATTTCGCTCACAGTACTGTGTAGGCAGTCTTGGCAGGCCTCCCACTAGGTGGACTGACGACATCGTAAAAGTTGCGGGAAACAGCTGGATACAAGTGGCGACTTGTCGTTCATTATGGTGTGCTAAGGGGGAGGCCTTTGTTCAACAGTGGACGTCTTCAGGCTGATGATGATGATGATGATGACGGTGCAGGTAGTAGGTACAAACATTCTAACTGACGACGCTTCCAAATACCCTTAATTTCGTAGCCATTTTTCAGTCTTATTTATTTAAAGATTTTAAAGTATTATTACCGGAACTTAACCGCGTCCAAAATTGTTTATTTAATTACCTCTCGACGTTTCATAAACATGAGTGAAAATCGCGGTAGTTTAAAACATTATATTTTTCAGTCTGTCATGTCAGGAGCAGTCAAGTGGCTATGACTCATACGATTATTACCAATAGCTGTGGCGTCAGTTCTTCTTCTTGGAAACACCGTTTCTTGTGCATAATTAAGCACAGCATAGTGTTATCAATATTACAAGCTGATAATTTGTCGCCTTTTCAGAAATGTGTAGCCACAGACGGTCATGGTGGTTCTACGCAGAGTCATTAAAAAACCCGGAAGCTTTCCCAGCATCGCCTGCCAAATCTTACCGCAAGTTTCAAGAAAATCCTACACCAGAAATTGGCATAGTCTACATGGGAATAAACTGCGATACCAGGTGACCATTTGATATTTAAGGTGGCTAGATCCCTATTTATAGTTATACGTTAGATAATAACACGATTTAAGTCAGCACTGAGCTCGTCGGAAAAATCCAAGCTTTATCAACGTTCACGAGTAGCTCACCATCGAATATAGCATACATTTAATAGAGATAGGTAACTGATGATTCTCGTCCATATTCGACTACCCGAGGAACTGAAATGAGTGTACTCATTTAACTGGAGTAGTTCCGAGGCGATATTGTTTATCTCATTTAGATGGACCGTCGGCCTGATTAGGATCACGGGATTGCGGTAGATGCGGAAGGCACAGGACCGGTCCGAGTGGAGAGCCTTGAGAGAGGCCTACTTATGTCCAGCAGTGGACGTCTTTCGGCTGACATGATGATGATGATGATGATGATTGTTTATCTCAGGGACATCAAGAGCTCGAAATGCAAAATTCAATAGGTACACACTGTTTTAGACGATTTCACAAACACTGCAAAGCGCTTTAAGTACTTATGCACTTTCTATATCCACACTGTCTTTTTGTTCTGTAACTCTAATCTATACATAGTAACGTCGCTACCTATATTTTTTTAAGTTAAATACATAGCTAATTATAGGTATTATAATCTGTTCACCCCATTACAGTGCTCGGGGATACTACTACTTGACGACAAACGCACAAGCGCCGTTTGGAAGAGGAATGGACGGTATTTACTCAGACAGCAGGAGACCACAAAAATATAGATGTATAGATGAACATAGTATATAGATAGGGGTGTATGTGTGTGTGTACATAACTTATACTTAATATAATATTTTAGTTATGTTTGGCACGAAATAAATTAATGCTATTACGCATGCCGTTTTAGTGCAGTGTTTTATTAGACTTTTATATTTTTCCTAATTTTCTATGAATTTGAATTAGGTAGGTACATTGCAGATTGAATAAACTTCGCTAAATATCGATCATCAGATCATCACCAACCATTAATTTACTTTGTCACCGTAACATAAGTCTTTCCGGTGGCGAATGCACTAGTCCCAAAAAGCACTATAGGTCAATACACTCTAATTTCGAAAGCCCCTCTTCTCATAAGAAACTAGGCCCAAAACACCATATTTCCAAAAAGGCTCATTCTCGATTTACACGAGAACCATTGAGAACTAGTCCCAAAATACACCTTTCCCAAAATACCCCAAATTGTGTTCACCTGTACGTGGCGTAATTCTCTATTCTCATAATGCATAGTTCTCAAAACACTCTAGTTCCAAAATACCCTTTTTTTCCGAATGTCGTCTCTTTGTGATTGCTTTCAATTTGCAATATTTAAACGCTTTTGAGGATGCGTATTTACCTAAATAGATACCCTATCATTTCCCTAAAAGCACGTCAGTGCCGTCAAGATTAGTGTTCTTTAAGTTCACCAATGACAGACGTTTTTCTATATAACATTTTTAGGTACAAAATCCTACACGCGTGTTCTATTCGTACGGCATGATACTATAGATATTCATTCTAGATTTTTTAGCGGCAAAATTTATAATTTTTTCAAACAGCTGCTGTGTTATACCTATATACGAGTACATTAAAATACACAACTCTCCCGCCCCCTCCGCATGCCGCATCATTTACTATGATAGTTGAGACGTTAATCAAACGAAAGTACGACTGATTCAAATAAAATACCTATCCTAGTTCGTTCATCACTAGTTGTGAATGATAAAACTCACACAGGTAGGTATGTAAATAATAAAATCAAAAGTTAGGTAATGAATTACTTATTTATTTCCAAACTAAAATTATAATTATACTTATTCAATGTAACTTAAATAAATTACTATGTTTTGAAACTTTTCGGAAACTACCTATTATAAAGTTTTTAAATTAATTTTAATTAATTAATAAGTACGTACACAAGGCAAAATAGTCCGCTAAGCATAGCCACGCACACAATATATTTTTTATTTCTTACAAATAAAATGAACCTGCTGGTTACTTAAGTCGTTTTCGGAGAATCTTCATGTTTTCCAAAAACTGCATACAGTCGATGGCACCTTCACTTAGGTCTACGAGCTGTCTTTTGTAATGGCAATCGAAAACTATATCACATCGTTTCCGGCTCGCCCCACTAAATAAGTAGTTAGATATACGGGTATTTTGGTACCGTGCCTCTTTTTTCAACTTGTATAAGAACCTTATCAGCGTGGGCTTGTGTGGCATCCGAATGTTAAGCCTCCTGTGCCAGCCCTCCACAGGGTTGTTACTTCGGTGTTTGTCCTTGCTGCAACTTAACTTTTCTGGGCCCAGTCTCAGCCAGGTGTCTTCCATATACTTTTTGAATTTCAATACTGGCGTGGTAACCGGTGCCGGTATTTCCGCAAGTATAGTTACCCAACTATTATTTATCTCCGACTCGGGTAACAGAGGTAAGATCGCACAAAATTCCACCATTTTTCTTCCTTCCTTGGTTGCACTTACGTTTATTACTCTAGCCTTTTTCCACACTGCCCGATTATAGTGGAAAAAACATCCCGAAAGTTTAACGTTTGGAAAAGCTGATTTACAACCATTAATTTGAGCCACTTCGTAATCGCACTTAAATTTGTTCATTATTATGCCCAAATCATCCCGAATTAGTTTGAACAATCGGCGGTAAGTAAGCTCTGTTTTATTAGGCAGCAAGGCAAACAAGACAGGCACCACGTTAGTTGTCTCGTTGTTCTTGCCTATTCCGGCATGTACTGTATAGAGTTGTTTGAAGGGCTTAGGCACCCTTTTAAAAGTGCCATCTCCAAAGTATTGGATGGTGTTACTGTTGGAATTTACCATAAATTGCTGCGCATGTCCAGTCGAAAATATAAGTATTTTGTATTCATCGCCATCTTCTACAACCATAAAGTCTTCTTTGAGTATTTGCGGTACATTGACATCCTTCAGGCGGGAGAATTCGGTGTTGGTTAGGTCTAAAGCCTTGTGTCTAGCCCTGTATAAAGAGCTTTTTACTTCGTTATATGAACACATACTGAAATTTGGATCGGTTTCATGTAATTCAGTCACTGCTTTTTCAAAAATTTTTTTTACTGGACACATTTTCACAGCGACTTCTTCTTTGCACGAATTTAATATAACGTCTCTGATATTCTGGTTGTAGTGTCGTTTACAGACATGCTCGCTGGCTTTTAAGACTGAATCCTGATTTTCATTCAATGTGATTGAGGCGTAGCAATATTCACTACGATTCGCACACTTGTAGTTTACGGAACCGTTCTTGTTTGTATGATTCCAGTTATATTTATGGCCGTCATATAATAAAGCTGGTTTCCCTTTTTGATTTTTAATAAATTGTATATTGGAAGCCATTGCAAGACGATTGGAAAACAATATACATTAAGGTTTACGTCATAAGTTGACACTGAAATAATGTAAATGGCCTGAGCTAATTTTGATAGGAAGTGTCTATGAGTGAAACCGGCCAAAAAGTTTTTAAACAGCTAACAGCTAACAGCTAACAGCACATAACAGACTAACTTTTGCCCGCGGCTTCGCTCACGTGTACCAGGAGTATTTCAATCCAGTTATTTCCCCCTTCCCGTAAGAATTTTGGGAAATGCTCTCTTAATACTCTCCTACACTCCCCTAGCCCAAGAAACCCACTTGCCAAATTTCAACTTTCTATGACCAGTAAAACGAAAAAAAAGGGTATTTTGGAACTAGAGGGTTTTGAGAACTATGCATTATGAGAATAGAGAATTACGCCACGTACAGGTGAACACAATTTGGGGTATTTTGGGAAAGGTGTATTTTGGGACTAGTTCTCAATGGTTCTCGTGTAAATCGAGAATGAGCCTTTTTGGAAATATGGTGTTTTGGGCCTAGTTTCTTATGAGAAGAGGGGCTTTCGAAATTAGAGTGTATTGACCTATAGTGCTTTTTGGGACTAGTGCATTCGCCACCGGAAAGACATAAGTATTCTTACGTAGCTAAAATAGGTCATAGGCCAACTTTTCTTTATTCATTCTAGGAAAAGTATATTTTATACTTCATTATTTAAATTGGTAATACTCATTAACTGTCAATAGGTCAACGAAAAATCATATTAAGCAAATTGAGCTGATGTACAATGTAAAAAACCCTGTTTCTCACAGTTGAGGGTAGATTTTGACGTTGTAATTTGTGTGCCATGCTAAACGTATTGCACACAAATTACAACGTCAAAAATCCACCCTTGAATTATAGTCCGTACCTACTGAGAAAATTTTCATAAAGATTATCCTTTATCTATAACTCTTCAATAGACCAAAATTTTAAAAGTGAGAGACTTACGCCATCTTGTTAACGTTACTTGTAGTAAATGGAAAATGAAAACAGTGTGCCACAGTCCCGCGCCGTTCTCCAGTTCTGTGTTGTCGTAATGCTGCCACAGATGGCGTTGTTACAAGCCCTCACACTATTGTAAAATGCATAAAAATGTACTGCATCATACTGCAAATTTAGGTATGATAAATGCACTCCGTTTTATAATTTGCGCAAAAAATATATCCATAACTAATTACTTATCCTCAAAAAACCGCATATTAATTAAGCCCGTCGACGAAATGCAGCTGCACGAATGATTTGTATGGAAGACTAGGGGCCCGATTTTTGAAAGCACATGTGTGAAAATACCACTCGAAAGTGGTGAAAAAATGTGCTGAATTTGAAATACGAGTAGCTTAGAAGATACTTACGGCTCTCATTAATCATGTGGGCTAGTCAAAAATTTGATCAGAGCCGTAGTTTTGAAGATATAAACAGATTTATATCACTTTCGAGTGATGTGCTTTCAAAAATCGGTCCCCAGCCCCCTTAACCCCTCGAATGCTTAAGACACAGATCTGTGCCAAATTAAAGACTATCTTTTTGTATTTTAATTTAGATCAGCAGAATTTATGCATATTAAAAAAGATGAGTCTAGAATGCGGTAATTTTTTAGCTCCGACATACGAGGGGTTAAGAGCTTGTCGGTTTCGATTTGTACTTTTTTTAATCTGTTAACGTTGTAAATTTGAATTTACCATGCTGTGTGTAAGAGTCATTTTCAAAGGTTATAAAGGTTTTTAGTTTTAGAGTTATCTTGTAAACATTAGACAGCAAATTCTTAAATACTCTATTATATTCGAGGAAAAGATATTACCTATAAGGAGCCAGAAGGACCAGTACTTATTATTATAATATGTAAATTTGAGTCCCAAGAGTCTGTGGTAGCCATTGGGGTATTTATTAACCTGTGTTTTTTTGTATTAAGTAATTTGTAACTATTTTTTATACGAAATGAACTAAAATATAAATATCGAATTAATCCTGAAATAGTTACTGAAATGATAATTATCTTCGTCTTAATATTTAGTTTCACTTTGCTTCTATTTAAAAATGGAATGAATTTGCTCCGTTAATTTAAAAGTTCCAAAGGACTGAAAAATAGCACACCATACCAATATTTTTAATTTAGGTCAAACTTGTTCGACTAAAAGTTAGAAAATATATATACCTAATTTGTTAACCTATCTTGTTTATCATGTTTAATCTAAAGTAGGTTTTGTTAAGTAAAACTTTAAAGTAGTCCGATTATAAATTCTTTCAGAATATGGAATTTACTTTGATTTGTTTCACAAGTGTTGACGTTAAAGACTCAGTGGTGTTTCAGACTAAAAACTACTTCAGTTTTATTTACTCACAGGATGTAGTCCTGAAATTAACCGGAAATCAAAAATACGTAACACCCGGTTGACCTAAAAAGGTAGGACACGGCAGTCAACCCAGGCAGCCGGCCTCGGCTGTCAGATTTCCATTTACCCGTGACAGCCTACGACGTCAAATCCGCCTCTACTCTGCATTAAGAGCACTCTCGTCTCTAATTAGAAATTAATTGAATCAGGGTGCCAAAGAGCCCTTTACTGGTTACCAACTACATAAAAGACCCGCCCTGTATCAGTAATCATCAAATTAGGTAGTAATTGTAACTTCACGGGGAAAAATAAGAGTTTTGTTCGAAATTCAGTTGCTCAATGGACGCGACTTTCGAAATGGAGATGTGTGTGTTGTGGTTTGAGTCAGTTGGCCACGAATAGCTGGCGGCGACACACGCGCGCCATGTTCCGCGCGGTTACCGACGGATGGAAGCGATACTGGTGGGGAACAGGTACGGAACAACCAATCACGACTTCCTCAATAAACAACCCAATTATATTACGTTCCGGCGTGAAAATCCGCCTCAGGTACTCACTAGCACTCGGTCCCGATACGTTTTACTTACTTTGTAAAAGTAACGGGAACAAATAAATACCGGTGCGAAGTTCGAGACTATTTACGTCTACGCTCAGCCGCTCCGCAGCCGCTCGGAGTTTCTCAGCGCACGTGGTCGTAAAAATAATTTGACAGGTACGATATCTCGCGAAACTGATAGGAACGTTCGCAAACCGTCTTCCTGAGTCGCTTCTACCCTATCTTGTAAATAAATAAAACGTTATCGCCGCCTAGTTGAAGGTTGACAGTTGATAATTATCGGTTGTGGCACCATGCACGTCACTGTAATTATGTATTAAATATTATCTTATCGCGAGCGGTGACTATTCAATTGATTAATGGTGACAGTGATTGCAATCTGTGATTCATAACATTTTAAACTATTTGAAGCCGTACTTGTTTAAATTTCAGAGAAAAACGAAGCAGAGTTTTAATTGTATAAACTTTAAGAAATACAACAGTAAAATTAATATAATACTTAATATGAGCGCTGTGTACGTTTTAGGTTTAGGGTCGTTAACTTGATTTGTTTTATATTTTTAAAGTCGTTTATTTGACTAACTGATCCTCATCATACGGTCAAAAATCTAGTAAGCTTAAATTTGCAGGATGGTTCCTTTTTTAGCATTTTTGGGAATTAAAACGCGATAAAAAAATCTGCAAAGCCGCGGGCGCCAGCTTGTAACGAATGAAGTTAATTGTTATTCAAAAGTTTATAAGAATTTGCAACTTAGAAAAATGCTTAGCGTAGAAAGCAATTCGGATCAAATTAATAAACATTAATAACAATTCAATATAAGTACACAAACTAACATTTTACACGTTTCTATCACGCTCTAGTTGGCACGTCGCGTGATTGCAAATTCATCATCATGTTTTCCTCGTTCCAAAAGATAAATTATTCGTACTACTTGTTATTTACCATTAATGAAGTAAATGACTAATAGGTACACAATTCTTAAAAGCGTAAGTAATTTTCGGAGAACGTTTTTTATCCCATACTTAGAATGCGCTTTCATAGCAGTAGAGATTCTATCAATCGCAATAGCTTGTTTAGTAACTAACTAGTTTACGGGACGTTTAATAGTTTGACGGACAGCCCTGGTAATGATTATTGTTATTTTTAAATGTGGTTTTCACTGTTTTCAATCATTAATCGACGTTCAACAACACGACGATCAGAAACAGATTGTACATGGCACTGTTTTTGGTAAATCTATGAATTTATTATTTATTTTTATTTATTTTATTACACACTTTTCCTACACAAACTTGTTTGTACTGATTTCTGTCCAACGCGTTTGATGCAAGGATGTGAAGGGTTTGACTGAAAATCAGGGCTGTAGCAGGCACCTACTGCAGCAATGCTGAGTCGAATTCCTTTTCGACATCATCAACTCACTATGTTTTTTGTATTACTTAGTTTAAGAGTCTGTGTATTTTTGATGTCGAATAAAGTTATGTCTATGTCTATGTCTTCAAAATGCACGGCTACAAAAGAGTGACATAATTTTGAATTAAAAAAATATTTACACTGAAAAATGGAGTCAATCGAAGCATCTACGTGTATCGAATGTGTGTAAATAAATGTTTCTCTCACTCTCTCTCTCTCTCTCAACCTAACCACTTGCCAAAATACTTTAAATTAATTTCAAGACATCGTGTATACTGGATGTTACAAAACGCATTAATAGGACAGTACCGTCAACTGGGGTGACTTTGGTAAGTTTGGGGCTACTTTGATCGTTTTAAAATTGCTATAAAATCGATACTATCCATATCCGGTGAATGTTTGGCATGTAAAGGCAAAGGCGATCGACGAAGACATTGATTGGAAGCAGTAAACGCAAATAAAAAGTAATGGTTTTGTCATTAAAACTACTTTTTACAGTCACCTCGTAAATCAAAGTCACCCCAGTTGACTGTACTTTAACTTCTGAACAGGATAATCAGTCTGAACCCTTGTAAAGTTTCGTTATCTAGTTATAAATTTTTAAAAATCGGTATTATTGTACAGCTAATTACTTACAACATCTGTACAATCGTACAATCATGAGTACAAACAATGTTATTGAGCGTGAAAGAGCCGATAAAAAAAAAATAAAAAAAAAATAACCGACAATGCTGTAATTATTAAACAGTATTCAACGTTGATTTTTCCCCTCAGTTCCGAGTCTGAATAGATTAATGTACAAACAAGTTTGTTAATCAAACAGTCTATTATCATCGTGACGGGAAATCGATATCAATTACTTTGTGCGAGACGTCGCGATGGGAATAGATTCCAATTCCATCGGAAGTCTGACTTTTCACCTCGGACCACGAATACCATGATACATTTAAACAAAAACCCATTAGGTACCTATTGATCTAGTAAATTATGCAAACTCTTTATTGCAAAAAATAAATAAATAACATAACGTTAAACAGAATGAAGTACAACGGCGAACTCTTGTAGGTAGCTAACCAAGTACTGAAAGGACAAATCACAAATAAATATTTTTAATAATAATTTAATATTCTATTTGAAAAATAAAGAAAGATAAGAAGACTTTAACAGTTTAACCCATTTACCTTTTGATAAAATATGCTCCTGTTAACCTTATCAATGATTTCATTGATTTCTCTTTCTCTATCACTTAATTTGCCATTGTTAGACATAAATAAAGAATAATTTTACTTTTGGCAAGTTTGTAGTTTTAGTATAGGTACCGTAGTTTATATTAATTCATTCACGTTTTTTTTTTTTAATTTAATTTAGTCAGTATCGTGTAGAGGTTGAGGAGAATTCATTTAGCTCAGCACGCTTGAAGAATGCACGTGGCACGCAATAATGCATCCTTGGCCCAGAGAAGCAAAATGATGGCCGTCCAATGAAACCTACTTGTCTTGCGATGAGAGTCATACTCAATTAGTTTTCCGCGATTGCGAGAGGCTCGATTGGATATTCTGAATAAGTACTTAGTGTTTGCAGTGGTGTGAGAATATCAATGAATTCAGTTTCTTTGACATTCTGTTTTATAGCAAAATTTGGAAATATTACATTGGTTAACAACCTGAAAAATGAAGTGTGTTTCAACTCCTTCGTATGATTTCCACTTTTTTACAATTCCAGATTCGTTCAAATCATCTTAAACTGATTCTTACGTTAAAACGGTTCCTCTTCGAACACCGTATCAACATAAACATTAATATTATAAAATAACTGCTAAATCTACGATTAAAAATACCGAGATAAAGGGCTGTCGCTCAGAAATCGTCTCGGAAAATAATCGGTGGTGAGAAATTCTTAATATTATCACGAAGGAACGGGATAAAAAGTAGCCTGTGTTATTCCAGACCATAATTCCACATGAAAGAGTACCAAACATCCGTCCATCCTCACAAACTCTCGCATTTATAATATTAGTAGGATAGGATTTCTTCAGTTGACACTAAACTTATACCTAGTATTGCTCCGTGATGAAAGACCGTTAGAATAAAATTATATTTTGGAAAGTTGAGACTCTTTTAGTAATGTTACTGTCGTTATTAATTGTGGACCTATTGTGTCTCTATGTATGTTGTTGATTCAGACAGCATCACCTCTATAAACGCGATCCGTTATTTTTATTTGTGATATTCTTCATGGAAGTTCTAAGTTTGATTTAGGTATGCCATAACGTTCACCGATAGGAAATCAATTTGCGATTCATGATTCGTATCACAATTTTAAAACGACTGTCGAACTTTGATACGGCATCGATAGTACAACAGCATATTATTATACTTCGACCGATAATAAACGGTAAAGGCAAGGGGAACACTCGGATACCACGTGTAGAATCATACTAATCCTAACAATCTTACTAATTGTATAAACGCGAAAATTTCTGTATGACGTGTCTTTTTCTCTGTGTCTGCAGACTGTGTACATGCTTATGAAATATAGCACATGGGTAGTTTAAAACATGAAATGTTAATACCGAAAAATTGCATATTTCGCGCGGGATAGTGAAAAACATATTATGTGCAGTTAAAGTCGCGGGTTGATTAAAAATTAAATTAAGTATAAAAATATTACCGCATTAAAACCTGAAAACAAATAATCGAATTCAGCGACTAAAGACAGTACCTAAAAAGAAAAAAGTAAGTAATAATAACAGCAGCAAAGAAAAAGCAGCAATAAAAAGTAAGTAGGTTTAGGGGTTATTAGCACGCGTCACGGAATGACGAGGACCCGGGTTCGATTCCCGGCCATAGCTTTACTTTTCGGATTTTTCTATGTGTTCTAATTTCCAGTGTCGTTTAGAAAGTAAGTTACATTTAAAGTTAAGAAATACATTGAGTGGATCTACCAAAGGGCTTTAAACTCCGCGTCATCAGATACATAACAGAAACCCTACAGAGCCCCTAGTAATTGTTACATAAATAATTGGGAGCATATCGCTTAAATAAGGAGTGAGTGTCTCTATTGATGCGGTTGCGACGGACAATGGGGTCAATTGATTACATTCCTATGGGAGTAAAGGTTGCTTTCGAAGACGAATCAGAGCGTAGCTGTTTAAATATTTATGTTTTAATAAATTCATGACGTGTATAAACTGGCAGAACATTAGTTACTACTATAAGCTTCGGCAAAAGTGAAATATAAAATGAATACTTAAATCAATATCAAATTCAAAATGCGACGTCAACACTTTGTTTTTTTAGCATAAGAAAGAAGGTAAATCATTTTCGCGCGTCTTTTTATCGAAAATCACTTTTTTATCGGTAAGTGGAAAATATAAAACTATAACAAACAAATCACAATGCTCCGGGAATTTCAATATTGCAACTTGCTGATTATTTCTTTTTTGAAACTGTTTTTCAATTAAAAGACATGGTCAAGATTGTTTATCTTTTTTCTCATGCTACAAAAAACGAAGTATAGAAGCAGACAGAATACGAAAAGTACGAAAACGTTATAAAAATCACCACTTGGTTATTTATTCGTTACTTGCTATTTCTTGTTTTGTAAAAGTATAAGTATTGGTCTATACAAAAACAATCCAAGATCCTAGTTCACCTTTATTCCAACGATGAAAAAACTAAGCATTATAGCGGATGTCGCAAAAAAATTACGATATTACCACAATCTCGATAGGATAGTCGATCTAATTGTCTCTGCAAAGTTTAGTGCTTTATATTATCGACCTTCTAGCTAAAGATTTATACCATACTTAAGTTGTCAGTGTAACTATTAATGAAATTGCTACTTTTCCCATATTCCTACCTATTCCTTGTATAATATCTTTAGGTACTATTTTGACCTTCAATGTGACAATCACGATCGCTGATCAGACATCCGATGTCAGATGTCATCTGTCAATTTTTCCGCCCGAGATCGCGCGGGGCACAAAAGTTTTCCCGCCGTCTGACGTGACAGCCCCGGCCTCTGGGGCCAACGGCACTGACCCGGATTGAGTCATTACAAATGTATAAAATAAAAGGCCAGATACTCACTAAATAATAGTAGGTAAGTAACAGAATTGTTTTGCGAGACAATATGCCTTAGAACGCACTTAGAGGAAGTCACACACGAGAATTTCCAAGCAAACTAGTTAGTTGCGCCGCAAGGAGAATAAATAATAGATTTATTTTTTATTTCGACGATTTATTAGATTTAATGGGGTGACTTCCGAGTACCAGGAAATAAATATAAGACTTGCCTATCTGATGAATGTGGTTCTTGGACACTTGGGGCACCCTTCTGCGTCGCAGCTTATTATTTCAAACGTTATTTTTTATGACTTTTACATTAAGACAGTTCATTTACTTCTTTTCTTAATAGACATAGTAAATTTTGATGGAAACCGCCAATCCGCAAAGCCAAAGCGGTTTGCCTCCTCTTTCATTATGCGGACAGCTAAAGAGTGGAACTCTCTGCCGAAGTCAGTTTTTCCGGAACGCTATAATCTGGACATCTTTAAGGCCAAAGTGAACAGACACCTTCTAGGCAAACGTGTACCATCTTAGGCCTCATCTTCACCTTCCATCAAGCGAGATTGAGGTCAAACGTAAGCCTATTTTATGTAAAAAAAGAAAAAAACCAAAGAGAATTATTTTAAAGTTATTCAACCTGCGGCAATACCACTAGTTGAGCTACAAGCACGAAGCAAGTCGCAGTTTTAACCGGTCGCCCTTTATCGTTTGTAGGACTCCATCTCTATTTTTTATTTGGCCTGATATTGGACAAATGGTTAAAAAACTTACAATGCATATTTTGAGCTATAATTTAACATAATAATATGTAACATTTAAGGGTTCAATTTGACTTTACAAAATAGTCGAGAAAATTACCTCGCTCCAATGCTGCCTGTCCTGCAATTTCATCCTTCTTGGATTCAGGTTAAGTGGCAGTCGACATTCCCCTTGCTTGCCTAGCTGTTTCGGAATTCAAAATGTAACGGAATACTGCTTTCTGTTGAATCATTATTATGTATAAAAATGCGCACAAGATACCTATATAAATATTAATACCATTATTTTGAAAGATGCACGCCACTAATGGCACTATGTTTTCTGAAATTTCCAATTTTATGCAATTTTTACTTATTATTTTTCTTTGGTGTTTTTTTTGATCATGCCAACTATATTTAAACGTATATTTTTCCACAAGGCTGAATTTATAAACATTGACTGAGTCAGGCTACAAAAAATATACGATTACCATTCTGACTTTGAGGGAAACAAGATGACGGAATAAACAAAAAAAAATAGCTACATAGTTTTGATAAACAAAATATTGTACACACTTGTATGAGTACACTAGATAGTATGAGAATGCAACAAAGAGTCAGCTAAAAGCGAAATGAGCACATGAAATAACATTTCCCACGATCAACGTTATCGTTCTCTGTAATATTATTTGACAAAAAAGCTTAATAGTAATATAGTTAAAGCGAAATAGAAGCGCAAGACATGAACCGGTGTGTATGCCTATCTCTCTCACTCTCTCTCTCTCGCTCTGTCTCTCTCGCTCTTAGGCGGGCTAACTGTGCTCGAGTGGAAGGGACGCGTGCCTTTCACTTTTTATGTCTGTCTCTCTCGCTCTTAGGCGGGCTAACCATGCCCGCGTGCCGCTCACTCGCTCTCATTGTGAGCGCATAACGTGAGCGGAGCGTAACGCAGTTTCTTGAAGTGTCACCCGGCAAACCAATTTATAAGACGTTGTCACGTCAAAAAAGTAAAATACTAACTGACTTGTCGACGCCCATTCCTAACTCTTGGACCTTGAAAGTTGGAAATATTATAGAGGTTCCCTTTATGGTGAAGATGAAGTATAAAACGGCTTGCGAAATTCTTCAACGTGGACGAAACCGCCAGCGAAAGTTAGTGAATAATATTCACATTCAATATATTATATTCCAGTTCTCTACTGAATAATCACTCATAGTAGTCATAGATTTATACACCCAAATAAGCCTCTACCACGGTAATAATTCAAACGACATAATGATAGCAACGGTATTGCACGCACATAAAAAACAGTGATCATCAGAACCTTGGAAACCATATGAGAGTTACCATAAGTATTCGGTGACATGCATTTCCACGGTTGCTTTAATTCTGAAGTTTAACAATGTGATAACAGACGGAGATTATTTATCTGACTGTAGCTCTATGATTAATTAAAAAAATAATGTATTTTAAAATCTACTCCCATCAATAGGTAGATATACTTACATAAAAGGTTACAATTATTTTGTGCAAAGATCCTGGTGATCAAAATAATTCGCATTCCACCTAACCACAAAACAAACACCCTCAAAAATCATGATTATAGTATCATCATCTCCAGCCTATTATATGTCCCACTGCTGGGCACAGGCCTCCTTTCAGAACGAGAGGGCTTGAGCTTTGTTCTCACGCGGGCCCAGTGCGGATTAGGAAATTCACACACACCATTGAATAGTACACGTGTCATGAATAAAAAAAACACCTTGGCCGACACACTACGCTCAATAGATAACAGACTAATTAATATAATAGACCGTTAGATGACGTTGTTTGTTATTTCATAATTGCCAATTTTAAATCTCATTTTTACATGCCCCCTTAAAAAAGAGAATTTCCACGGTATCTGCTAAAATTAACTGCTTTTGTTTCAGGAATTTTACCAGACCGAACCAACCGCTTAGAGGATATCTATTTGCGATTTTACAATGGGTAAGTTTTCCGTTTTTGTTACCATTATTATTTAATTGAAAATTTTATGGGAAATCACTTCAGTCATTTCAATAAAGAAATTCATTAAATTCTTCAAGCATTATTTTATTACAAGCGCATCGAACCGAATAATAAAAAGTAAAATCATAATTCAGAGAACAGCAAAATGAGCCCGTGTAAAACTACGCCTTACCCCGTGCATTGTGTACGTACGTAGCTCAATTATATTTTGCTTGGCAAAGTTTGGTCGCGTGCGTGAATGCAACCATAGTAGACTAGTTTTACCGACATCAATTTGCCGTCCACATAACTCCGTGTCTATGTAATATGAATAGATTGAAAATTTTCTTTATAATTCTATTTTGGTGTAAGTCGTGTTTAATTTCTCTCTCTTTGCTAGAATTTTATTTATGCAGTCTTTATAAAAAATAACATTGTTACGCTGCACCCACCAAAACGAGGCCCTATATTTAAGATACGTAATGATAATGCATGTCATAAAATATCATGAAGTTGTAACGCTCTATAACGCCCTACTTAGATAAGCAATGGGAAATAAAAGTATGTGCGAAACTATATAATTATTTCAGCGTATAAGTATTGCAGACAATGCATGCTGTGATTTGGTACAATGTAGATGAATATCGAGTAGCATTGGTTGCTATATTTAGACAGTTCAATACTCTGTGAGGCTGAAAATAGTCAGGGGCTCTTTAATTTTTGTTTTATGTAAAACAATTTAGATATACAAGTATGAATGAAATAAGTTGCTTCGCGTGATCTAATTGGTTGCTTTTACGTGCACTTTAATAAAAAGTGAAAACAGAATACTAAAAACGGCAACATGAGGCCCATTTAAACTGCACCTTGCTGTGTACATACAGGCACGCACACAAATGCAACCAAATTTTGCCAGGCACACTACTTGTGCCACATACCTACATGTGCACACGTCAGGGTGTAGTTTGAACCGACTCCACTTTGCCGTTCGCAGAACTACGTCTACTCTTTATTTGCTCGAAGAACGTGGGTTATACGTTACTTCCATCAAAGATTGGACAATAGCATTGACATATAAATTAAACAATTCCAGGAGCACAGAACAGGAGTACGTAGATTTTCCACTGAACCAGGCGACTCGCTTGTTCGAGATAAAAGGTTTCGAGAAAGATAATCCCACTGTTCTGTACATACATGGATTTATCGAAACGGCACAGCAGGAAAGTGTCCAGGTAAATAACACGACGTTCTAGTGTATTTAAAGGTATCATCATCACCAACATCACAATCTCCAGCTTAATACGTTCCACAGTTGGCCATGCAATTTATAATATTATGTAAGGTTTAGCTGTCTAGTTTGTGTGGTCCTCGAATATTTTATTAGTTTCTGCTCATAGACATGGAGCTCCGCAAGTACTTACCACCTGATTCAATTAATTATTTATAAGAACTTAATTGTCAGTCACTACTCGCTCCACAAAAGTAGTAATTATACTTTGACCTTACCATTCTTCAACTCCTTTTACCCGTTTACTTACAGTGATGCATTTTTAATTCTAAACCAGCAAACTTCAAACATAGCATCCACAAAAACAATTACTTGTCTGCTTATAGATATGCTCCGTTCAAAGTAGTTTCTGAAAACATGATTCAACCACTAATTACCTATTGTTCGCACACAGGTCATGGTGAGCGCATACTTGGAGGGCAAACCCGGCACCAACATCATACTGCTGGACTGGTCCAATATGTCGCATGGCTCGTATTTGGTCAACGCTGCTAGGAACACCAAAAAGGTAAGGTTAATAGTACATTACTGCAGAGGCCGTGAAGTAAGGGATTGCAGGACGAGATTGGGGTACACGGCCGAGTCGTAGACGAGGCCGGATAAAGAGAGTTCTGCAATCCCTGTTTCCGGCCGTGGATTGTATAGTGCTTTTCTCAAGCAACGCGAGGAAATCAAGTAAAAATTGTTTAATTAGCAGCATTTTTAATTTTTGAAACATGCAATTTAAATAAACTATTGCTCGCGCCATGTTCCCCGCGCCCCGCCCCCGCCCCGCAACGCACAGACCGCACCACATTACTTCTTGGCCTAGGCCGTAAATGTGAAACTTCTTGGCTTCATTTCGCGACATTAACGCGTACATTTCCGAGCATGTTTGAGAAAACATATTTTTTTCATCACAACTGGTGCGGTGCGACCTAGCTCAGTAGGTAAGTGCTTTACCTCGCTAGGTACTATTTTGAAGCTAGAACTGGGATGTACCAAGCACTAAACATCTCAAACTACATGTTTTTATAAATTCATCCTATAGACGCCATTTTTGCTTATCTTTCTCGGAATCACAATGGCGTATGTATGTATGTATGTAAACTCTTTATTGTACAAAATAAACAATACAAATACAATGGCAAATGGAATGGCTTTCATTATTTTGTTTCCGTAAAACGGTACATTATCAGATAAGGGTAGAGAAAAGATGATGAATGTGATTATGAATGAAGGCAAGCTTGTATCAGTAGCCTCTGGACTTTTGATCAAGTAATTTTCCAATATAAAGTAATGCGCCTGTTGAATTGAGAGTTTACAGTTCGCTTATTTAGTACATAATGATAAGAAGCCCTAGCGTATTAAGGTTTCGTTTATTACAGTCACGAAGCATAATAAGTAATTCATTAATTTGAAATATTTAATTTTCTACGGGATATACGTAAACTGTGATTAGCTTTGATACGCCCCGCTATTCTACGCAAGAACGATAATAAGAAGGTAGCCCCGTTCAGACTTGCAGGAAAAATCCAGCAACGTAAATGTGCAATGTGTTGCTACTAATAAAAGTCACCCACCGCTGAAAAGCTGCCAGGCGCTCGAATTAATAAATAATGATAGTATGGCATACTAACTAGAGGGATTTCGTTGCTCTATAAATTGTATACCTATTTCCGTAGCTACTTTTTAGACTATAAGACTACTAATGCTACTATAACGATTTTTCTATATGTAGGTACTGAGCATATTATATCTTTTATTTTGCAAGTCGGACCAAGTATACTCAATTCAAGCCTCATTCTTATTAAACTAATAAAAATAATAAAAACAAGACTATCTTAAAGTATGTTGAACATAAAGGGTTACGTTAGATAAAACCTTGAAGTTTCTTATTAGGTAAGTACGGCTATTGAACCGGTTCTACATAGGTACTTACCTATTTAATTATACAAAGACGTTGTTGTCAACCTTCGCATGTTAACGAGTGTGTTTATGTTTATAATGAAAAATTTCATTTACCTAATGTACCTACTGTAAATAAATATGTGTTAGTGAATACTTTGATTTGAGTTATTTAAAATAAATATTGAACGGTTGCGATTGAATGCTAATTCCAAATTGGTATTTCATGCAATTTTCTTGATAATAAAAATATATAACTTTTGCTGTGATGATACTGATAATAAAAAAACAACAGAAACATTATAAATATTGTATGTCGTATTAATTAGGTAATTAATTGGAATCAATCAATTATTAATTTTCAAGTGGACCATTCTAATTGGAAATATGCACCCATTCCCGTGTCTCAAACATTTTCACTCAACCACAGAAATGAATCATACTTTCGATTACTCACAAATGCTTAGAACTTTACTTCGACTAAAACGGTTATTAAAACGTACACATATGCAACGGAAATACGTCTCAACCTTTGTAGAGTAATTTGCATGCTTCTTGGGTACGGTTACTTATGTTGTATGTGATCACGTTGCCGCAAGCACGTCAAGTACGCGACTGATGTGGATTCTGAACCATAAACTAATTTTGTATTAGTACCATATAAGGAAATCTAGTAACTAGTAGTATATGGTTTTGTTAAAGTTTTGATATCATGGGTTTAACGGCAGTGTTTGCTCTCCTTTACTAAATGGAGAAATTGAGTAATAGAACTTGTATTAATGTGACAGCTAGCTGATTCCGATGCCAATTATCAGCCCATACATGAACTGTCAAAATGAACGCGATGGTGATTGCGAGCGAGTTAGACAATAAGCCTACTGGTATGACTCCATAAAACATCGTAGATACCATACAATTGTTCCAATATTTCTACTGTACAGTGGTCTGCTTTGGATGGGAATGTATATGACTTTCTTGGTACTTGTAATTATGTCAGTGATAGGTAGCCAGACAGTTTCGGTGTTTGAACGAAGCCATTATCCCGTCAAAACAATGTGCACACGAGTTCCAGAACCTCAACACGACTCCAATTTGTACATTCGTCGAAACATCTGAACAATTCACGCGGCGGTCGCTTTAATATTCCATTTTTAGGAGCAATTTAATACTTACAGGTGGGAGCGGCAGCAGCTGAGCAATTAAACAAGTTATTGGAAACTGGACTGAAACTGGAAAGTCTGCACGTGATCGGACACTCGCTAGGCAGTCACGTCGCAGGTTACACAACGAGAGAACTGAAGAACAAGTACCATAAGACTGTCAAAAGGTGGGCATTGCCTAGAATTTCATAATGTTTACATATTTTGAGACATCGTTTACAACGGTGGTTGGCAGGTGACTTCGCTGAAAAGAGGTCTTAAAGTGACAATTGTTTTGTCGGCAAGTTTTCATGTAGTGAATGTTGTGCCTTGACTACCTGTAAATGACCTAGACCCTATTTTATAAAGCTACAAAAGATACAATTTACAAGCGGAAGTCTCTTTCTGACCTTATGTGTTAGCTTTATAAAATGGGGCCCTGAGTGTTTCTTTTACGTTGGCATTGGTTGACACTTCCAGAGAGCAGATTATTCTTTTTCTATAGTATTTTGAATTTAATAAATACACTATTATAGTACGGGTCCTTAACTTAAAATACGGTCCCATCCTGAAGAAAGCATAAAACTTGGCATGAATGTAGCTGTCATATATTTTATGTGCTTCAATGTCGATATGGAAGCACGTCGAGAAATTATTTTTTCCCCCCATCCCCCCCCCCTTTTTTATGTGCCAAATCGTGTTTTTTATTATTTTTTATGAAAACGGGTACAGCTATTAGAAAACTGTCAAAGATCAATATGTTTATTATTAAATTAGCTACTAAATGACACTTATTTCATAGTTGTAGAGGCATTACTTCTAGAGTTACAGCTCACCGAGTCTGACTCAGGTACTCTTTTTTTACCTTTTTACAATACCATCTTTCCGTATGCTGTTCAAGAGCACCGAGTGGTTTTGGGGTCCAGATGATATGCCTAGTAACATAAAAAAATTAGTGCTGGTTTCCGGAAGTTTTTTTTTTTCGTAATTCCAGGCGCTTCTGCGTCGTCAAGTTTTTGACCATAACTTCGTCATTTTATATCCGAATTTCAAACTTTGAATTGTAATGTAAAGTTTAATAATTTATTTTCAATATCGTATTACATTATTTTAGTCTGGAGTCTTTAGTTTTGGTGAAAGAAATAAAAGTCCGTAATATTTTTCCAAGATAATTATTTTTCTATTAATAGCTCTTAAACGTTAACATTAATGCAATTACGGTTCAGAGCACAAATATACTCGTAGTATATTTAACTAGCTTTCATTTGATACCCCACATGTATTCGTGCGTTGCATAAGTTGGGTGTAATTTTAATTTTCCAAAACGCGGCGGCGGGAAATTTGATGACGTCATAACTGGTGACCTTGACACCTCAGAAACTGTCTCCTGGCAGTTTTGGGGTCCAGATGATATGCCTAGTAACATATAAAAATTTGGTGCACATACAAGGTCAGATTAGACTTACGTGCCGGCACTTATTAAAAGTTTGCATTTTTAATAAAACTTTTAAGTAACATGTACATATTTTGTAAACTATAAGTTCTATCAACATACTGTAGCAATATTGTAGCAAATTTAATAAGGAATATATTGATCTTTGACAGTTTTCTGATAGCTGTACCCGTTTTCATAAAAAATAATAAAAAAACGCTATGGCACATAAAAAGTGGGGGGGGGGATGGGGGGAAAAAATAATTTCTTGACGTGCTTCCATATCGTTATTGAAGCACAATGTGACAGCTACATTCATGCCAAGTTTCATGCTTTCTTCAGGATGGGACCATAAAAATTTTTGATTCACTAGTCGTTCGAGCGTATTTTCAGCAAAACTTTTATAGTATTAATTTAAACACATTTTTGTGTATAAGCAGATATTTATAATCAACACAAGACAAGGAGCTAAAAAACAAGAGATCGACATAAACATGTCACTCAAAAACATACTGACAGACATGATGGAAGCGACCAGGTTACTCTACAGCAATGCAACCTCCAACACGCCCTCTTAACCCTGGACGACTTCCAGCATATCTTGAACAAACGACCTATGCTTACAATGAGGCAGTGCCTTCGTGAGCACATCAGCAGTCATCTGCTCAATAGGTATATATGACAACTCAATGACCTTATTATCAATAGCCTCACGAATATAGTGATACCGAATGTCTACGTGCTTGGACCGTTTATGGAAGACTGGATTAATAGCAAGCTTTGCCGCAGACTGGTTATCACTATACAGTGTTACAGTATCAGTATGGCCTATCAGTTCAGCTAGAACCACACGGACGTATACCGCCTCTTTGGCCGCTTCAGACAAAGCTATATACTCCGCCTCGGTAGACGAAAGTGCGATACAAGATTGCTTGTAACAACCCCAAGAAATTACATTTCTACCTAGCTTATAGATATACCCCGTATATGATTTACGATCCGCCCCGTTAGCCCAATCAGCGTCAGTAAAACCATAAAAACGAAACTTATCATGTACATCACTTTTCCTGTACACTAGACCTAAATTCATTGTGCCTTTTAAGTAACGCAATACACGTTTAGCCGCAGCAAAATGTTCCGCTGTATAGCAGGTATTATACTGACTTAAAAAACTTGCAACAAATGAAATGTCAGGTCTACTGATCACAGACAAATACATTAAGCAACCTATCAATTCCTGATATGGTAGTCTACTATCGTGGGTAGCGCTGTCAGAAAACTTCAGACCTGCGTCTAGGGGCGTCTTAGCGATTTTACAATCGTTCATACCGAAACGTTCTAGCAACTTTTCGATATAGTTTTTCTGACTCAGCTTCAACTCACTACTAGTACGATCAACTTTAATGCCTAGCATGTGTTTGACCGCACCTAAGTCTTTGATAGTAAAATGCGACATCAGCGAAGTTTTCAACTTGTTAGCAAGTTCGTCACAATTATAAAAAACGAAAAAATCGTCAACGTACAGGGCGATAATAATGGTTCTCTTACCCACTCGGCGACTGAAGATACAGCTCTCGTGCTTGCTCTGCGTGAACTTCCCAGCTAGTAAAACTTCCTTTACCTTATCGTACCAGGCTCGAGACGCCTGTTTTAACCCGTACACGGCTTTCTTGAGTCGGTAGACTTTATGTTCATCGCCTTCTCTTACAAATCCTTCCGGCTGTGACATATAAATTTCTTCCGTCAATTTACCATTCAGAAAGGCAGTTTTTACGTCCAGATGATCAATCTTCAAATCTAATTAAACCGCAAGAGACAACAGCATTCTCAACGAGCTATGTCGTACAACTGGAGAGTACGTATCCATATAGTCAACTCCGAATTTTTGAGTAAACCCCTTCGCAACCAATCGCGCTCTATAACATGCTACTTTTCCATTAGCATCACGTTTGATTTTGAATAACCACCGATTCTTGACAATGTTCTTATTCGCCGGTCTGTCAACTAGCTCCCAAGCGTCATGCTTATTAAATGAATCAATCTCATCTTGCATAGCTTACCGCCACAACTTACTATCACTCGATCGTAAAGCTTCTTTGACAGTTGTCGGCTCATTCAATTCTACCTCGAGTGCAGACATTGTCCTCGGTACTCTTGGCCGTAAATTATAGACTGGCCCGTCATTACGTGGTTCAAGTGGTACACCGCCAGAATCAGTAGATGAGCTCGGCACCTGCTCGTCCGCCTCAAACCAAACTTCAGGCGCTACCGGCCGCTCCGCCTCAACCTGAATTTCTACATTTGGTGGCAATGGCATCTTCGCCTCAACCTCGATCTCAGGCTCTTGTTCCGCGTGACCCTCTTCAACGATGGCACCGTCGTCACTTGTCGGAAAGAATATCTCCACGGACCGCGTACTCTTGACACCTGGAAAGATTGTTTCATTAAAAACAACATCACGACTGCGAAAAACTTCCTTTTTCTCTAAATCGTAGAGCCTATATCCATTAGTTTCATAGCCAAGAAATATGCAACGTTTGCTTTTCGGTTCAAGCTTATTCCGCTTCACTTTATCAATGTGAGCATAAGCTTCACAGCCAAACACCCGTAAATACTTCAAGCTCACCTTATTACCTGTCCAGGCCTCCTCAGGAGTCTTACCTGAGAGCCTTTTCGACGGTGACACATTTATTAAGTTCGCTGCTGTGCATGCAGCTTCTGCCCAAAAGTTGTGGTCTAGGTTTGACGTGTACAACAGGCATCTTACTTTTTCTAGGAGCGTCCTATTCAGCCTTTCCGCAGAACCATTCTGTTGCGGGCTGTAGGGTACAGTCACTTGATGGACTATCCCTTTGCCTTTCAAAAAGCCTTCAAGATCTCTGTTTACGTACTCGCTCCCGTTATCCGACCTCACAATTTTCACTTTATCACCAGTTTGAGTTTCAACTAAATTAATAAAGTTTTTAGTGTATTGACTCACCTCGCTCTTTCGCTCCAGGAAATACACAAACACCTTCCTCGAATAATCGTCCAAGAACGTCAGGATATACTTCTTGCCTCCAAGTGAATTTACCGGCAATGGACCACACAAATCAGTATGGATCAATTCCAACCGTTTTGCAGCCACAGACTTCATAGGGTTGCTAGAAAAAGGGAAACGGGCTTGCTTTCCTTTTAAATAAACCTCACATGAAACGTCCTTACAAGGGTCATCCTGAAAACTAATATCATTAGCAAGTCCCTGCCTCAAAAGCTTCATATTATTGCCACTTAAGTGACCAAGTCTTTGATGCCAAGTCGCTGTACTAATACTTAGATTCGCCCTTAGACTGCAGGTCTGAAGTTTATACGCACCTCCTACGTCATTTGCCTTAATCGGTAAATCAGTCAACTTAGAAATTGTACAACCATTAGTATCAAAATTTACAGTACTACCGTTCTTAATCAATTGCGAAACAGATATAAGATTAACAGACAGTTTCGGTATATACAGCACATTAGTCAACATCGCGTTATTCGACAACTTAACGTTACCTATACCTGTACACTGCAGTTTATCTCCACTAGCAATGGTGACGGAACCACCCCGCGATTTAAAGTCAGTCATCAAATCACGCTTGCCAGTCATGTGGTTTGTAGCTCCAGAGTCTATATACCACGAAGATTCCAAGCCCGCTCCAGCACTATATGCAGACAGAACAAAGTTTCCTGAAGAATCCTTCTCGTTGCGACAGTCTTTCTTCAGATGTCCCTTTTGCTTGCATTTCCAGCACCACGGTTCTCTCTTTCGACCGGAATTGTCCTTCGCTTTCGACTCTACCTTGTGCTGCTGCGCTTTTCTCGTTCCGGAGTCACTTCCAGTAGCGCCTTTTCTTGTAGAATACAAGCACTCACTCGAATCTCCACGAGTAGTCCAACGTTGATCCTGTAGCAGTTTGGATATTACTAGATCGGATGTGATGACAGCTCCCGAATGCTCCAGTGCCATGATCATGGGCTCGTACTGCGATGGTAAACTTTTGAGCATCAACGCACCAAGAAACTCGTCATCAACAGATTTGTTCATATTCGCCAATTGCTGAGCTAATGACAAAATTTCATTGACGTAAGCTTCCATGCTAATGAAGTTCTCAAGTTTGACAGCGCACACATTCTGGAGTGTACGCACTCTAGAACCGAGTTCTTTGTCATCATACGCACGTTCCAGTGCATTCCAGGCGTCTTTCGCCGTATCCGCCGACATTAAATGTGAAAAACATGACTTCTCAACGCTCAGACAAATTTTTGATTTGGCTATTTCGTCACCTCGATTTTTCACGTCAGTCGTTGTTTTATCATCCATACCGTAACCGCATATACAGGTCCACAAATTGTCGTGAATCAATGCATTCTTCATCACAAACTTCCACTCGACGTAATTTTCACGTCCGCGTAACTTTTCATGAGAAAAATTTAGATTTTTATTTTCCGACATATTTACAACAACGTTTTACTATTTCAGCTGAGTACATATCCTTTTATATTATTAATTTAAACACATTTTTGTGTATGAGCAGATATTTATAATCAACACAAGACAAGGAGCTAAAAAACAAGAGATCGACATAAACATGTCACTCAAAAACATACTGACAGACATGATGGAAGCGAGCAGGTTACTCTACAGCAATGCAACCTCCAACAAAAACCATTAAATAAAATTTAAAAATATACATATATTATATAATATTAATATTATTATTATATAATATTGTATTGTATTGTGTTGTAAAATTTCTCAATTTCAGGCTAACAGCGCTAGATCCTGCCTTTCCAGCGTTTTATCCCGATGGAGTGATGATGGACCATGTGAATGGAAAAGACGCAGAATTCGTTGACGTCATCCACACAGATGCGGGAGGCTACGGCGCCCCAGTGCGGACCGGCACTGCGGACTTCTGGCCCAACGGTGGGAAGAGCACACAGCCTGGATGCCCACGCTTCGCGCCTATGCCACTTTCGGATGACAGTAAGTTATTTAAGTTAAAGACATCAATTACGGTAAACACAGAATAATTAATCCTGAGTTGAATATCATCATCTTCCTAGTGTTTTTCCTGGTATTTGCCACGGCTCTGTGATCCTGGGGTACGCTTTGACAACCTAATCCCAAGATTTGGCATAAGTACTAGTTTTACAGAAGCCACTGCCATTTGACCTTCCAACCCAGAAGGGTAACTAAGCCTTATTGGGATTGATCCGGCTTTCTCACGATGTTTTCCTTCACCGAAAAGCTCATGGTAAATTTCAAAATGTAATTTCGCACATAAATTCCGAAAAACTCATTCGAACCGGCGACCCTCTGCTTGAGAGGCTCTGCTTAGTGCTTATAATATCCTGAATTGAGTAATCCTCATTTTTAAACTTGATGTTCTAGTTTCGAATCCCAATTGAGCCAAGCAGTTGCTAACATACCAAGATTTTTAACACGAAAAAAAAGACTAGCTGTCGAGTATCGATTGATGACACACATTATGTGGAGAAATGGCAAAACAAAACAAAATAATGTAACGAACTGTCCTTGTATTTCCTATTGTCATTTTTCTTTCCAGACCTGTGCAGCCATTGGCGGTCGTGGCGGTTTTTTGCAGAGTCAGTGCGGAATCCAGAGGCTTTCCCGGCGTCTCCTGCCGAGTCGTACCACAAATTCCGGGAGAATCCAACGCCCGAGGTCGGCGTGGTTTACATGGGCGCTAACTGTGATACCAAGTGAGATGCTTCACATTAAGAGGGTGCATCCCTACTGAGCTGGCAACGTCGCATTTTTGGTGTATTTTTACGATTACCTATTTCACGGAAATTGAATGAAAGTTTCAAATGTGCGTTGTAGTGCACTATGTCTAATGCAATAATTAATCGTGATGGACTTTTATTTTCTTAACTAGCTTTTTCCCGCGACTTCGTCCGCGTAGACTTCATTTACTGACAAACAGCTTTTGCCCGCGACTTTGCTTGCGTGTACCAGGAGTATTACAATCCCGTTTTTTTCCCGTTCCCGTAAGAATTTCAGGAAATGATCTCTTAATGCTCCCTACACTCCCCAAGGAACTCTCTTGCCAAATTTCAACTTTCTACAACCAGTAAAACGAAAAATCCCGTTTTTTCCCGTTCCCGTGCGAATTTTGGAAATTGAGTCTTTGAATTTAAAAAAAATATCGATTTTTTTTATGTTTTTTAAAACTTTATAGCATATTATATAATATCTAATTCAAAGAAATCTTAAAATATTTTTTTTAAATTAATTATAAGCAATTCAAAATTGATGAAATTTGAAATATGACCACTTGACCGGGAACGGGCCATGATTGGTCGCCATGGCTGTGACGTCACAATGTTAAAGCAATTTCACGACAGTACTGGGTTAACGGCTGATTTCACTAAAAATATCCGAAATTTAATACAAAAAATATCTGCTGAAGTTTTTTTTATGAAATAAGGTGGCAAACGAGCACGCGTATCACCTTATAGTAAGTAATTTTTTGTTTTAGTCATGTGTAGGTAGGTAATAAAAGCTTAATCCTGATAATGTTTCTGATTTATGTGAACTGGATTGATTTTACTGGACCTGAGATTTCACAATAAAGTACCTAAGTACAGTGAAAGATAATACTGAATCGCTTACCTACTACTGTGGAATTTTAACATACACCCTGCCAGAGATATTATTGCTAAATTGTACCTATTAGGTAGGTTACGTGATACAGTTTCTTCGACCGTAGGTACGTAAATTTTAATGGCTAGATTTTGTGGTTGATAGGTAATTCTAGTTTTTTTATAATCCCGTGGAATTGTATTATATATTCAATGGGAATTTTTGCGGGTGTAAGAGCCTAACCTTGTTCTAGGTAGGTACGTTCGGATCGCTAGGTACGGTTAACGTCAAAGATATCTTTACACTTTAGTACCTTGTCGTTGTAACTATATGTTTGAAGTTTCATATGAAGTTGTCAAAGTGCTTGGAGCGACAAGGCACTAAAGTGTAAAGATATCTTTGACGTCGACTGTACCAGCATCTTAGTAATCCTGCCGCCAAGCAGCAATGCTTGCGCTGGTGTGTTCCGGGTGAGGAGAGTAAAACAGCCCGATTTTGGCATAATTTTTTAAATCCAAGATGGCGGATGACATTTTGACACTATTAACACTTTGACACTAAAATATTGATGGGTGTCGTTTTTGAGTAATTTGGTGCTTCTGAGCCTGATTTTGACATACTTTTTTGGATTCAAGATGGCGGATGACATTTTGACACTTTTGACACTAAAAATGTTTATGGGTGTCGTTTTCGAGTAATTTTGTGGCTCTGAGCCAGATTTTGACATACTTTTTTGGATCCAAGATGGCGGATGACATTTTGACATTTTGACACTAAAAATGTTTATGGGTGTCGTTTCGAGTAATTTGGTGTCTCTGAGCCCGGTTTTGGAATAATTTTTTGGATCCAAGATGGTGAATGAAATTTTGACACTATTGACACTAAAAATGTTTATGGGGGTCGTTTTCGAGTAACATTTTACACTTTTTTGTGTTTTGTGTCAGTAATGTCAAAATGTCATCCGCCATCTTGGATCCAAAAAGGTATGCCAAAACCGGGCTGAGAAGAACCAAATTACTCGAAAACGACACCCATAAACATTTTTAGTGTCATAGTGTCAAAATGTCATCCGCCATCTTGAATCCAAAAATGTATGTCAAAATCAGGCTCAGAAGCACCAAATTACTCAAAAACGACACCCATTAATATTTTAGTGTCAAAGTGTCAATAGTGTCAAAATGTCATTCGCCATCTTGAATCTAAAAAAATATGCCAAAATCGGGCTCAGAGCCATCAAATTACTCAAAAAAGACACCCATAAACATTTTTAGTGTCATAGTGTCAAAATGTCATCCGCCATCTTTGTGCTCGAAATTCCGGGTTTTCTTATGAATTTCCCCTGGGATAAAATCAACGGGATTTTGAACTGAAATCCCACGACTTATTTACTTATTCATATAAATAGTTACTACGAAAGTGTACTCATCACTATTCTCATCTAATTTTATTGTTTTAAATCCCGGTACCGTGGAAAGTTGGGATAGAAGCATGATAGAAGTATAGATAGTGCCATCCACAAAGACTCGTAGATGTATTAAAATTAACCTTTAACTACAAATTAATAAGAACAACGGTGGATGCCATCCATCGTGAATGACACCTACTATAGCCGGTACGTAAATCCAGATTATAAATTATAAACTTCGTGTATGCCAAATTTTATCGAAATCTGTTTAGCCGTTTTAGCGTGAAAGAGTCACAAACCAATACGCTCTCACAAACAATAGCATTTTACATTAATAGTAGGATAATAACAGAATAGAGTAGATTAAAGTCAAAAAACGGTATCACCTGTATACTAACTACGAGTGGAAACTAACATTGTGACGTCACACGCGGCTCGGCCTTGTTCGGAAACTGTCGGTGTGTTTTCGGCGCGGTACTCGACGATCAATTTTCAAATCGGTATAACTCGTTAATTATAGCGAATAAAAAAAAACTAAAAATACTTTTCTTACAAAACTTATATATGATCTTTCCATTTATGACAAAAAAAAATTTGATTCAAAAACTCAATTCCTCTCTTAATGCTCCTCTACACTCTCCAAACAACCTAAATGCCGAATTTCAGTGTTCTACAACCAGTAAAACGAAAAGTCCCGTTTTCCCGTTCCCGTGGAAATTTTGGAAAATTATCTTTTATAGCTTCTCTACACTCTTCAAGCAACCTACATGCCAAGTAACGTTTCAGCTTTCTACTACCAGTAAAACGAAAAATCCCGTTTTTTCTGGTTCCTATGGGAATTTTGGAAATTCCTCTCTTAATGCTTCTCTACACTCTCCAAACAACCTAAATGCCGAATTTCAGTGTTCTACAACCAGTAAAACGAAAAGTCCCGTTTTCCTATTCTTGTGGGAATTTTGGAAAATTATCTTTTATAGCTTGTCTACACTCTTCAAGCAACCTACATGCCAAGTAACGTTTCAGCTTTTTACGACCAGTAAAACGAAAAATCCCGTTTTTTCCCGTTCCCGTGGGAATTTTAGAAAGTCCTCTCTTAATGCTTTTCTACATTCCCCAAGCAACCTACATGTCGAATTTCAGCTTTCTACAACCAGTAAAACGAAAAGTCCCGTTTTTCCCGTTCCCGTGGGAATTTTAGGAAATTGTCTCTTAGTGCTTCCCTACACTCATCAAGCAACCTACATGCCAAATTTCAGCTTTCTACGACCTGTAAAACAAAAAATCCCGTTTTTTCCCGTTCCTGTGGGAATTGTGTGTGTGTGTGTGTGTGTGTGTGTGTGTGTGTGTGTGTGTGTGTGTCAGTTAGGTATATGTGTTATTGTTTTCATAATCAGCGACCCGATAAACCGTACAAACAATACTACCCACTATAATATAATAATAATAATACCGACGTTGATTTTCAGACTTTATCACCCCCTATCCCCTTTTAGGGGTTGAATTTTCAAAAAACCTGAAACAGGTGTTTACTCATTTGTCGTTAGGAATACTCCTGTGAAGTTTCAAATAAAATAGTCTAACTAATCTTGTTTCCCCATACAAACTTTGGACCCCCAATTAACCCCTTTAGGGGTCGAATTTTGAAAAATCCTTTCTTAGTGCACCCCTAGACCTTATAAGGAACCTACGTGCCAAATTCGGAATCTCTAGAACCAGCGGTTTAGGCTGTGCGCTGATATGTCAGTCAGTCAGTCAGTCAGTCAGTCAGTCAATCAGTCAGTCAGTCAGTCAGTCAGTCAGTCAGTTTCTTCTTTTATATATTTAGATAAACGAGATATATTTTTTATCCCTTTAATGCCATGGATCTGAAAGCGAGCGAACCTAAACTGAATCGGAATTGCATCGCATTAAGACGTCATGGTGGCCCCCCAGGATTAGATTATAGTGTATTGGTTGACGTATTTGATTTGGGTTACTTTTTACTGTTACTAGAAATCCTGTGCAGATAATTGACAACATTTCATATTTCGGAGCCTATAATTTTAATGGTTCTCTGTATTTTGTTTGAAAAGATGAACATGCTGACAGTAAAATTTTTTCGCTAGGGCTTGTATTTAATTTATAATTAATTTATTAATTTGTGCTTATTCTAAGGGCGTAACTCCGGTACTATCACAGAACACACACTTATCCCTTTGTCTTTTCTCTATAGAAAAAAAACTGACGTTAATTTCAAATTGTCAATGTCGGGTCCTATATTCTCCAATATTCGATTTTCGTGGTTCGCTTCGTGCTGTTTCGCTCAATACT
Organism: Pandemis heparana; assembly: GCA_963854515.1. Lineage (NCBI taxonomy): Eukaryota > Metazoa > Arthropoda > Insecta > Lepidoptera > Tortricidae > Pandemis > Pandemis heparana. The sequence goes on along the minus strand of OY978016.1, from coordinate 6,663,626 downwards.
AATAGTCATTATCTTGAAAGTGAGAGAGAAGGTATGCAACGAACTTCGAAATTGAATTTCAGAGTTGCCCCCCTTGTACTTTGAAGTTGTCAAAAATACAACATTATGATCGCTTATTTTTTCTCGTGAAAAAAGCAAAGGCGTTTCACCTATGGTGTGGTAGTATTGGAAAAATTAGGACACATTTTTAATTATTTTTTATTTTGTATAATAAGCGATATTAAAATTATATAAACATATTGCAGTGATCAGGAGGCAAAATGCTTTCGAACCATATATACATTTTCAGGTGTTATAAAAATGAAATGTTGTCAATTGCTTGTAAAATCTGGCTTACTAGCAATAATAATGTCTTAATAATGTAATGTGTGTGTGTGTTAATGTGTGTATAATGTCTTGCATTTTTATTTCAGTGCTCAGGGTTCGTACTACTTGACAACAAACTCACAAACGCCGTTTGGAAAAGGAATGGACGGCATCTACCCTAAGAGCAAGAAGCAGCAAAGATAGGATAGGCTGAAACACGGACACTAATTAACTGTTCGGTTTAACTGTGTAGTGTTCTTTTTGTTAATATTTTTTTATTAGGTTGACTGTATTTGTATGGAATAGTTGTACCAGAGAAATCACAATGGTAGGGAGTAGGGATTAGGTATCACAAAAAGTTGTTTAACGCAAATGTTAGTTAAATTACTTAATTATATTTTACTTTTTATTTATTGTCTATTTAAGGACACTGCAGATGATATGGAATTGTTCCATTTTAATTATAGATGTAAAAATCTGACTGAACTAAGTTTTAATGTGAAATGTATTGATATTGTGAAACTTACCCCTGTGTCTTGTGGCACCACACATTGTTGTAAACTTGTCAGCTTGCCAATAGTAATACAGAGGTATGTGATATATAATTGCAGCAGAAAGAAAAGAAAATTAATCAAAGTATAATCGATCGTTCGAGCTACACTGACGAGCAAAAATAACAGGTCAGTTTTAATACAAAGTTCGACCCAATATTTTTGCTCTTGAGTATATTTCAAATGGATTGTCATCTTAAAGTTATTGGTAGGGTTTGCCATACGTCCCGTATATTCAGGACTGTCACCGTATTTGAGTATCATATCCCGTGTTGTTATGCGTCCCGAGTCGGGTCGAGTTATGATTGTGAGATTAACGACGTGTTGATACGCAACAAACGTCCTTTAATGCAAATTTTTGACACAAAACGTAAACGTCTCAATTATTAGGGGCAAATCGCAATCACCTATCTCACTGTGACATTACTGTATGCATATACTCACTGTAGTGCAGTGGAGGGCATAAATATCGATACAGCCATCGTGTCAAATATATGTGTCACCGACCTTTTTGCTTGTGGCATAAAGGTGTATAAGTAGATGTTTTTGACGTTTTGGTAACGTACACATTATGCCTTTGACTGTACACTAGGTGCTCTGTTCTCGTAGAAGGAGTTGCATTATTATCTAGTTAGCATTGTTTATCGTAAACGCATTCGAGACGTATTTTTGTTTCAAAAACTAACTCCCTTCTTCATAAAAAGTTACAAACCTATTAAGTACAAAAAAAGCTGTTTTGTCTCTGGTAATTGCAGATGCCAAACCGACAGATAAAGATGAATGCGTTTTCATTTAAAAGAAGCTTAACAAGATTTTTGAATACTGTATTTTTTACTTTGACATTGGCGAAATCATCGCATCGATCGATGGGGCCATATTATTAAAAGAAGAAGAAGAAGAAGCTTAACAATGTTTATTAACAATGGGGTTAATTTAGAGGTTTATTGCATCTTTGTCGTTCACGTAAAAATACCGAGTTAATCTACAAATGTAAATATTTTGTAGAAAAAAGTGAATTAAAAGCATTTAATATACAAACTGACGTGCCGTTGGTCTATGTTTTAGACATGTATGAATATGAGATAGTAGGATTGATTTGTTAAAAGACGGGTTGATTCAATCACAATTTTCATAGAATTAAAAATAAAACAACTTTATTAGGTAGTAGTCGAAACCACGCACAAATTATTGTATTATCTATTTATGTAATTAAAAACCATAGGCGTATGAATAACAACTTTAAACATCTAATGTAGAGAAAGTTTGTTTGTCGAGTATTTTCATAGCTACTTCGGTTTAGGGGAACCAAATTATCCTGTTTTTATTTATTGATGTTTATTTTTTATTTACATCCTAAAATATCTCGTTACAGTGTTCAGTGAGTACTTAAAAGATAGCTTTACAATCCGTATTATACTTCGGAAAAATACTGTAGTATAGGTAGTTAGAAGTTTCGACAACATTGTGTATGAACTCACAGCAAACGATTTTATACGTTTGGTGGTATTGATTATTTGTTACCTATTGATTATTGTATTAAAAGTACGGTTTACCTATAAAATACAACTTTTATTCCGTTTACCTTTCAAGAGGTAAGAGAGTCCCCGTTTCTAAGTTATCATGAATTTTATTCGTCTTTAAACAACGTAAATCTACATTCTTAATACTGGTCAGTATTATTATAGAGGTAAAGCATGAATAATATAACAATTATATGACTAGTGTTGTGGTATTAAATATCCTAATTTATATACATATATAGCAGTTCAGAGTAAGAAATTAGTTCCAATGAAATTCCGCAACATGGCGCATGGTCATTATATTAGGTGGTTTACCTTTTTTAAGGTATTTAGCATTATCTGGACTCACACATTGTTATTTTTAACATCTAAATGGAATTTCTAAACGACACTGAAAATTAGAACACATAGAAAAATCCGAAAAGTAAAGCTATGGCCGGGAATCGAACCCGGGTCCTCGTCATTCCGTGACGCGTGCTATACCCCTACACCACCCATAGCAAGTGAGTAAGCCTCCAAATCTAAATGTAGGTGTATCTAAATGGACATAATGTTATGCAAATAAAGAATTTCATTTCATTTCATTTAAACAATGTTACAAATGTACGGAACAGTAAATACAAGTATGTGTTAACCTAATTGATACATTTTCTGCCAGCGCCACACACGGTCAATCATTATAATAAAAGGTGAACTAGTTAAGGATAAAGTTGGTAAATCTTTGTGCAGCGTTTATACTTCGTTTTTTTTCACATTAGCAAAAAGTCTCTCGAAACAATCTCGACATACCTTTTTATTAAAAAACACTTAAAAAAATCGGTTACTGGAACTTATAAAATCCAATATTGTTTATACCATTTTCGTTCTTACCTGTCCTATTTGGTAAACAAAATTCTTACCTCAATGTGCAAATTTTTGTAAAGAATAAGGTGTTTTATGTTATCAAATAAACCTGAGGTAATATTTTGTACATAATTTTTCTGATATTTTATCTCCAGTTCCTTTATTTACGATGAAATAGTTAAAAAATAACAAAAATGAGACGTTTTGAGGTTAGAGTTTTGTTTAAGTACCAAATAAGACAGGTAAGAATGAAAATGGTATTGACGTTTTGAGGTTAGAGTTTTGTTTACCAAATAGGACAGGTAAGAATGAAAATGGTATAGACGTTTTGAGGTTAGAGTTTTGTTTACCAAATAGGACAGGTAAGAATGAAAATGGTATTGACGTTTTGAGGTTAGAGTTTTGTTTAAGTACCAAATAGGACAGGTAAGAATGAAAATGGTATAGACGTTTTGAGGTTAGAGTTTTGTTTACCAAATAGGACAGGTAAGAATGAAAATGGTATTGACGTTTTGAGGTTAGAGTTTTGTTTACCAAATAGGACAGGTAAGAATGAAAATGGTATTGACGTTTTGAGGTTAGAGTTTTGTTTACCAAATAGGACAGGTAAGAATGAAAATGGTATTGACGTTTTGAGGTTAGAGTTTTGTTTACCAAATAAGACAGGTAAGAATGAAAATGGTATAGACGTTTTGAGGTTAGAGTTTTGTTTACCAAATAAGACAGGTAAGAATGAAAATGGTATAGACGTTTTGAGGTTAGAGTTTTGTTTACCAAATAAGACAGGTAAGAATGAAAATGGTATAGACGTTTTGAGGTAAGAGTTTTGTTTACCAAATAAGACAGGTAAGAATGAAAATGGTATAGACGTTTTGAGGTTAGAGTTTTGTTTACCAAATAAGACAGGTAAGAATGGAAATGGTATTGACGTTTTGAGGTTAGAGTTTTGTTTACCAAATAAGACAGGTAAGAATGAAAATGGTATAGACGTTTTGAGGTTAGAGTTTTGTTTACCAAATAAGACAGGTAAGAATGAAAATGGTATTGACGTTTTGAGGTTAGAGTTTTGTTTACCAAATAAGACAGGTAAGAATGAAAATGGTATAGACGTTTTGAGGTTAGAGTTTTGTTTAAGTACCAAATAAGACAGGTAAGAATGAAAATGGTATTGACGTTTTGAGGTTAGAGTTTTGTTTACCAAATAAGACAGGTAAGAATGAAAATGGTATAGACGTTTTGAGGTTAGAGTTTTGTTTACCAAATAAGACAGGTAAGAATGAAAATGGTATAGAAGTGTTGAGGTTAGAGTTTTGTTTACCAAATAGGACAGGTAAGAATGAAAATGGTAGGTATACATTCTTTCAAACGTAGAAAAAAAAGAAGTACGAGTAAAGGGACAGTTTGGCTTCCACAATCTTTGCTATGAGAGACCTTTCAGAATAAAATGTAAGAAACACTTAAATGCCTCTGCGTACTGACTCCGGTGCAGTTCAGGATGAATCGATATTCTGTTTGGATATTGTGTTGGAAACGCTCTTTTCAACCTGACTGGGAGTTGATTCCCTCGTATATAAGATAAGGTAAAAATGGTAATCTGAAAATACAAAAACACTGTAAGAATACAATTTTCGAATACTCTTATTGATTAGAGTCTGGCTAACGAAAATTGAGTTTGGAATCACGCGACAATATAAATTCTGTATATTGAGGCATATATAAATTTGCCGCGTGATTCCAGTCTCAACTGTTGCTAGCCAGACTATGTATAACGAAACTCATATAAGCAAAGGATATCAATGGTTATTATGCCCGTGACTAAACCGAGCGTGCCTGAAAGTTACTCATGTTAAATTTGACCTTGGAACAATCATAGTTGTGGATTTCAATGGACCTGTGTAAAAATAAACTGTAAAAAAACAGAAAAAAATAATTACGAAAAACAACTACATAAACATATAAGAAAAATAACTAAACTAAAGACAGGTAAATGAAATAAAGATGCTGGCAGTATTTACTCGCTGTATCGCACGCAATAAAGATTCGAATAGTGTCGATAAGTTTATTTGTTAGTTTTTTATGCAAAATATGCGCGCTGTGAATTTCAGAAGACTTTTTTCAAAGGTACGTATAAGTGTAGAAATAGAGCCTTTCATACACACGCCTTGTATTCCAATAACATTCAGCCTTCGTTATTGACCTTTATTCACTCCTCCTTGAATACATACAACATGCAATACAGTGTGAGCAAAGAGTTGCATCAGGCAGGACCTACTGATCAGCGTATTCTATGAAACCAGCGGGAAAATTTCTTCGAATTGTTTCTGTTTTCTCCATCACATCCGGACTATGACTAACGGTAGCCGTCGACCTCCCCAAAGCATTGTAGACCTCTGTCACGAATTTGCTTGTCCAGAATATAGAGAAAACGAAGACGCCTACATAAAGCCTGGAACAAATACATTGCTAAGCTCGTTTGTACATAGCCAACCAGTGTGCAAAAGGTAACTAAAAACAAAAAATAAACCATTTAAATCATAATTTTAAATTGGAGACTGTTACTAATTTCAGTATTTTCGAAAGACCTTTTCAATACTGAGGTCCAGTTACAGGTACAGTTGGCACAGGCTGAGACGGAGATATAAACTGCCTTTTGAACCAGCCACGATGACACAACTCCTAAAAAATCCCAAATCTCTGAGCCCTTTTTAAATGACATCACTCGAAAATACCATTTCTACAAAACTACTGCCAGAATTTAAGTTTTGTACTACATGACAAGACTAAAGTATTTCTAACGACACAATATTATTTCATCACTTTCGAGTGGTGCTTTACCGATGAAATTCATATTAAAATCGTAATCGTAATGAATAAATATCATTTACTTACAGAGTAAGAGCCATCGCGGCACTGCAGATATAATTTTTTCATTCACTATCATTGTTGAGCAGCGTATCTTCTGTGTTATGAGTTATGATACCAAATGGCGACTGAAGCCCCATGTTTGCTTTCATGTACAATAATGCGTATTATGTGACTACAGTGTTGATGAAACAATTATTGTGATAATATTATCAGCTAAAAATGACAATAACAATGCCATCTCTTTTTGGACAGATCCACAATTTAAAACAAGTTATTGTTAAAAAATCTAATTTGAATAAGTACAAGCATTTTTTGCTGACTGTACTTGCATTACAATCTTTCTTATATATGTGTACCAAATTTCAAGCAGGTAAGTTGAATATTTCCCTCCTGCGGAGACGGTCCTGACCGGGTCACCAGAACTCTACTAACAGATAATTGTATTATCATTCGACTTACTAGTATGCAAAATTTCAGCTCAATTAATCGAAGATATATCTGCTTCAAAATTGAATTGCAAGATTTCAACCGAACAAACATAGACAGACAGACATAAATCACGTGATCTTCCCTTATGGGGTAGACAGAGCCTAAGGCAACAAGACCTTAAAGGCCACGTTTAGCATAATTTGTGGTAAGTACCTATATGAAAGGGGAATCAAAATTCGCTTGACGTTAAGGTGCAATTTAGATTGAACGCAGTACTTACATAATTCTGTAGGCTATTAAAACGGCGGCTTTCTTCAAGATCAAAGGAGTGCAACTTCTGTACGTGGTACTATTATTTGTATTTATTCTGTGGTACGGGTATGAACAGCGGTGATTACATACTTACCATGACATGAGGTCATCAATTCATCATAATGCTCGTTTGGGAATCTAGTGTCTGAGTCTGTTTATGTAGTGCGTTCGTAACTCCCATCATTAATTGTCCATAAACCCCGGAGTTACAGACGGATTTTTATCTTACCCCGCTTCAACTTGGCTCAACGTATATTTAAAAAATATTCCTTATACGGCGCTATCAAGTACAGTAACACTTGATAATGGTATGGGAATCTATAACCTCAAAGAAGACAAATAATTTAAAGGTACGAATTGACCGTCATTTAGGACTTCGTTTCGAGGAAAGAACATTTATTTTGGTAAAATCTTTAATGTTTATTCTATTCACAGGTTAGTTCTCTTCTGTTGTAATCATAGTCTCGAAACAGCAACTTTAAAAAATGCTGAAGGTTTTAGAAATGGTTTTGAAGACCGGTGTTTTTTTTACCAGGATACGAATTTTTATGCGGTTGTGAAAATAATTTTGCTTTGTAAAATGTATGATAGCAATGAATTACCAACCGCAAATAAAGATAAGCTAGAAAACCCCAATAAAATACGTACTCATAAGTTAGATGTTAGTAATTAATAGCTATTAACTTACATGTTTCGACAACGTTTCAGAGGATATATTAACACTTTTAGGCCTATGTTTATTTTATTTAAGCACTTAATTTTCCTATCTTACAAAACACTAGAAATGGGCAGCTTCAACTTGTAATCCTTTTTGCTGTGTTTAGAATTTTCGTTTTTCAATGATTTATTGCAGGTTTAATCTTTTTTTCACGTTAGACGCCATTGCTTGGGCAAGTTGCGATTGGCCTATAATTTCATCTCCTGAAAACATAACAAATGAGTAAATACAGACGGCAGAGTGCATACTCGTATATAATAAGGTATTTTCATTATTAACTGTCCTATTTGGTAAACATAATTCTAACCTCAATGTACGAATTTTTGTAAAGAATAAGGTTGTATTAAAATGTTATCAAATAAACCTGAGGCAATATTATGTACATAATTTTACTGATATTTTATCTCCAATTCCTTTATTTACGATGAAATACCTAGTAAAAAAATTACAAAAATGAGACGTTTTGAGGTTAGAATTTTGTTTACCAAATAGGACAGTGAAGAATGAAATAGGTTGATATAATTTCTATGTTCAATGCCGACCCGGAACGAACGGTATGGAAGTACGATTAATGTAACTGTTGAAGAGAGCAGAATATTTAAGTTCCAGCTGTACATTCCGGTCCGTTTATTCTGAGTCATAAATTGACTGCGACCGCGAAGCCGTCTGAGAAGGCTAGCCCAAAATTGAACAGAAAAATTACATCAACCTATGAGTGCCATGATAATACTTTTTATCGCTTAATTTAGAAGCCTTACCTAAGTTAGCGAGTCCGCTTAAGTTCGCAATCGTATTCCCGTTGGGGTCTCGCTTCATCTCTATCAGACTTCTCCCTGAATAGAAGAGGGTCACTGCCAGTACCCCGGCCAGAAAAAATCTGCGTGTAATCGGACAAGTGTTAAATAACTGTCAATGCAAGTAACAACATCATATTGAGTAAAACAGCTGTTCACAACTCCAGGTACAATTTTTACCAACATTTTACAAAACTGTTTTAATTCTTACAAGTTTTTTAAAACATTGCAACTTGAATTAATTTAAATAATTTTATGACAGTTTTTATTTATGCATATAAATAAATGAATGCGTTTGATCACAATTACGCCTGATGATAAGCGAAGATGTGATCTAAGGTGAAGGAGTTTCTTGGTCACTCATTACCTTCGAATATCAAATAATCATAAAATTAAATTATTGATTAAGTATTATTCATATTTTTCTGCCCAAAGCAACAGTTTTTTTTAATTTCATCCTCATTACACCGCACAGATCAATGTAAAAAAAATTTACTCACGCTCCTAATACCATCCTTTACAGCCACTAAAATTTGGAGCACAGTAATAGGACCACTTTCTCTTGAAATCAAGTATTTAGTGAGACTCCCGTGTTTCACGATTTCATTGTAAACATTTTCAGATATCTACTGTTTGTTTGTTTACATTCATCAGGACATCCTTTACTGCACAATTGACAGCTTTGACAATGTATGCCATTCTATGATAAAACACCTTAATTTATAAATAAATCAGTTGAATGTTGTTGCCCAGGGTGCACTGGCCCAGGCGCTATATCTTTTGTAAAGCTCTCTTTATCCAATGTGCAATCTCATATGGTCGTTGAATATGTTTTTAGGTAGACTGTTTAATACATTTCGTTTTGACTTTATCAAACCGCGCTTTAATAACAACTAAAATTATATTTTTCTTCATAAATCATTATTTAATGCGTTTATTCGATTTTAAGAAATTGTTTGATGTACCTAAGTATACATATTTGTCTTAAGGGTGCAAAAAACTAACACCACATGCATGGGAGGCAAAATCTTAAATTCTGAAGCCAATACCGTGTAAGTAATATTTATTTAATGGTATTCGTCAATCATTAGAGACTTCTTTATTTTAAGACAGATAAACTGAAATAATAAAAAAATGGATTGATGGAACGTTTATTTACAATTGCAAGAATATTAAAATATAGGTTCAAGATGATACATCACTCTGCATAATAATGCTTTTTTGTGGTGCCCAGAAACTAAAACTAAATTAGGTAACTAATATTATTATGGTATCACACAAACAATTTACGACAGCTACACTCAAGCGGCCCGTCAAGCGTAAGCGTTCTATTGGCCCACCTGCGACAGAAATCATACTAGATTTTCAAACACTTTACTTACATTGTAAACATAAAAAAGGTTGACTACAGCTGCTTTGAGCCCTTGTTGATTACAAGTATGATTTTTTTTCTCTGGCTCGCGCGGTTTGCGTATTTGCCATACAAGTATGATTTAATTTGAATTTGGAATAAATGACTAATGACTAATTGTAAAAAAACGAGTTTTTCACACTGTATAGGTACATTGCAAAATAACAGCTACCTAATAATACAGTTTAGTACTGTAAGCATTCGGGTCTTCATAATTTACGGGCATTTATTAAAATGGAAACATCGAAATAAAGAATAGTCGACCAAAAAAGTACTTTAAAATGTCTTATGACAGTTTCTACATCAGAAAAAAACCGATTAAGTCGATTTAACTCAATGAAAACAGTCCTTGATGTCATAGAAAATACATTGAACCTTAGGATAGGAAAGAAGAAGGCATTCTTGGTCGATTTTTAATATAAAACTGCCGTGAGGCTCAGACACCGTGAGGCCGTCGGACCTTTTTCCGACGTAATAAAACGTGAATTATCCGTTTGTTTACATTAATGTGCATTCTTGGTCGACTGTACTTTTATGATTAAAACTTAATAACATCTTACAAATTACTAAAGATAATTAACTTGCACAAATTATTTCACCACTGCCACCTATTCCATTAACGCCCTGGCAAGCTCCGGCCGTGCGGTATAGTATTGTTTAATGTATTTAGTGTAGTATTATAATAGTATGGGCTAGTGGCACCAGTAGAAGCCACACGCCAAATCCATTCAGTCGTAGTTCTTTTAGTCGGTTTAGTACGAGTAGTAGTAGAAGTAGTAGTAGTAGTAGTTCGAGTTTTACGAGCAAAAGTCATACGAGCTCGAGCATGAGTTCTACTACGAACGTAAGCCCTACGAAAATGAGCTGTTTTCTTATCATTCTCTGAGTAAAATGCGTCTAGACTTTTGACAACTCCTTTTTTTTTCTCGATCGGTTCCCTTCCTAGGAAATAGTAGATTGCTCCAAAAATTAGAAATAGTACGACCGGAACACTGAAAAAAAGTTCATTTCTATGAGATTTCCTCTTACAAGCGAAAATATTGACACAAGGTTTGTCAAAAGAGTTTCATAACTTTAAAAACGACTAAACAAACCTTCAATGATTTTAAGTGAAGTTTGATGTACAGTCACCAGCATAAATATATGACGGTGAACAGGGCTGCAAAAATAAATGATTATCTTTTGGGCTCAATAGCTTATGACGACACTACCGCGGTAGAAATAAGTGATGCTCTATAGGCGGAAAAAACATCGTCGCACCCTTATCAGCAAAAATATCAATTTGCAGTGAAAGCATATCATCGGATGATAGATGGGCCGCATAAATATTAATTTGCTGTGAAAGCATAATCATCGGATGATACGCGGGCCGCATATATATCTGACAAGTAAAAGTCAACTCTTTGTTTGTTGATTTGCAAAACCGAACCATCCCTGGCTAACATAGAGATGTAAATTGTATGAAATGACTTGACAATTCATGAGAACAGTGCAGACTTGTCATTGCATACGTCTGTCTCACATTTTATTCTATCACATATTTGACGGATTCAAATTCCTAAATTACAAAAATTACCTATATAGGAATCGATGACCTGGGAAGGGGTGTGAACTTTAATAGTATTTTATGCAACTGCTATTCTAAGTGAATCTTTATGACAATGTGCGAGTTGGTTGGGTAGCGATCATGAGCCAATTTTACAACATTTTAAACAGCACTTTTTCTACAATTACTTTTTAATTATCATCTGATGATCGTCATCATTGACAGCTAAATGGCGTTTTACGTTATTTTTAAATGAAAAATATCAAAAACACTATTTATGTATGATTATTTATTTTATACAAATTGCTGAGATAAAACATCGTAGGCCTTATTAACGCGCAGTTACGCTCATATTTATATTTTGCGTTAAAATGTCATTCGCCATGTTGGATCCAAAAAAATATTTTCGTGTCAATTATGTCAAATTATGTCCAGCATCTTGGATCCTAAACAGCAAATGTCAGTGAACAAAATACATTTTCCTTGCTACTCCGTTACTACACGTGTAAGTAAGCCAAGCTTGTGCGAAATATACGTCTTTTGGGGTTTCATGTCAAAACGTATATTTCGCACAGGTTCAAAATGGTTTTTGTTCATTGAAATGGACCTTCGAAAAGTAACGGCGGCGGATTCAATAAAATAGTGAATGCCAAATAGAAAATATTTGTTCATTTCACGGCATCACCGATTTCTCGTACTCTTTTTTTTATGAGTTTGCTATTTATCGGGAGAAGGTTCTTAGAACAAAAATTGAAAAAAAAAGAATAATCTGGAACAGGGGCAAAGCCACGGGCAACAGCTATTGGTATAAATTTAACTTGTTTGCTTGTTAAGTTGATAAGACGAAGTTGATAGTTGTTTTTATTTTGTCCTGAACGCCTGAATGATTTTTGATTAAAGCATGTCCGAATTAATAAATTAAATTCTAACTCCGCATAAAATAATTAGGTCATTTTTTGTAAGGTGCTGATAACGTTAATATACCACATTTTTTATAACACTATGTATGGAAGGAAGTTTATAATATTGTTCGTAATATAAAAACTTTTTAGTTAACCTATTCAATTAACAATTTATTTAGTTAACAATTCTCTCCGGGAAACTCTATCCAAAATTTTAAACATAAGTTTCGATTCAGTGTCATGGTCTCAAGCGGTTCTCCCCATAAGATTCGGTGGCTTGGGTGTTCGCTCCTCGTCCAGTGTGGCGCTACTGGCATTTTTATCCTCCGCCTACAGCTCGCTTTCTCTCGTCAGTATCATTTTAAATACTCCACAGATAACTGACGTTGAGTTAGCGAGCCTGGCGGAGGCCGAAAAAGCTTGGTGTGACTCGTGCCCAGGAGAGGATACCCCCACCCTCAAACACATCCAGAAGGCCTGGGACACCCCTCGCCTTAATGCAACCCACGCTTCCCACCTGGAAAACTTCCCGGACGAATCAGGACGCGCCCGTCTCCTAGCCGTCTGTGCACCCGAGTCGGGCCACTGGCTAAACGCTTTGCCGTCGAGGAACATTGGCACAGTCCTGGACCCAAGTATTCTGAGGATTGCGATTTCCCTCAGACTGGGGGCCAGGATTTGTGTTCCTCACACTTGCGTTTGCGGCAAAGCGGTGGATCAACTGGGACGACATGGCCTTTCATGTGTCAGGAGCGCCGGCCGTATGTACCGTCACGGCACCATTAACGACCTGGTACGTCGGTCGCTTGCTACCGCCTCAGTGCCTTCCATTTTGGAGCCAGCTGGCATGGCAAGGGACGATGGCAAGCGGCCAGACGGTGTCACTTTGGTGCCGTGGAAGCTCGGTAGGGCCCTGGTGTGGGACGCTACATGCGTAGATACATTCGCTCAGTCCCACATCCAGGCAACCAGCTTAAATGCCGGCGCTGAAGCTGATCAGGCCCAAATCCTCAAGCGTCGCAAATACTCCACTCTTCTAAAAGATTATGAGTTTGCGGCGCTTGCGGTTGAGACCTTGGGGCCTTGGTCAGCCGACACTAAAACCTTTATAAAGGCCCTGTCGTCCCGGTTGGTCGACGCCTCAGGGGACCCAAGAGCTGGCGTGTATTTATCCCAGCGGATCGCACTTGCAGTCCAAAGGGGTAATGCCGCTAGCGTCCTGGGAACCCTGCCACAGCCAGCAGGGCTGGACGGGGTGTTCTTTTTATAACTGATAGCTTTTTTATAGTTAGTTTAAGTTTAGTTTTTAATTTAATCTTAGTTTCATTTGTTTTTTGTAAATATTTATTGGTTGTAATTTTATGACATTATATGATTTACCTAAAATGATACTGGCCACTAATTATTCACACATCATAAAGATTTTAAAATTATATTATTGACATATTCGCGATTGGAACAATGTGAGACAGACGTATGCAATGACAAGTCTGCACTGTTCTCGTGAATTGTCAAATCATTTCATACAATTTACGTCTCTATGTTAGCCAGGGATGGTTCGTTTTTGCAAATCAACAACATGGAGTTAATTTTTACGCGTCAGATATATATGCGGCCCGCGTATCATCCGATGATTATGCTTTCACAGCAAATCGATATTTATGCGGCCCAACTATCATCCGATGATATGCTTTCACTGCAAATTGATATTTATGCTGATAAGGGTGTGACGATGTTTCTTCCGCCTATAGAGCATCACTTATTTTTACCGCGGTAGTGTCGTCATATGCTATTGAGCCTAATAGATGATCATTTATTTTTGCAGCCCTGTTCACCGTCATATATTTATGCTGGTGACTGTACATATCTTGCTTTGAACCATTAGTTAATTAAAAACTTGCTTTTAATCTAGGTAAGGTATTTTCATTCTTACCTGTCCTATTTGGTAAACAAAATTCTAACCTCAATGTGCAAATTTTTGTAAAGAATAAGGTGTTTTATGTTATCAAATAAACCTGTGGCAATATTTTGTACATAATTTTGCTGATATAAATTTCATCTCCAGTTCCTTTATTTACGATGAAATAGTTAAAAAATAACAAAAATGAGACGTTTTGAGGTTAGAATTTTGTTTACCAAATAGGACAGGTAAGAATTAAAATAGCTTATTATCCAGTCAAAATAAAAAATATTTTGCACGTGTACAGACAAAATTGGTTCCTTCAGTTATCTCCAGCCTTAACTGAGCCGGTAAGTAGGTACATTAGAAGCTTATCAGATACATATTTGTGCAAATTGCAAAGAAGAAAAATATAAACTCAGGTTACCTATATAGGGTTTTTTTCAGAGGCGTTCACTGCTTTATAAGTAGGTTGTAAGTATGAAATTTAACATTACTTACCCGAATATTGATGAAATTGCCATAACTTAATCCTAATCTCAAAAAATAACTTCAATACTCGAGAGCAACCCACCTATCGAAGTGCTAAAGTTAATTGAAGAAATTCAGTTTAACTTTCTTTCCTTCATTTATTAGCAGCATAAAGCAGCGTCTACACTGATTCAGACATCGAACGATGCAGATCACTTTGTATATTTTATGCCCGCCAGCTTAAGCCCGCAGCCATCGCGTGTTACATACATACATACATACACAAATCACGTCCTTATCCCTTACGGGGTAGAAAGATCCTAAAGTGACATTTTTATGTGCAATAAAGAGTTTCCATACATACATACAAAACCTACAGGCCACGTTTAGCAAGATTGTGGGCGTATAGATGGAAAATGGAGTCAAAATAGTGATGGGTTGCTAGCCGCATCGCCTATAACATGATTCCTATGATAATCGAGTTTTAGTTTCTAAAAATCCAGCCGTAACGAAAATATAATTTAAATTTCAGCTGGGTTGATGATTTGATGAATGATGATTCAATCAAAGACTCAGCCAGTGAAGATTTTTGATATTTAATTTTTATTTTGTAGGTACTAGCTGTTGCTCGCGTCTTCGTCCAAAAACAATTTTACTATGATGTCCCGCAGGAACAAGGCATTTTTCTGTAGTAAGATAACTATTCAGACACAAGGAAACATTTTGTGCTGTCGAGATACATTGAATTAAAGTTTTGTTAAGTCATAATTTTACAATGTATCTCGTACTAAACACACTAGAGTAATAAAATAAACCAATTATAGTGCACTATGTACTTACTTTAAATATTAAGTTGGCACAAACTTTTTTCGAGTATTTACCGTTATTGAATGAATTTTACTAAGAATAAAATAGCCCTCTCTCTCTGAAAGGCCTGTGCCTAATAATGAGACGATGATGATGATGACGACAAATAATTAATCAGATTTGACCAAAACAAACGTTTGTTCGTGGAATATCCTATAGACAAGACACTGAATAGACGAAAAGTTTTCTATTAATTATGATTATGAGTCATCTATCCTACCTTTTCTGTCCATGGCTTTACATTTTAGAATTAAAACAAAAGTCCACATTTACAAACACTACGGAAAACGATCTTAGTGGGAAATTAAAGGCGCGTGAGAAAATGCTCTTTTACTTTAGTCTCGTTTTCAAACATACTCGTACATTTGTCAAACAATTCATCTTAATATTTTAGAGGGAGAAATTAAAGTCAGAAGTAGATGAAGACACCGTCTTGTTTATCATGTAAGAACGTCCTAATTTTGATCTTTGGACTAAGCTGAGTTTGCCAAAATCAGAAGTCTCACATGCTAGTCGGCGGTTCGGTTGCGATGCGTTTGACAATAGCAGAAAAAACTTAAGATTGATGCCGTGATGTATTTAAAAAAATAAGACTTCTGGGTCTCATACAGGTAGAGGTAATATCTATGTCATACACTTCAATGCATGTACTTAGATCCCTGGGTTTAGAGTCGGGAACTACAGCACCAATTCCAAAACATATTTTACTCGTAGAAAGCTACTCTACATGAATGGGCATGCATGGGGTACAGGTTATCCCAAGGAGGTGCCAAGTTCCCATGGGATGTATATATGAAATTGGCAGCAATAACTAGTCTTTAGAAAGCACGCAAAGTGACAAAAAACAAATTAATGTAAATAACCGGATTACTCACGTTTTATTGCGTCGGAAAAGGTCCGACAGTTCGCGCTTTCGCCCCCGTCGCAAAATGATTAAGAATCTCGGATGATTCGAAACTGTCGGATCTTTTCCGACGCAATAAAACGTGAGTAATCCGGTTATTTACATTAATATGTCCGGAGCCTCTCGGTAGTTTTATATTAATAATGACAAAAAACAAGTTCATATAAATAAATAATTTGTATAAAAATATTTACAAAATGACAAATTACAAAGATACACTTAAATTTTCTTAACTAGGTCTTACATAAAATAAATACCTATTCCTTAAATTACTCGTAATATAACCGTTCTTATGCTTACACTGTTCCTAATTAAACTTACTTTATTCTATCGTTAAGCCTGTCTTCGACAGCAAAAGATACAACAGCTTATTTCAAATCTTCGAGTGACATTGATAAAAAAAGTGTTCTACGTAGGTATTTTCTGATATTAGGGCTCACTGTAAACATACATTATCATAATATGTATACACTTATACAGTGAGGAGCAAAAATAATAGGTCGCTTACCATGCAACTTTACCATTATGATTAGAACCGGTTATATTCGTTAGTCAGTAATATAAAAGAAAATGTTTAAGCATAAGGTACTAAACTGATATTCTGTACAAGTAATGCAACGAAAATCTGACTTGGCAAACGACTCTTATTTTCTACTTCTATAACTTAGATATACCAAATAATTTAGTAAAATTTCTACGGAGTAAATAATTCCCAACCACTCAGATTAAGATGAGTTTCCAATTAGCTTATAGTGTCCCACTACTGATCAACTCAACAGCCTTCCCTTCCTTCATGGTGATATTGTCACACCATGTTTAATTTAGATGCTATAAAGGTATTAAGTACCTTAACTGAAACATAATAATGATATTTGATGCTTTCAACAGATACCTCGATCACATAACTGATGACCAATGGTTGGAGAGTTCTTGAAACGACGTTTTTATATATCTCCATCTGCGACAATGCCCTGACCATTAACTGAAAATTAATGAAATCTCTATTGATTTTTTTGTTCTTCTTTTCGGCGAGACATTAGCTTTAAATTAAACAAACAGCCAATGAACATGGCGAGACTGGCCTTTTTCTTCTAATTGTTTCAATTTATTTTTAATCATTGTGTCTGTGTCGAATTCGCATCGTTAATTATTATTTATTTCTTTCTTTTCTATGCAAAATTAGTATCATACAATTTGCGCTCTAATTAAGCCATAACAGTAACCCGTAGCTACGCATAGCAAGATAATGAAAGCGTCTATTAGCCACAGCTACGAAACAGAGGAACAAGGTTGGAAAGAGCCTCCTTCCTCATTGGTACCTGAACTTATGTCTTCTTCATCGAGACCAAGAACACTACATTTCCATTAACAACACGCTTAAGTATTACGCAGTTTACGCACGTAGCTATATAGAATGAAGAGCATCAGTTATCGGTTCTCAGGATAACGATGCGACATGGTATTATCACGCCAAAAAGAAATTTATTATCTGCAGAGTAGATGTCTTTATTTCATGTTAAGTATAAGCATTTTAGAATTACGGACGGATTACGGCCTAACTTAGTGGTTCTAACCGTTTTGTTCAATTCCATGGTCAACAGCGCTCTGAAAAAACGGAGCATTGGCAGGGTCTCCACCGGCTTCACTAATGTTCAGCTAATCCAAATCATTGATAGTCCCTGGTAGGTACTGATTGCCCTTCGTTCTTTGTTGTAAACTTTGCAGGAGGCCACTGGCCAGTACGAATATTTCAGTTGATCTGAGATGGTGAATAACAGAAATTCCAGTCAAATCGAGAACGTGTAATTTCCTTGTTTTTTGGAACACTACATGGCCGTGGTTGCTTCGGATGTATTCAGTAGTACGGTACGGAGTATGTGTGGTGGTGTTGTCGTCGTTTCTGGCATGCTCATCAAATACTTCGTCGCCCAGTATGCGCTGAACGCTAGAAGTCCGGTGAGCATCAAACTGCAAAAAATAATTAAATTTATTACTTAAGGTGTTTTAGAATTCGGTTCGTTGTTCTCAAAATGTTTTGTAAGGAATTTTCTAGTAATTTCACTTCTGTAAAGGCTTTCCATCGAATTTTGGATTCAAAATTAAATACCTATGCTTAGAACATCGATAGATGCATGGAAGTTAAAAAAAAAACTGAATAACATTTATAAGGCGTTCAGTTGACATAACGAAACTGCTTGCTGAAGTATTCCGGAATAATTTTAAGAAATACATACATACGTACATACATACCGCGCCTCTTTCCCACAGGAGTAGGCAGAGACTACTTTGTTCCACTTGCTACGATCCTGACATAGACCGGTACCTTTTTTGCTTCATCCACATTAATCAATCTCTTCATACATGCTCGTTGGTTTCGGGTTAAGGAATAATGTATACTATTTTGTTCTAAATGCCTTTTCATCGTTGACCAGGGGGTTACCGTGACGTCATGGTAATGCTCCTGAACAGAGTCGAAATTGAATCGCATTAAGACGTCGTGGTAAGGCCTCTGTATTATTGACATTAAAGTCATTAACTTTGACTAGAATTTTACCTATCTTGTAAGTTTACACTTAAAATACATAGAATAATAGTTTAAAGGATGTCAAACGTTAAGTTTGAATAAGCGCCTGAGAAATTTTATTATCTGGTTGAACTGTGATGGATTCATGTTTCAATCGTAGTAGGCGCTTAACAAAATTTTCAATATTATTGAGTGAGAATTTGTTTAACGCATGCACTGCCACACTGCCACCAACGCATATATGCGTTTTCGTGGGTGTCCTTCCATTTGACCTAAAAATTATTGACAAAAGCATCATTTTACAAAATGATCATTTGACAAAACTTAAATATCTTATAAACCGTGAACTTTTTTAAAAATCTAAAAACCTTTATGCGTGGCTCACATTAGGTTCGGTTAGCCTTGTTTTATTAGTTTTTAAAAAAGTTTACGGTTTATCAGATAGGTATTTAAAGTTTGTCAAATGATCATTTTGTCAAATTATTGTTTTGTCAATAATTTTTAGGTCAAACGTTAGTGAACCGTTTTCGTGACTTTTGCTCAGTGCCGCTGTAATAATTTTACAGGCATTAGAAGGTTGTATGTCAGTGGCACCTGAAGAAGTCTCGGGTTTGACAGCTGGCTACTAATGCGTTAATAGTTAGTTCTAATCCAAATGAACACAAAATATTTACCTTGCTACTCTGCTACTTAAAAAAGCGACTCCGCTACTTGAAGAATAAGTAGCGGAGTAGCAAGGTGAATATTTTGTGTTCATTAAAATGGACCTCCGCAAAGTAACGCCTGATTCAATACAATAATTATTTCTAATCCTTAAAACCATGATGAGAAACAACATTATTACCATTCAATTATGGTAAGCCTATATAATCGCTTGGATCAAACGTTACTTTGTGGAGGTCCAAATGAAATAGAACCAACTACCTTATAGTTGCCGGCAAACATGACTTGAATGCGCAGAAGTGAATTTAGCGTCTCTTTGGTATAAAAGTACATGCGCGAACTTACCCCTTCCACGTCGTTCTTGCTCAAGATGTTTGCCGGCAACTATACTACTCTCTTTTAGTTCAAATTAGCAGAAAATGAAGATATGATTAGTACTTACAATACAAGAGCCATAATCGTAGTTTGATCTCCAGGGTTATAATATTCACCACCGTCAGCCTTTCACTCACTGACTTGACACTGCTCAATTGAAATGAAAGCAGAGGGATTAAAAGGTTATATAGACAGGCCGAGAACTAAGACGGTGCTTCACAATGAGATATGCTCTCTCATACTATATCGCAAGTAATTCACAACGATATCATAACTCTGAACTGTTACTTTTGTCGCTTCTTAAATGTGTATGTTAAAAAAAGACGCACTGAGTGACAACGGGAGTCGTCTATTCAACCATGAAATAAAAGACAGAAAAGTCACTTCGGTCTAATCAGTCTAATGTATAGATGTACCGTCTACGAAGACACGTGAAATTTATTTATCAAAATTAACCCTTAACAACATAGTAATTAAAACCACACTGGCACCTATCTACTGTAACTATGTGTGCTATACATTAAACGCATAGATATTTAGCTTAAATGAATGATGTCGGCGAGCGGTAACAATCTACTCTAAAATTTGTAATTCGATGTCGGTATTATTCAGCCATTCTCACCCTAATAATTTTTTTTCTTCTCATTCTTCTGTAATGTGGCGATCTGTGATCTGTGATCTGAGATCTGTGATCACAATGAGCCACCCCTTTGTCAATTCCTGGTGCTCGTCATCGACCGAGGAACACTCCATGGAGCATCCCGTCAAGAGCTGTCACTGAACCTGCCCTGAACCTGCAGAGCAGGGACACTGTACACCCTAATTAGAGGTCCACGCCGCGCCGACGCGCCGCCGCCGAGCAACCTCAGCGCGCCGCCGCCGCCGCCGGGGCGGTAAAAATTTGGCGCCGACTTGGAATAAATATTTTACCTATGACCAAACCGAACAAAACAACAATGCGCGTCAATGCTAATATGTAAAAGCTTAAATAATGATGTTCTGAAGTCATCACCGTCATCATCATGGCCTTTTGGTGACCCAATCTTAGATGTTGGCCTTTTCCCTCTTCTTCCACTCTTGGCGATCTTGTGCCCGTCTCATCCAGTCTCGACCCCCGTGCCGTCGAATGTCGTCCATCCAGCGCTGGGGTGGTCTGCCGCGCCCTCGAGTATCAGCTCCGGGTCTCCATTCAAGGACTCGCCTTATCCAGCGACTCTCGTCCATTCTCGCAATGTTCCTGCCCATGTCCACTTTTTCCTTGCTATGACAGCCATGACGTCTTTCACCTTGGTCTTATTTCGGGGCCATTTGTTACGTTTCCGGTCACGAAGGGTGATCCTGAACATCGCTCTCTCCATACCCCTATGCGCGACTCCGAACTTCTCGGCGGACTTTTGTGTAAGGGTCATGGTCTCTGTACCGTAGGTGAGCACCTTATTGGCAATTGGCACCGAACGCCGCCCAAGCCTGCGCGATCCGTCTTTTCACTTCCGCTAGCTGGTTCTCAAAGCCCAGTGTAACCTTATGCTCCAAATATATGTATTAGGCTACTCTATCCACTGGAAGCTGGTAGGTAGTCTGTGACTTAGGAATGTTGGGCATAGTCTTGGTTTTTCCCATGTTCATTTTAAGATCCGTCTTCTCGGATTCCACTCTCAAATCCCCCAGCAACGTCATCATCTCCTCAATGCTCTCCGAGACTAGAACCAGGCCATTAACAAACCTCAGATTGGCCAATCTCTCTCCATCAATCATCAGCCTGTTCCCTGCCCATTGCATTTGTTGGAACATACATTCTAGTGCTAGGGTAAACAGCTTCGGTGATATTGTGCCCCCCTGCCTGAAACCTCTCTCTAGATGGAATTTGTTGGTTTTCTTGTGCAGGGAGACACAGGCAGTTGCGTTCTGATGGAGGTGGTTGAGGATCTGTATGTAACTTTAATCGATACGGCATGAAACTAGAGCTTGCTCTATATGCCACCACTCTATGGAGTCGAACGCTTTCTCGTAGTCGATGAAGGCTAGGATAAGCGGTTTCCTGTACTAATTACATTTCTCTACGACTGTTTTGAGAGTGGTCGTTGGTGCTGAAGCCTGAGCGAAAGCCCGTCTTATCTCTGGGTTGAAAGAATTCCATCTTCCTGTCAAGTCTGTTAACTAGAACGCGAGAAAAGAGCTTGTAGACATGCGACAGTAGACTGATAGGTCTGTAGTTTTCCAGCCTTTTGATGTCCCCTTTTTTGTGGATTAGGGTGATTACTGCATTATGCCATGATGTAGGTACTTTACCTTCCAGGATGCACTTTGTGAATAGAATTGCCAGGACTTGACTGACTTCTGTAGTATTGGGAACAAAATAAAAAAATGTTTCCTTGGCTTGCAGGATTGGCGCGGATTTTTATTCACGCTTAACATGTGTTTTCTTTATTTATTTATTTATTTATTTATTTATTTATAAAATATCTTACACAATATTACAGTGTGACACTAAGGCATTGAGTAAGACAGACAATAAAAGAAAGATAAAACTAAAAACACATAAAAATTTACAATAATAACTAATTAATTAAATACATGACGACACACGTACATCCATCGCCTCACAGAAACGCAGACATTCAACGCACACACTTCTCCAGTTATCAGCAAACAAGTCACGCTCTGGTGCTGATGCGAGGAGCGCGTTGATATGGTGCAGCGCGCGAACCAGCGGCGACTGCTTGCGAGCTACGGTGCGGGCAGGAGGCACCGCCAGGAGATGGCGCTGCCGTGGCCTTAAATTAAATTTAGAGGGGAGGGGAGCGTACAGGCGCACTAGTTGTGCCCCCAGGTCGACACAGTCGGATTCCCCGCGGAGGACGCCACAAGCCATAATCAAAAGCGCGTTGTTACGCCTTACCTCTAGAGAGTTAAAACCTAGTGCACCAAGCAGGAATTTTGTAGGGTACAAGAACGGGTAGTAACCACAGATTTTTTTGTATAAAAACCTGAGAAACGCTTTTTGAATCTTCTCTAGAAGTAAGGCATAAGTAGACTCGTGCGGGCTCCAGATCACGGACGCCGCTTCCAGCTTACTCCTTACCAGCGCAGTATATAACAGCTTGATCACTCTAGGATCAGAAAAATCACGCGCGTTACGAACCACAAAACCCAGCCTCCGGTAGCAATTGGCAGCGAGTGACTTCATATGGACATGAAAGTTGAGGTGCGGATCAAAAATTACACCCAAATCCCTAACCGAGTCCACGCGCTCTATGGGCACGGCCCCAAGGACATACGTGGCAAGAAAGGGACTCTGAGCACGGCTGAAAGTCATGACGGAGCATTTTACTGTGTTGAAAAGAAGTTTATTATCAACACTCCATTGAAGCACCCGGTCAATGTCCTCCTGCAGCGCCGCACAGTCCGACTCCTGCTGAACACCATAAATAAGTTTGAGATCGTCGGCATACAGCAGGCATTTAGCGCACCTAGGAACCTCAGCTAAGTCATTTACCATGACTCCAAAAAGCAACGGGCCCAATATCGAACCCTGACTGACCCCAGATCTGGTGTGATAAGTCTCCGAGACAAAACAGCCGTGTTGCACAAATTGCTGCCGATCGCGCAGGTAACTGGCGAAAAACTTAAGAAGCAAAGGTGAGAAGCCGATATCACACAGCTTCCTAAGCAGGACATCATTGTCCACTCGGTCTCTTTAGTTACTTATTCCTCCTAAAAAATGTCCCCACGCCGGCGACGCCGCGCCGCGCCGGGTTCAAAACCCAGCGCGCCGCCGCCGGGTTTTTTGGCTGCGGCGTGGACCTCTAACCCTAATATTAAACACTATTTACTTGAGCAAGAAAGCACGATTTGAGGTTCACTAACGTTTGACCCAAAAATTATTCACAAAATGATCATTTGACAAACTTTAAATATCTGATAAACCGTAAACTTTTTTGAAACTTATAAAACTAACCTAACCTGATGTGGTTTTTAGATATTTAAATTTTGTCAAATTATCATTTTGTAAGATTATGCTTTTGTCAATAATTTTTAGGTCAAATGGAACCACCCACGATTTGATCTTCGAATTTCTACTTAATTTGTACAAATCGGCCCATTCTCTACCTCTTTCACCTTTTCCGTGTACGACCTTTTGATAGAACATTTGTGATATCGATGCAAATAGATTTGAGGTTTGGTTTCTGAAATTCTTGAACGTCTTGCCCTAGAACTCAATGATTTATGTGAGACTAGCTCTTGCCCGCGACTTCGTCTACAAAGAATTCGTTTATCGCTATCCCGCGGGAACTACGCAATTTTCCGGGATAAAAGTAGCCAATGTGTTATTCCAGACCATAATCTATCATTGTTCCGAATTTCATCCAGATCCGTTAAGCCGTTCTGGCGTGAAAGATTAACAAACATCCATCCTCACAAACTTTCGCATTTATAATATTACTAGGATGTACCTCAGTGAAGAGAGAAGCAGAAGAAGAAATTATTTATTTGCAGGAACACAAGTGCCTTTTCAGTATTGAAAATAAATACTTTAGTGGCTAAGCTACCTTACTAAGCTATGAAAAGCTATGAAAAGCTATAAATAGCTACTGGTGTGTAATTGGTTTAATAATTTCGATATAAAACACGTCACATATTGATCAAATACGAATTGTGTAGTAATGCCTGCAGTCGAATTGTTAATCGACGTTATGAGTCGAGAAAGGAAACATACGGGTGACAATTGCGTTATACGCCGCCGCTGTTTTTTGATTGACAAGCCATAGTATCGGGCGGGGCACTTTAAAAGGAATTTCCATACAACGTGACTCGTTATTAATAAAATCGTTTAAATTATTTACTTTTTATAAAATTCATCCCTTGTGGGATAAGAAAGTAAATGAATTATTATTGTCTATACGGCCATGTCAAAGGATGTAATGCCGGTTCACTATTTCAAATTTATATATATTTTTAATATGTGCTTTCAGTAGCACTTAATGGTCCCATCGGAAGACCAGTGCTGGCTGCAAGGCCAGCATTATGCTGAGATGGAACCATTTCGTGATGCATGTTAATTTTTTTTTTTTATGTGAATAGGAAGGCAAACGAGCAAGTGGGTCACCTGATGGTAAGCTATCACCACTGCCCATAGACACCAGTGGCGTGGCGTCCATAGAACTCGATTCCCACCGGCTTGCCTATTTTAAGGCAGTTGGGCAAATTATTGTGCAGAATTAGAGGAAAAGGCTAGTTAAGTTCCCTTCGGCTTGCCTTCTGATATACTTGACGCCACGCCACTGATAGACACCCGCAACCCCGGTGTAAGGGTATGTTTTTTTACTTCTTTCTTTTCTTTTGTTGTAATCACGAATAAATGTTTTCTTTCTTTCTTTATTTCTTATTGCCCGTTACTAAATTACCCATGTATGAATTGGAAACGAGAAAAAAGTCTAACCAAAGCCAAAGTTAAAGTAGCCAAAGTAGCCAAAGTTTGATTTGTAATTATCTCAAAGTTTAAATAAATACCGGTTCATTAGTCTGTAGTTTACAGTAGTTATTAGTCGTTTGTAACGTTTAAAGCAGAATAAAAAGTTCTTATTCATATTTTTTTTATTTAAATTTCATACTCATGGCCACATCATTTGGGTTGGGCTTAGTGAAAAACTTACAAATAAATACAAAATGTGGTAACGACACAACAATTTGATGCGCTGAATGCAACTAGATACTTGCAACCCAATTCACGTCTTACTAAATCTTATCTTATCTTATCTTATCTTACTAATCTAACTAATATTATAAATGCGAAAGTATGGATGGATGGATGGATGGATGGATGGATGGATGGATGTATGTTTGTTTGTTACTCAATCACGCCAGAACGGCTCAACGGATCTGGATGAAATTTGGCACACAGATAGAGAAAAGTCTGGAATAGCACATAGGCTACTTTTTATCCCGGAAAATTGCGTAGTTCCCGCGGGATAGCGATAAACGAAATCTTTGCAGACGAAGTCGCTGGCAACAGCTAGTAATATTATAAAGGCGAAAGTTTATAAGTTTGGATGTTTGGATGTTTGTTGCTCTTTTATGGCAAAACAGCTAAACTGATTTTGTTGAAATTTGGTTCAGAGATAGTTACCGTCAGAAAGGACATAGGATAGTTTTTATCCCGGAAAATAGCATAGTTATCGCGGGATAGGAATTCATCGTAGACGGAGTCGCGGGCAACAGCTAGTATGTCTATATGTACAGTCAATTGACAAAATTTTACCTTTATATATATAGCCGTAAGTTCCGTCGTGAGAAAAGACGCGGTTTATGGATCAAATATTGACCGTACAACACGCTAGCTTCCTTACTATTCATTCAAAAGCATTCACGGTATATTATTTAAATAACAGAAGTAAAAGTTGATTGTTAACAGAAAATAGTTTGACAAGCCTTTCTATCTCTAATTATATGTAATATCGACTAATTATCGCGTCACAATATTTTCGAACTGTGCGGCATATTAAGTAGACAAGACGCACAAATCTGGAGAATGACTACATGATTGTCCAGATTTGACGCACTTCATGGTATATTGTGATTATTTCAAAATAGTGTTTGAATTATTCTGTACTGTATTTGACACTATTGAAACCTCTGGTCAATGAATATTTCCTAGACAAGCAAGCTCCGTTGCAGTTAATCGCGTATGAACACCTACAGGACAGGCTTTGCCCATTATAGCGCAGAAGGTAGTGGAATTTGTAACTGTTTTAACATTTTCAAAAAGATACCTAGTTTTGACGTATAATTATAATATTTTAAAAATTGGTCAAGTGTGAGCTGTGCGATAGATTTACATACAATTTTTGTCCCAATAAACTACCTATATTTAGCCATGATTTAGCCCAAATTTTTTAACTTCAGTTATATACACCATTGTTACACGACTGTTCTGGAGTGAAGAGTAAGACAGCTGTTGAATTTACTGGCACATGATCTGTCTCAGCATTCTAGGCTGAGAACGCATTTGGAAGCCTCTAGTGTTCCTGGTATCCATGGGTGGTCGTGCTCACTTACCATCAGGTGACCATCAAGCTCGTTGGTCCACTTTGTTACATAAAAAATCCGTTGGCGTCTTTTTAGTACCAATAAAAAGAAGAAAGACACTTTTAATTCGACCCAACCGCCCACCACCAGCACATTGGCCAGATGATATCTGGCAGTCGGCTAAATGCTGTATAAGACTGGCAGAGGACCAGACAAAGTGGCGTAAAAATGAAAAGACCTTTACGCAATGCGCAGTTATGTTTTAGAAATGCTGAAATAAATATTTAAAAAAAAGCATGATATAGCGATGTAACACACCTATATATTAATATTTCATCTATGCCGCTTTCAATAAAGCTTAGTTTGATACGGAAGTAACGTCATGACTAAGTCGAGTAACACACACAACGCGCCCAATATGCAAATGACGCCGATACCAAAGTAGGTTTTGTCGAAATGGCGTGTTCGCCTAGTCTGGGACTGGGAATCCCGTTCTGGGTTGCTTCTGGCACGCTTCCAGGGTTGGTATTCGTGATATACCTAAAAAAACACCAATTGAACACTTTATTGAGGTCTTTTAACTACTACTTTTAATATCTACTCTTGTTTCTATTGCCCTGGTTCCAATGTTGAATGGAGCAAATTCATAGAATATCAGATATATATTCATAGATTACGCAAATGCATCTACTTTACGTGTCCGAACTCCAAACCCTGACCAGCGTCGAGGTTTTGAAAATGAGAAGACATTTTAGACATAGTATAGTGGCTCCAATTGAATCATTTCAATCGTAGCAACATCGGTGTTTTTGAATCGGTTTTGATTCCCCGTCGCTAAATTTCGGCTGCGGCGTCACAGTATAAGTGATAAATCAGCTCAGCACGCTTGGTTTCAATATAAATCGTAATAATTACGCAATCTACGGTATAGTTGATATTAGCGGATAAATTGGCTTTTGTTTATCTGTTGGTCCTCCTTTAAATTGGGTTTTCTGTATGTTACAATACATATTAACAAAAAGTTCGAGTTGGACTACTTCTTCCTTTCCCTCGTTCTGTTAGGATATAACAGACAGACGTAAAAGGTCAACGCCATGCTACTAACACACTTACAGTGCTTCTATTTTCTTAATGTCTCTCGGCAATTTCGTTGTTCATATGACTGACGTCTGAACTGAAGAATCACGAAGTTATCGAGACACATCAAGAAACTAGGATCACTGAAAATCATTGTTCATTTTCATTTAAGCAAACCTAGCAAACAAACTCAAATATTATAACTTAGGATGTTGATATTCTATTTTAGCCCTAGAGGGCCTAGAGGCTGGCAACGCATCTACAATCCTCTCGTATTGCAAGATGTCCATAGGTGGTGGTGCTCGCTTACCATTCAGGTGACCTATTTGCTCATTTGTCTTCCTTGTCGTATAAAAAAAGAAAAACTTGATGATAAACTGACCAACATCACGCCAGTCACTAGAAACAACACACAGCCTGTCGCCAAAAAATAGGCTTGCACAAATACGTCCAAGCTATCTTCAACCACGTCTGTTATTATCAAGCCTATGGTAATTATTGTTTGACTCCAAATGGTGCCTCCAATCCAGGTCTGTTCGTCTCGGTATTTCGGTCTGCTGTCCACACCTGCTCCTGTCCAAAACCCTCCAGCCGCCACCGCCAGCGCTAATGTACATAATTTGAGGACTAGGCAAATGTATCGCATGTGTTCAGTTTGTGTTCATTTTGGATGACACGAGTCTGTCAATGTCAAATGAATTAATACCACAGGTGATTCTACAGTCTATAAAATTGTAAAACTACTGAGCAAGACAAAGGAGTTCTTAATAAAATACGGAGGAATGATAAAATTCATTTTAGTAGTAAGACTAGGCTATTTTGGCTACCCTGATATGGTGCCGGAACGAAAAAAAGGAAAAGTGAAAAAAAAAACAAATGAAAGCGGGGCAAAAAATATTTTTAATACGTCATACTACAATATTACGTACATACCTAGCTATATCATAGTATTACTTTTAGCGTACATAAACGTTTCGTTTAATAACATGAAACCATTGTCATGTGCGACGGACCTTGTGGTTATCAGATAAACCAATTTTTGTGCAATTATCCCTAAAATAGCAACTCTTTCAGCCAATCACCTTTCGCTAATCATCACCCCAGCATGCGTCTGCTAAATTTATTATTTTTTATTTTATTACTAACACTAGTGTGCTCTTCAGACAACTACGTAAGTTTAATTTTATTACCACGATTTTACTAGCTAAATAACGTACACGTATGTATCTAACAACGTACTTAGTCAAATCATAGAAGTAAATTTGAAGTTATTTTAGAAGTCGAAATTTGGCAAACATAATTTATTATCATAGACCCGATAACAATGCAATAAATAACGCAGCACTGTCATGAAAAAGCTTGCATAAAAATTTATTGTCGATCTAGTACCTAAGCGTTTCCACAATAAACCATCTTTTACTTTCAGGGTCCATTTCAAATGGTGATAAAAAAATTCGACGTTTGTACTGGGCCAAGAAACAAAGACTGCACTGTATTAAACGCCACCATACTTGGAGCGGGAAGTCTCAACGTAGATGTTAAAGTTACGCAAAATTGTAATCCATCTAAGGTATTATGTTTCTTCAGTACGAGTATGTCCTTCTTTCTTGATAACTGATCTCATATAGGAACTCGTAGACTGTCTTGCAGGAAAAAGTGATTTAGTGTTTAATGCGATTTAGTCTAGGAAAAAATTATGAAACTGTCAAGCTTTAAAACACATTTAGCGAACAATTCTGTTTACATTACAAACTAGATGAGAATTGTCACTCGTCACCGACAATTGTCGAATTTGTGGAATAGGGGCCTGTGTAGTTGTATCCTAACTCCGGTTTAGCCAAACAAGCTTTCCCGTCTGGTTTGTGACATTATTGGTAATCAAAAAATGACATTTGCTAGCTGGTAGGTTGGGATAGTTCATCGAGAGGCAAAAGGGTGCGACCAGACCGCCGCGTATACGCAGTGACGTGTCGTATGCATCACGTTTTCTCACCGTTTCTTCATACATTTTATTGCGATTCCATAACGTCACCGTTTTTTAAGCGGCGGTGTGGTCGCACCCTAAGGTTACTAACACTTTCTGTTAATAATCAGTTGTTTGCCATAAATTTCATTATGATCAGATCGGCGGGAAAACTTTACCAACAAATAACATGACACTGACATTCATCTATCAACGTGAAGTGGCCAGTCAAGTGATTGTTAAGAGGTTCTAGAATATACTCAAAGAGGTCCTAATCAGTGACTATGAGATATCTCGTTAATAGGGTGTTTTACGGAGCAAAATTGTTTCCCTAATGTTCTCCAAAAAACTGTCATAAACCCTATAATGTTTTATACTTAAATGTGCTCTAAGAGCCAAGTACTATCAGTTGTAAAAATATCGCTAGGTATAGTTATAAAAATTAAATGTTGTCAATTTAAGCACCTTATAGAGGCCAAAAGTAAACCAAATATAAAGGCCAATAGGGTATTAAAATAAAATTCAACATAATCTTTCGATATACAATGTCGCAACGTGCCGCTAGTGAATTTCAATCTAATCATGTTTATTTTAATATTTCAGGCTAAAATTGTAGCCATATCCAACGGAAGAGAGTTGGTGCGACTTCAAATGAACAAACCGTGTGACCATTTGTTTCTGAGACCGCTATTTGAAAGCCTGTTTACTGTTACGAAAAACTGCGTAATTCTTAAGGTGATAAAGTTTTCTTAAACCTCTGAATTCTATATCCCCGACGCAAAGCAGAAGGGTGTAAGTCTGTCTATTGGTATCAAAGTTCCCAAAAAGATGGTCATATTTTAAAGCGGTTTTGAAAGCTTATATATAATCACGACGGTTCTTAAAATAGCTAAGTTACGTTGATATCGGTGTAGACATTATTCAATATTGGACTTTCAAAATGGTAATAATAATAAAGGTAATTTTGACGACCGGATAGTCTAGTGGTTAGAGAGCCTGACTACGAAGTTCGAGGGCCCGGGTTTGATCCCCGGTTGGGGCGTCTTATACCTCCGGTGTGTTTGTTTTAGAAGCTTTGCTTGGTTCGGGACTAGGG
Organism: Pandemis heparana; assembly: GCA_963854515.1. Lineage (NCBI taxonomy): Eukaryota > Metazoa > Arthropoda > Insecta > Lepidoptera > Tortricidae > Pandemis > Pandemis heparana. Next base: position 6,632,563 of record OY978016.1, on the reverse strand, counting down.
CAATTGGAATTGGAACCAATTGTATTTATTTTTTTAATTTTGTACGTTTTCAAAGTTTTAAATTGTTATATTGCTATCAGTAGACAGAATTTCTACTTTTTATAAAATGGTGCAACACTGTTATAACAATAAATGTATTTTTTGTTCATTATAGCAAAGTGACAAATATAGACAAAGTAAACGAATGTTAACTGAATAAAATGAAGTTTAGGTATCATTAAATAAAATAACATAAGATTCATTAAAGGTGTCCCTTGCCAAAGAGATGTAAACAATCCATTTAAATTATTTGCGTGAAGATAATGAAATATGACGTAATTATGAAGTTTTTTTTTCCAGGGTGACTATAACTGCAAATTAGACATGGAACAAATGGCCACTAGCTACTTTGGCGGCAAGTTTTTCTACGGAGACATGACTTTTAAAGCTATACTTTACGGAAACGACTGCAACTTCTCCTGTACCCAATTACAAGTGACTTTGAGTCCAAAAAATTGAATGATGTTGAAATAATTAGCAATTAAATAAACTTCCTTACTTACTTTACTTAATTCTATTTATTCCAACTCCTTCTCTGTAGACGCTGTTCGACTCTGGAATCGGTTGCCAGATGATATCAGGCAATCGCAGACTGTTGCTACCCTGCGCTGTCGCTTGAAGGCGTATTGGCTTGATGGGTCTTCTCATCTTAAATGAATGTGTCGAGTTTTGTAACTTATGTATATGTAGATGTTGTGTAATATGTTTTATTTATTAAGTATATGTATTAGTTTATCGCATTTATCTGTTATATATTATATCTTACATTAAGTATTTAAAATTTAGGCATTTAGGATTATTTTAGGTTTTGATCAGTTCTTTTACCCTTTCTGTGTGTCTACTCTTGCTTAATACCTATGTCCTGGCAATCGTTCAAAGGTTAACTGGAAGAGATCCCTTTTAGGGATAAGTTCGCCTTTGTGCATTTGTGTTTTCCTGTATTCATCTTTTTCATGTGTTTTATGTACAATAAAGAGTTTTACATACATACATACTGTCATATATGTAGGGTAGATCGCGCCAGCCGAGGCAAGGTGTCAAAAAGTGTCTTACCCTCTCTTCGAATACAATCGTATTAACGGACGGACGTGTTTTTATAATCTCTCCTGAATAAGTACATATTCTTCAGTGGCGACGATAATTAACTATTCACGCGTGTTGTAAGGTGTCGAGACTGTTGTTGTATAGTGGTGTGGCGGTAAATTGTGTGGTGCAGTAATTAAAACGCGGATAAAATGTCGGTGGGCAAACTTGGGCCGTTCGACTGCGAGAAGGACAATTGGGACCTATATGTAGATCGGCTGGATCAGTATTTTGTGGCCAACAGGGATCGGAACCGGTTTACAAAAACCGGTTAATATCGTTCGAAAAACCGGTTAATTACGCTCATTGGATTAACCGGTTAATGGAGGGAACTAAATCAAAAAGTATTAAAATAAAACCGGTTACCGGTTAATACAAAGAACGAAATTTTAGAGGTCGCGCTCACCGATACGAAACCGGTTTAACTCAAAACAACTCCGCCCCCACCTCACCGCACGCGCTGAGTCACGCGGCGATGCTCTTTCCATCTCTTTCTTTCTTGCATGCGCTGGCTTCAGTGTTGTGTTAGAATTTGGAATTATAATTTTATTGGACGCTTTCCGCTGTCTAGCCCTATGTATGCTTAGAACTTTAAAACTACGCAACGGATTTTGATGCGGTTTTTTTTAAATAGATAGTGATTAAAGGGGAAGCTGGTTTATATGTATAAAATACATGTTTAATATAGTAGAGAAATACTGATTGCACCCGTGCGAGCCGGGGCGGGTTGTTAGACGTTTGCCGTTCTCAAAAACATGACACTAAAATGTGGGTGTCGTTTTCGAGTAATTTGGTGGCTCTGAGCCCGATTTTGGCATAATTTTTGGATCCAAGATGGCGGATGACATTTTGACACTATGACACAAAAAATATTTATGAGTGTCATTTTTGAGTAATTTAGTGCTCCTGAGCCTGATTTTGACATACTTTTTTGGATCCAAGATGGCGGATAACATTTTGACACTATGACACTAAACATGTTTATGGGTGTCGTTTTCGAGTAATTTGGTGGCTCTGAGCCCGATTTTGGCATAATTTTTTGAATGCAAGATGGCGGATGACATTTTGACACTATGACACAAAAAATATTTATGGGTGTCGTTTTTGAGTAATTTAGTGCTCCTGAGCCTGATTTTGACATACTTTTTTGGATCCAAGATGGCGGATAACATTTTGACACTATGACACTAAACATGTTTATGGGTGTCATTTTCGAGTAATTTGATAGCTCTAAGCTCGATTTTGACATAATTTTTCGGATCCAAGATGGCAGATGACATTTTGACGTTTGACACTACGGACACAAAAAACAAAAAAGTGTAAAATGTTACTCGAAAACGACACCCATAAACATGTTTAGTGTCATAGTGTCAAAATACCATCATGCCAGATTGCTTTCAAAGTCGATATCCGAGGGTCCGCTAGTAGCTTTAAACATGAATCCGTTATCATAAATGAAAAAACTGGCCGTCATTATGAAATCTTCAGATTTTGGACCGATTGCTTTCAAAATCGATATCTGAGCGTCAGCGTAGTCTCTAAACATGAAACCGTTATCAAAAACGGAAAAAGTATCCGCCATATATTGACATTTTTAGTATTTCGACCGATTACCTTCAAAATCGATATCAATCTGGGCGTCCGAGTAGTCTCCAAGAATCAGTTATCAAAAACGGAAAAAGTAGCCGCCATATATTGAAATTTTTAGTATTTCGACCGATTGCCTTCAAAATCGATATCTGAGCGTCCGAGTAGTCTCCAAACATGAATCCGTTATAAAAAACGGAAAAAGTATCCGCCATATATTGAAATTTTTAGTTTTTCGACCGATTGCCTTCAAAATCGATATCAATCTGGGCGTCCGAGTAGTCTCCAAGAATCAGTTATCAAAAATGGAAAAAGTAGCCGCCATATATTGAAATTTTTAGTATTTCGACCGATTGCCTTCAAAATCGATATCTGAGCGCCCGAGTAGTCTCACATAAATCCGTTATCAAAAATGGGAAAAGTGGCCGCCATATTGAAATTTTTAGTATTTCTACCGATTGCCTTCAAAATCGATATCTGAAGTGGTCACCAATATTGAATTTGTTGTCAGAATATGAAAAAATAGGCGTAAACTAGGGAATTTTAAGTTGAACGATTAATTTCTGTATTGATATCTGAAGATCTAGAAAAGCGAACGCCGAATGACACGACCGTTTTATTAGAATGATTATTTGGCATACATGTAACAGCTTACAAAAATTTCATCGCAATCGAGTCATTATAGTACCTACAGGAATTAGATTAGGCATTTCAACACTTAAACCACGCGCTTGACGTTCTTTTATCAAAAAATTACTTTCTTAGTCACAATACACACAACCAGCTTACGAAAATGAAGTAAATGTAACGCTATTCACGATACATTACTAACTTACGTTGAAAATTTTTAATTTATTGTTGAATATAGTTTAATAGTCGCATAGGGCAATGTAACAGAATAGATAAAAAGTAAACAAATTGCTTATTCTACGCTGACGAAGTCGCGAACAAAAGCTATTATATTATTTTTTATATTATATATTGCAAACGTACGTTTTTTTTGAGTCACTGTAAACTGAGACGTATCTAGACGTATCTAGTTTCTGGTGCAACGGAATGTACGTAATGTTTGCATAAATAAAATTATTAAGGTGAAAGGTCACTTACTGACTAACGAACGAATCACTCACGACATCCTCGAAAACTATTGGAGCAATCAAGAATATCAAGATGAAATTTGGCAAAGCGGTAGCTTATCGTGGACCTGTTAGGAACGGATTTTGCGACAGGGACAGGGCCAGATATAAGTGGTTTAAAGGGCTCTTGCAAGTTGGTATTTTTTCATATTCTGACTACAAATTAAACATTCGGAGTCCACTCCGACCCGCAGATATCGACTTTGAAAGCAATCGGTCCAAAAACTAATGATTTCAAAAAGGCGGTCAGTTTTTTCATTTTTGATAACGGATTCATGTTTAGAGACCACTCGGACCAACAGATTTCGATTTTCAAAACAATCAGTCCAAAAATTAAATATTTCAAAATGGCGGCCACTTTTTCCATTTCTGATAATGGATTCATGTTCGGAGACCACTCGGACCCTCAGATTTCGATTTTGAAAACAATCGGTCCAAAAACTAAAGATTTCAAAATGGCGGCCACTTTTTCCATTTCTGATAATGGATTCATGTTCGGAGACCACTCGGACCCTCAGATTTCGATTTTGAAAACAATCGGTCCAAAATCTAAAGATTTCAAAATGGCGGCCACTTTTTCCATTTCTGATAACGGATTCATGTTCGGAGACCACTCGGACCCTCAGATTTCGATTTTGAAAACAATCGGTCCAAAAACTAAATATTTCAAAATGGCGGCCACTTTTTCCATTTCTGATAACGGATTCATGTTCGGAGACCACTCGGACCCTCAGATTTCGATTTTGAAAACAATCGGTCCAAAAACTAAAGATTTCAAAATGGCGGCCACTTTTTCCATTTTTGATAACGTATTCGTGTTTAAAGACCACTCGGACCCTTAGATATCAATTTTGAAAATAATAGGTCGAAAAACTAAAATTTTAAAATGGCGGGGTTAACCGGTTAATTTCACTCAACAAAACCTGAATTGGTGCAAAAACCGGTTTATTTAATAACCGGTTAAAAAACCGGTAACCAAACCGTTAACCGCAATCCATTTCGGTATCGGCCATTGACCCCAAACCGGTTAATTTCAAAAACCGGTTTCCGATCCCTGGTGGCCAACGACATTAAACCGGCGACACAGGTGGCTACTTTAATAACGGTCATAGGCGGCGATGCGTATGAGTTGATGGTAAATCTATGCACACCCGACAAGCCGTCAGGAAAAACGTACGCAGATCTAGTAGCGGTTATGAAAAACCATCTGCAACCTAAACCCAGTTTACTAGCGGAGCGGTTTAAGTTTCGACAGCGCACACAAAAAACGGAAGAATCCATAGCCGAGTATGTAGCGGAACTTAAGAAATTGTCGAAGTACTGCAAGTTCACGGGAACCGAATTGACAGACAATTTACGGGATCAGTTTGTGTGCGGAATAAGAAATGAGAGCATACGGCAGAGATTATTCACAGAGGACGACATTGCATTTGGGAGAGCATTCAAACTCGCTGTGTCAATGGAAGCAGCGGAGACGCATGCGGCGTTGGTGGAGGACGGCGGCCGGCCGGGCGGCGGCGCGCGCGCACCGGCGGCGGCGGTGCATCAGCTGTGCGCGGCGAGGCGGGGGCAGCGGCGGCCGGCGGCGGCGGCGCGCAGTGACGTCACCCGCAACATTCAACGTTCGACTCCAGGCGGTGGCGCAAGTGGCACAAGCGGAGCGGGCGGCATGAGCAGAGCGGTTTTGAAGAGCAACTCGACAACTAAGGAACGTTGCTATGGGCAGTGCATAGCATGCGGTGGAAGTCATGACACTCAATCGTGCAAATTTAGAGTGTATGTTTGCCGAGTTTGTAACCGAGAAGGCCACTTAAAGAAGATGTGCCCGAATTTGAAAAGTGGAATTGCCTTCCATAATATGATGGAGGACCAGGTTGTGTATGAAGACAGCGACAGCTGCGGTAGCGAGGAGGTAAATAATTTTTCTATGGACACTAATAAATTTCAAAAGTTTGGACCATACATGATAACACTACAAGTTAATAATGTAAACATAGATATGGAAGTTGATACAGGTAGTGCGATCGCTTGTATTAGTAAAGATTGTTATGAACGAAATTTTGCAAATAGTAAGTTATTGGACAGTGATTTAATTTTGCGCTATTACACGGGGGAGGTTATGAGACCGGTAGGTAAAATTATGCCGTTAGTGCAGTATAATAAATGTTCCAAGAAGTTAGACTTGTATATTGTAGACAAAGGGAAAACGAGTTTAGTAGGCAGACAGTGGTTAAAAGAATTAGGAATCGAGTTGCCCTTGACGAGCTGTCATAATTTAAATGGAGTGAAACAAATTTTCAACTTGAGTGACTTCAGTTCCAGATATTGTGAGGTGTTTGAAGACGGACTGGGGAGGTTCACTGGAGGCACGGTGGGGTTCCGGCTGCGTGCGGACGCGCGGCCGGTGTTCCTGCGCGCGCGCCCGCTGGCGTACGCGCTGCGCGAGCCGGTGGAGCGTGCGCTGGACCAGCTGGTGCGCGATAACGTGATCACTCCGGTAACCACGTCGGACTGGGCGACTCCGATCGTACCGGTCATGAAGAAAGACGGGACGATCCGGGTATGTGCCGACTTTAAATTAACTATTAACAAGATGCTTGAGGTGGACCGTTTTCCTTTACCCAGAGTAGACGATTTACTTGCAAAACTACACGGGGGAGAAAGATTTACAAAGTTGGATTTATCACAAGCGTATGCTCAATTTGAATTGGACGATTCAAAGAAATACACTGTTATAAATACGCATAGGGGACTGTTTAGGTACAACCGGCTTATATACGGCTTAGCGTCAAGTCCGGGTATTTTCCAGCGCAAACTCGAACAGCTTTTTGGTGATTTGCCGCGGGTAGGAATATTCTTAGACGATTTGATTATCACGGGGGTCGATGACAAATCACATATGGAAACCCTGCACGAAGTGTTTAGGCGTCTACAGACTTTCGGATTGAAGATAAGAAAAGACAAATGCACTTTTTTTTCGGAGTCTGTAACTTATTTAGGGTTCGTCATATGTAAACAAGGCGTACACACATGCCCAGAGAAAATTGAGGCGATAAAGAAGGTACCAGAACCAAACAATGTGTCCGAGCTACGCTCATTTTTAGGGTTGGTGATGTACTACGCTAAATTTGTGCGTAATATAAGCACCATTCTGACTCCCTTATACGCCTTGCTTAGGAAAGGGGTAAAGTTTAGCTGGACGAAACAGTGTGACGAGGCGTTTACAGCGGTCAAAAAGATTTTAGTGTCGAGTGAGGTCCTCGCGCACTACTCACTAGAGCTGCCCGTCGTGCTGACGGCGGACGCCAGCAGCGTGGGCGTGGGCGCAGTAATCTCGCACTGCACCGCGGACGGTGAGCGGCCCGTCGCGTACGCCTCGCGCACACTTAATACGGCTGAAAAAGGCTATTCACAGATAGAACGGGAAGCTTTAGGTATAATATTTGGGATCAGAAAGTTCCACCAGTATTTATACGGTAGAAGATTTATATTACGTACCGACCACAAGCCGTTGGTTTCAATATTTGGAGAAAAAAAGGGTATACCTGTGATGGCGGCGAGCAGACTGCAGCGATGGGCCGTTTTGCTGGCCGGGTATGATTTTGATATTGAATATGTTCGTAGTGAGAGTAATGCAGCAGATGCATTGTCTCGACTACCAGTAGGTATAGCGGACAAGATTGGAAAAGAGTCAACGTACCTTAACTTTGTACAAAATTTCCTTCCCGTAGACAGAAAAGCGGTCCAAAGTAGTCTAGAAAAAGATGAAGTCCTAAAAAAAGTTGTACTTTATTTGCAAACAGGGTGGCCAGCTGTGGCAAATACGGATAACAATTTACAACCCTACTATTTGCGACGGAATGAATTATATTTGGATATGGGTTGCATCGTGTGGGGCTATAGGCTGGTGATACCAACAGCGTTAAGGGAAAAACTATTAAAAGAATTGCATGTGGGGCATCTGGGAATCGTAAAAATGAAAAGTATGGCCCGCAGTGTGATGTGGTGGCCGGGGATCGACGCGGACATTGAGCGCGCAGGCAAGAGCTGCAATACCTGCGCGGCCGACAGCGCCGCGCCACCGCGGGCAGCGCCGCAACCCTGGCCATTCATATCAGAACCCTGGGCGCGACTACATGTCGATTTCTTAGGGCCATTTCAGGGGAAAACGTTTTTAGTAATTATGGATGCAACCACCAAGTGGCTAGAAGTTTTTCAGATGCAAAGAACGACAGCCAACGCAGTCATCAAGGTTTTAAGAGAAACATTTGCACGGTTTGGTCTGCCCAAAGAAATTGTTTCTGATAACGGCCCCCCATTTGCAAGCAAAGAATTTGAGGAATTCATGTTGCAAAACGGTATTAAAGTAACTTTCGCAGCACCGTACCATCCGGCATCGAATGGCGCGGCAGAAGGCGCTGTTAAACTGTGCAAGCGGGCTGTCAGGAAAGCCATACGCGATGATTGTGACATGGATACAGCGTTACAAGCATATCTCCTCTCGTACCGAAATGTGAGTCACAGCACAACAGGAATGTCCCCAGCGATGCTGTTGCAACGTAGGAACTTGCGTTCAAGATTAGATTTGTTGAGAGGTGATCGTCAAGTAGAGGACAGAGTTAAAGAACTACAGGATAAACAGGTAGAATACGCCGGCGGCACAACAAGGGAGTTTGGAGTGGGAGAGAAAGTATGGTATAGAAATTATAGTGGGGGTAAGAAGTGGTTAGAGGGCAGTGTAGAGAATAAAAAAGGTTCACGTAATTACGTAGTGGTAGGGGAAAACGGTACACCGGTTAGTAGGCATATTGACCAGATGAAAAGTCGATGGGTGAATACGTACGACTTGCCGTCGCAAGCTGTCCAAGTAAGTGAAAATACGGAAAATTTAGGGAGTGATCACGATAGCGGGCCCAGCGCAGTACCGCGCGAGAGCGCCCCACCGGAACCTATAAGCGAGGACGCAGGTCCGCTAGAAGTAGAAAGGTCGAGCAGCGAACCGACTCGAGTGAACCGACCCGGTCCGGTACTGAGACCTAGAAATAGGGTTCCCAGGGTTAAGAGAGGGGTTCGAGATTGACTAGGCTGATTAATTAGGGTAACCCTGTAATTGTGTTGTATGTCAAATGTATTGCGTTTGATTACTGATTAGTAAGTAAGTTAGTAATGCTTATTTGTATTAGTTTTAAGGAATTAGTATTATATAAAGGTGGAGGTGTCATATATGTAGGGTAGATCGCGCCAGCCGAGGCAAGGTGTCAAAAAGTGTCTTACCCTCTCTTCGAATACAATCGTATTAACGGACGGACGTGTTTTTATAATCTCTCCTGAATAAGTACATATTCTTCACATACATACATACTTACCTACCTACTTAAGTTTGATATTAATCGTGTGAAATTGTGTAGATTCAAGACGTCCTATAATTTTAGACTTGGGGGAGACCACGTTTAACCACGTATAAGTGCCAGCACGTAAGTGTAATCTGACCTTGTATGCGCAGAAGTATAAAATAGGGTATCCGTGGGTGTGCAGATCCCCTCCACGTGACTCGTCATCGTTAGACTTACGTGCCGGCACGTATAGGTATATTAACACTAAAAAAAACCTTTTAAGCTACCGTTTACTCATCTGCTAGAAATACCATAGAAATGAGAGCGAGCGTTAAGAAGTGATAAAGGAACGTGCTGGTTGAAAGAAGATTATAGTGACTTGAATAAGCGTCGTAATGATTAAGTAACGCAATGAGTTTTATGTTAAGAGGTTCCTCGATGGGTCAAGAATTGAAATCCTTGATTATCAGTGGCGTAGCGTGGAAGGGGCAGCGGGGGCGGCCCGCCCCGGGCGGCACTTTTTAGGGGGCGGCAAAATTTCCCAATAAATAATTAAAATATTTTAACCCTTTTTTTTATTATTTTGAAATACCTAAATATGGGGGCGGCATAATTGTCTTCCGCCCCGGGCGGCCGACACCCGCGCTACGCCACTGTTGACTGTACACAGCAACATGCCTAATGTCGACTGTCAGTTAGTTTCAAGTCATTATTTCCGGACTAGTATACTGGATTATGTTATGGGTGGAAGTGCAGGGTGTCTAGGACGAACACATTGTTTCGATGATTTTAAATTGTTTTGATTAATCCACAAATCAAAGCAAATCAAAACAAAAGCTACCACCATCTTACTCGCTAATCCTGCCGCTAAGCAGCAGTGCTTGCACTGCTGTGTTCCGGTGTGGAGAGTAAGACAGCCGGGGAAATTACGGGCACAAGAGGCATTTCATCTTAGCCCTCTAGGTTGGCAACGCATCTGCAATCCCTCCGGGGTTGCGGGTGTCTATGGGCAGTGGTGATCGCTTACCATCAGGTGACCCACTTGCTCGTTTTCCTTCCTATTCGAATAAAAAAAAAAAAACAAATCAAGACGTTATAAATAATTGGGATTGTTCATTTTTTTTAACCCCCCCCTTTTTATATTTTTTTAGAAAATATGGAGCACTTTAAGAAACTCATTTGAATATTTTGTCATTTCATGGCTTAATTTAATTAATATAATTGCTTAAAAAAATCAGATACGACTTTTCGTAAATTATATACGGCCGGCTGAAATAGGCAATTTTCCCACAATCCTTCGGAAATAAAAAAAAAAATAGTTGTCATAGGTAACTGTTATAACTGTCATCTCAATGTCAAATATACTGTTTACCTTTGGTTTACCTACAAGCTTATCGTCGCTGTGCCTGCACGAATCGCTATGTGTTTTTGACCAACTTTTCAGGAGACACAAAAAACTGGTTTACTCATAACATATTGAAAGTAGGCAAATATTTTTTTTTGTGCTAATGTTAAATAATTTTTTACGTAATATGATAATATTTAAAAAAAAATACAGTGAAAACTGAATTTTATACGAGCAGAAAACCGGTAATTTGTTACATAGCGATAAATATTTGAGTCCTGAATACCCGGTATGTGTGTTAGTGGTACACTTAGGTATATTAAATTACTATAGAGGTTGTTTGAATTGTGGTTTCAAACAGCACATAGGTATTTTGTAAAAAGAGGTTTTGGTCTATAATGAAACAAAGTACCAAAACAATTATAATTAAATGAAAATTTGACAAAAGATGCGTAATAATTATAATAATGCAATTTAAAACATATGTCAAGTAAGTTCTTGTAACAATACAATATTAAACATAAAAAAATATCTTTAAATGAGAATAGAATCGTTTTTACTTAACTTTTGTTAAGTTATAAAGTTTAACAATCATATAATCAGTCGAAATATTATAGACGGGATATGAACCACGATTACCTTTATTGAACTCCCGATATTTCGACGCAGTTGCATGGTCTACCCGCGTGATCATGATGCATGCAACTGCGTCGAAATATCGGGAGCTCAATAAAATAAATGTAATCGCGGTTTATATCCCGTCTATAATATTTCGAATGAACTTAACCGTGAACCATTGAAAACTCTTATGATAATCAGTAATGATAAACAAGGTATGGGCTGTATGTGTCTGGTCATCGGAAAATCATGAAGTTAGAGAGGTTTCAACTCGTATACAAAAATATCGCTAAGTACCAAAAAACACATAAATCGGGCGCGAACGACTCGATCGAACTAGTTCAATTAATTCGCTATGTGCACCGAAACACATATCGGACCAAACTTTCGCGTGGTGTATGAATATTAAATGGTCGAGCTATGTGATTAGTGACACTTAGTTATTATAAGAGGAACATTCAATGTATGAACTTCACATGGTTATTTTTACATATCGAGAAATAGTAAAGATAGCTCCACGCTGTTTTTGGAGCTTATGTATATTGACATAAGGTTCAAAATGGCATAAAAAACCAAAAATCTAAAAAAAACACATAGCGATTTTTGCAGGCACAGCGACGTTATTGTATGTGGCGTTAAATCCTGATCATGGTTATAATGAGTTGAAAATTTATGAATGTGGAAGTATGTGGCATGTGGCATTGTGTTTTGGTACCTACTTACATCGAAATGATCCTCGCAACAATATTGTGTACTTATAAACTTTGAAGTATTCAACATTTACTTCGCGACACCACTTTTCTCTTAAATCTTCTCGGATCCGTGCGAACTATTGTTTTGGAGCTGTTTTTAGAGTCATTATTTCAGGTTGGAACGAAGCATTTTCTGTAATTTCCATTATTTCGTTTTAAATCGACCGACAATTTTAAGTAGTCAACAAAACAATATTTACTTTACTGACATTGGGTGACACTGATAACTAGTTGACATATAAATTTAATAGACAAACTAGATATTTGCCGATTTATTTTTTGGAACTACCAACAGCCGCTCGGTAAGGTCGAATAAAGGCCAAATATTTTTTTTGCAAAATATCCGTAATCCTTGAGTATTTTTGAACGCCAGTAAGATAAAACAGTTCGCAAACCCCATACTTCGAAATGGTTTTCAAATCAGGGTACATGTTGTAAAAAAATGAACAATCCCAATTGCCTGCCTAGGGGGTTAAATATAAATGGCTACCTCATGTGTAAGTAATTTTACCAGCTTTCTTACTGTCTACACCCGGAACACACCATTGCTGCAGCAGTTTAGCGGCGAATCAACTACATAACTTTTTTTTACAAATAATGATCAACAAAACGATAAAATAAGAAAGAAAGTGCAAACAAGCAAGCAAGTGGAACAAAGTAATAGTCTCCGCCTACCCCTGTGTTTTTTTTTTTCTGCGAATAGGAAGGAAAACGAGCAAGTGGGTCACCTGATGGTAAGCGATCACCACTGCCCATAGACACCCGCAACCCCGGAGGGATTCAGATGCGTTGCCAACCTAGAGGGCTAAGATGAAATGCCTCTTGTGCCCGTAATTTCCCCGGCTGTCTTACTCTCCACACCGGAACACAGCAGTGCAAGCACTGCTGCTTAGCGGCAGGATTAGCGAGTAAGATGGTGGTAGCTATCCGGACGGACCTTGCACAAGGCCCTACCACCCGCAAATGTGGTAAAGAGGCGTGACGGTATTGTATGTATGTGTAAACGATAAAACTGTATCATTACAGATGCAACTTCAAGTAGGTATCAAGAGCCAATTAAGGAGATAACATCATCCATTTGTTTGCGGATTGCTTTAACTCAAACTATACCTTTGGACAACATCATCAGCTAAGTAAATAAGTTAAGAAAGAGTAAACTGGGGAGTTACCATGACGTCTTACGTCGGCGTTTGATGCAAGGATGTGAAGGGTTTGACTGAAAATCAGCGCTGTAGCAGGCACCTACTGCAGCAATGCTGAGTCGAATTCCTTTTCGACATAATCAACTCACTATGTTTTTTGTATTACTTAGTTTAAGAGTCTGTGTATTTTTGATGTCGAATAAAGTTATGTCTATGTCTATGTCTTAATACAATTCAATTCCGATTTAGCTTAGGTTCGCTCGCTGTCAGATCCATACTAAAAATGACAGCTAAAACCTGAACTGAGTCAGAATTGAATCACATTAAGACGTCATGGTAAGGCCCCTGAACTGTGTGACCTTTGATTTGTTACACAACATTACCAAACCTCCACGTAACAACTTCCAACAATGCAATGATAAGAAACTTGTTATCTTATGAAATGTTGAGTTCAGTCTTTATCAGTTAATGTGAAAAATACAGTTAATATAATGTACATACATTCGTACATAAGTCACTTCTATCCCTTACGGGGTAGACAGAGCCTAATGTAACAAGACCTAAAGGCCGCGTATAGCATGATTGTGGGTGTATAGGAGGAAAACGGAATCAAAATAGTGATGGCTTGCTAGCTGCTTCGCCTATAACATGATTCCTAATATTTTGCCAATTGGGATTGTTCATTTTTTTTAACCTCCCCTTTTTATATTTTTTTTAGAAAATATGGAGCACTTTAAGAAACTAATTTGAATATTTTGTCATTTCATGGCTTAATTTAATTAATATAATTGCTTAAAAAAATCTGATACGACTTTTCGTAAATTATATACGGCGGCTGAAATAGGCAATTTTCCCACAATCCTCTGGAAATTAAAAAAAAATAGTTGTCATAACTGTTGTGACTGTCATCTCAATATCAAATATACTGTTTACCTTTGGTTTACCTACAAACTTATTATATGTTGCGTTAAATCCTGATCATGGTTATAATGAGTTGAAAATTTATGAATGTGGAAGTATGTGGCATTTTGTTTTGATACCTACTTACATCGAAATGATCCTCGCAACAATATTGCGTACTTATAAACTTTGAAGTATTCAACATTTACTTCGCGACACCACTTTTCTCTTAAATCTTCTCGGATGCGTGCGAACTATTGTTTTGGAGCTGTTTTTAGAGTCATTATTTGAGGTTGGAACGAAGCATTTTCTGTAACTTCCATTATTTCGTTTGTAAATCGACCGACAATTTTAAGTTTTCAACAAAGCAATATTTACTTTACTGACATTGGGTGACACTGATAACTAGTTGACATATAGATTTGATGGACAAACTAGATATTTGCCGATTTATTTTTTGGCACATATATAGAACTACCAACAGCCGCTCGGTAAGGTCGAATAAAGGTGAAACAATTTTTTTGCAAAATATCCGTAATTCTTGAGTATTTTTGAACGCCAGTAAGATAAAACAGTTCGCAAGCCCCATACTTCGAAATGGTTTTCAAATCAGGGTATGTTGTAAAAAAATGAACAATCCCAATACCATCTGCGCGGGAAGAGAAACAACTGATACATTCTATGTTTTTTCTTTTCTCCCATATCAGTATGGCAGCTACAATAATATTTAACAAAAAAAAACCATTTCACAAATTCATCCTGCATTCGATCCTTTATTTTAGCAAATAAACATAATACCTTAATATGTAGCTTTAAGAGTTACAGATTTTTTAATCGGTTTAGTACTTCTAGAGACTACTCTCGGCATCCAAAAAAAACAAGCAAACAAATTTAACTTACTATTATAGAGATAACTATACGTTTTTATAATTATAAAAAATATCCAATACGGCATAAGCCGTGCCCACCCAGGCTTGTATACATCAGATAAAAGTTAACGACGGCTAGTAGATTTTAGATACATTACTACAACCAATTTTATCGAGCTCTCCGCACGAAACATGCTGACACGTGTAACATTTTGTTTCGTTATTTCAATTTCATTTTTATTTGGCTTCCCCGATCAGAGTTATGTAAGTTAACTTGATAGTAATAATTATTACAACGGCTTATAGTGCATTGATCCTTAATTTCCTTAAACAAACAAGTTACCGGTATTGCCACGTAGGTATTGCACTTTCTGTCACTAATCTTACTACATAATAGTATTTATTGGAAAAAGTCATTAAGTTTTTTATTGGTTCCTTGGAAACTTCTCTCTCTGGATGTGATTTTGTAAGTAGGAAAAGTTTTGCCTTGCAAGTTGTAGGCAATAAGCACTAGAAACTTTTATCGCAAAGACCTAACGACCGACCTACGAGACTATTAATTTTATTAAGAAAGTAAGAGTTTAAACTAAGGCTAACTCGGTAATTACTAAAATTCAGTGACAACAACCAATAAATTCAATGGATGTTTTATTAGGAAAGACAAATCAGGATCAATCTACTTTGGGTACTTACGTACTCATTTTATCTTTTTTAAAGGACCCTACAACATGCTCTTAACCGCCTTCGACGTATGTGCTGGGCCCAAAAAGGCAAACTGCTCTGTTTTGACAGCGAAGATTATAGGAAAGAATGCAGTTTACGTGACCAATAAAGTGTTAAAGAACTGTAATCCATCAAAGGTAACATCACGAACACAGTTAGCACTCTAGAAATATATATATCCCATAGAAAACATGTCTCATGAATGATCATTACGGAGACAGAAAAAGATCCAACAGATTGGGAATATTTATGATTGCCTAAGGAATATATTTTCGCAAGTAACATTTGGCCATTTTAACCCTTCTAACTACATTTCTTGTTATCATATTTTTTGTTATACTTATTACTGTGTTGGGGTTGTCTGGGAACGACCTGTCCGAGCTATGCTAATTATTGTATTTTATTATTAATTCTAGGGTAAAATCGTATCGACGTTAAAAGGCAAGGAGCTAGCAAGATTCCTCATGCGCAGACCCTGTGAGCATTTATTTCTAAAGTCTCTGTTCATCGCTATGTACAACATTTCAAATAGCTGTATAGTTGCGAAGGTATTACTTCTTTGACTATAGTTACAGGCTTATACTAATAAAATAGTTATTAGTACATATATTATTCACTACAGTCGTCATCAAATTATCTAAATTTTTTGATAGCAACATATTCCTTGCATATTTTTAATATATCACAAGTCTCTCACAAGTAGTGTTTAGAGGCCATGCGGACAACATCTCAAGCTCCACGAAGAAAAACTGATCCCTTGTCGTCATAACACAAAGTTTTGTAACTTTATAAGGTAAGGCTTGTGCCTGATATAGTAAATAGCAGTGTTTTCTTTGTTTCTCCGTAACGTTACGGCACTAAATTTTAGGGCCTGTCTTAAACTTCAAATGACTATATAGGTGAAAAACTTAATGACCTGTTGTATGTAGTAGTGCAAGAGTACAGAATTGATATGGGACCTAAGTCTTTTTTCTAATTTGGAACGCCAATTTGTCTATTCGCACACACACTCATTCATACAAACAGGTCATAGGTACTTACGTTTAACTTACGTGTAACTTAAGTTTTTCAAATATAGTGCCGCGTCTATTTATTACTACGAAACTACTACGAAACAGACAGAAATGGCATGACACTTAAGATATTAGGAACTTTACAGAGGTTGGTAAAACAGGACCTTAATTCGATAAAATTTCAAATTAACTACATTTTTGTTTCAGGGTGAGTACGCTGCCAAAATAGACATAGGACATATAGCTAACAATTACTTTGGTGCAAGTTTTTTCTACGGAAACATCACGATCAAGGCAACCTTGTACAACGATGAATGTAATTTTTCATGTATAAATCTACGGTTGTCTATGACCCCAAAATAAAGAAAAAAAATCGTCATTTAATAAAAAAGAAAAGAAAAAATTTTTAGTCAATTAATATAAATATTTAACACCTGTTTGATTTGTGGTATTTCTAAGTTTTACTGTGAACAATAAGAATATTAAAGTCTGTCGCCTTTTCTTTTGTACAAACGTAATGTATTCCTTTATTTACAAGAAATATTTCATACAACATATAACCTTACCATCAGGTGACCCACTTGCTCGTTTGCCTTCCTATTCACATTAAAAAAAAACCTGATATGTTTTGATACTGTTTACGTGCAAGTGTGATGAAAAATATTTTACACTATGCATAGATGAGCTTGGTGCCATGTTACATGACTGGGTACTCTACATTATTATTATTAATATTATACTACTTAGTTAAATTAAATGCTTTACCCGTGACATTTACATGCATAGGTTTCAGTTAACACCAAATATTTTGAAAACTTTTGCCACTTTTGACCAGTTATTATTAATCAATCAACCACTACAGCAAGTGGTTCTAAATAGGGTCATTTAAATCAAAAAAACCAGTCAAAAGAAAGCTTAGTCGAACTTTTTAATTTGTTCCTTTTGTCAAGCGCAAAAGTACCTAACTACACTATGATATTTTTTTGAAAAACAATTACCCTATTTGGACATTTTCCAAAGAAAAAATTAAATTACACCATCTTGTTCTCATTGAAATGGAATCAATCAATTTATGGTTTTTCCTTAAACTTAACCATTACAATCAAGGGCATAAATTATGTACCTTACCAAAACGTCAAAAACATCTATACACCTTTATGCCACAAGCAATAAGGTCGATGTCGTCGATGACACATATATTTGACGTAATAGCTGTATCGATATTTATGCTCTCGACTGTACATTCCACAATTTCATATTATTTTAACTTGATAACTCTATATAACCATTCCTGAAAAACTAATGAAGACAGACCGATACCTACACGCAAGAAGCGATCCAGCGTTCCGTTTTTTTTTTATTTTTTGAAGTACCTAAAGAAACCAAAAACACTAAAGTAAAGAATCCTATACTGGGAACACTTATTGCCCAAGGACGTGGGATGTATGTACATTAAATCAAGGGTTTGCAAAAAAAAAACGTATATTATTCATGTGGTAACATTTGAACATAATTTTCGTGTTCAAGCAGGCTTGCTACCATCAGATAAGGTAAATGCTTTTATAGTATTTTTAAAATATTTTGCTTTATTATACACCATTTTATTTAGAACTAACAAAACCGTCAAGAAACCATGAAGCTAATAATAACATTATGTTTTTTCATTTCGATGCCATTTTTACTAAGTGTAACTGAAAATTCTGAAAAGTTTTTTGTAAGTTTTTTCATTTATTTACTGCGTCTTTTAGTGTATCTCAATTTTAAATGGTTTTCTAAATTATAGGGGCCTTTTAATATGCTGTTAACCAAGATCGATGTTTGTTCTGGACCTAAACCTAAAGACTGCACATCGTTCAAAGCAAATATAACCGGCAAGAACGCTGTATACATTGACCTCCAAGTATTGAAGACATGCTCCCCTGCAAGGGTAAGTTACATACCTACAAAAACATGAGTTCTGACTGGCTAACTGTACACTAATATTGCATAACAAAATTTACAAACAGCAATTGATAGTTCTGCAAACTGCTCATGAATATAATCAATTTTTTAAAGCTAATATGTTGAAAGAATTCATTTGCAATTAGTCAACAATTCCGAAACCCGATTTTGTTAAATAAAGATCTTGGAGGTACTCACGAGACCTTTGTCATTATTTCTGCATTTATAGGAGTAACATTGTATAAAACTCTGTTAGATTATATTTCAAGTCAAATGCTAAGATTTTGTATTTTCTCCGACAGGGAAAGATCCTGATATCAGCAAGCGGTAAACAACTGCCTAGACTCCAGATGAATAAGCCATGCGAACACATGTTCATCAAACCACTGTTTACGACGTTGTATAATCTTACGAAGAATTGTTTGATTTTAAAGGTAGCGAGACCAAAACTTTGAATCAAAAACTTTAAGCACCTGACCTACCATCTAATTCCGGAAAAAATCTAAGAAACCTTGTATAAGATTTTTGTTCGCTTAATAAAGGCAAAAAACGTGCTTCTGGGGAAAATAATTATACGCATTCATAAATACTATCAATGAATCAAGAATTTCACTTCTTGATTTTTTGTATTTATTTTTACGTAAGTACCTGCTATGGATGATGTAGCGTTTATAAAACGCATCACGGAATGATGAGGATCCGGGTTCGATTCCCGGCCATAGCTTTACTTTTGGATTTTTCTATGTTCTAATTTTCAGCATTCATAATTTTTCTTTTTACAGGGCGACTATTCCAAAAAAATTGACATAGGTCAGTTATTTGACAGCTACTTCGGCGGCAGTTTCTTCTACGGAAACGTTTCTGTTCGATCACATTTCTACAATGACGAGTGTAATTTCGTGTGCGTTGTCCTGAGTGTGATATTGAGTCCCAAATAAATAAATGAATTATTTTGTCACACCATTTTGATTTAACTCCTAATAGCACCAGTAAAACCTGTATTAATACAGGTTGATTGCTTCATGTCTAACTTAAAATCTATCCAGGAACGCCATAAACTTTTCAAGGTCATAAAAAATAGGTACTCAATTTTCTCAATCTTTTATTTTTAACTTTACTTCCGTTCCTGAGAAAATAGTACGGTCGGACAACGAGGCTATCCTAGGATTCCGTTTTTTCCTGTTTGCAATAAAAACAAATAATTATATACGGAACTCTAAAAAGTAAAACACTAGACAGAATCTGAAGTGTAAAGAATCCTGCACAAGGACATGGGATACAGTAAACCAGAGCTTTCTATAAAAAAAATATATAATACATTTAAGTAATTATTGATATTGATAACATTTGAACATAATTTTCGTGTTCAACAAGGCTTGCTGCTATCAGATACGGTATGCACGCATTTATTGTATTTTGAAACCATTTTGGTTTATTACACCATTTTGTTTGGATGTAACCGTCAAGACGCAATGAAGCTAACATTGTGTTTTCTCATTTTATTGTCATTTTCACTATGTTTACCAGAAAACGCCGATAAGTTTTTCGTAAGTTTATCATCTATTCAAACTATATCTCGTAATGTATCTCAATTTATTTTTTTCTAAATTAAAGGGACCATTTAATATGCTGCTAACCAACTTCGATGTATGTTCTGGACCTAAACCCAAAGACTGCTCATCGTTAAGAGCAAATATAACCAGCAAGAATGTGATATACATTGACTTTCAAGTTTTGAAGACATGCTCCCCAGCAAAGGTAAGTTAAGATTAAAGTTCTGACTGACTGATTCATCGATAAAGTAAAACTCCGAGCCTGCAGAGGTAAAAATTTTGTCTAAAAATTCTCTTAATAGTGTTCACAAAGACTAATTTAAGGGTTCTACAAGCTGCTTTTATAAAAGGTAAAAAAAAAAACAGAGACTTAAGTTGAAAAAACTCATTTGCAATTAATTTGTCAACTATTTCAAAGCTGATCCGAAAGCCTTCTAGCGAGATCTTTCTCTCTGCTTGTTCTACAGAATCCCTGTAAACTTTGTTAAATACCCCTTGTCTTATTGTGATGTACAATGTTGTGAAATCAAGAGTTTGTATTTTGCTCCAATAGGGGAAGATCATGACGACAGCAAACGGGAAACAACTGACACGATTCCAAATGAACAAACCATGCAATCACATGTTTCTCAAACCAATGTTTACAACGTTGTTTAATCTTACGGAGAACTGTTTGATTTTAAAGGTAAACATAATTCTGTAAAGCACCGTTGGACAGAAAATTTGGTTAACGTTCTCGGTCGTATTACATTGCGGTACTAGGTTGACGACTTCTATCCCATTCGCATTACTGCCCGGCAATCTAATGAAACTTGCAAGGTTTTTATTTATTGGTATTAAATTAAATTCGTATACTGATTAATTTGGGTTCTGGGGTGAAATAATTCCAAGAGTAAAACTAATCAATAGAGATTCACTTAGCTCAGTGAAAATCTCAAGTAAGTATAGTAGGCGGCAAATAAGTCAAACGTGGAGGGGATAAGCGCAGTATGAAAATGATGTTGTTTTTCATACTGCACATATCCCCTACACGTTTTACTTATTTGCCGCCTACTATATCACATATTTAAAGGGACACTAAGTTTCATTCAATGTATCTCCATCACTGATATGGCGATCTCTTCATGTCTTGTATCCGCCATAAGATAATTTCAACTTAAAGCCCAAGTGTAAATACTATTCGCTCAATAAAGACACAGAAAACATGCTTTTATGGAACATGATTTCCACACGCATTTATATTATTTATACTTGTATTTTTTTACAGGGTGACTATTCCAAAAAAATTGACATAGGTCAGTTATTTGACAGCTACTTCGCCGGCAGTTTCTTCTACGGAAACGTTTCTTTTCGATCACATTTCTACAATGACGAGTGTAATTTCGCGTGTGTTTTCCTAAAAGTGATATTGAGTCCCAAATAAATTATTATTTTATGCCACATTGATTTTACACTTTATAACTCCAATAAACCTAGCTTTATTGATGCAGTTGTATGTTTGCTTTATAAATAAGTAAAAATTTACCTAAGAACTCTAAAAACTCTTAAAAAATCATAAAAAATAAAATATACCTACATTTATAATCTTTTATTTTTGACTTAACCTCGTCGATGTTTGTTATATTCACACAAAAACGAACGCTTTGCAATGGCGGCTAAGAAGTGTTAACTTTTTCACGCCAAACTACGAACGTGTGTGGATTTGTAATTATTATTTATATTTTTACCTCGTATACTCTAATCAACAATCAGCATTACAGATGACATCACAATAAATTTCGGATTGGTCGGCTATTGTGCGCTAAACTTAAAATAAAAAATAATAAATATAGAAAATATGTTTTCGAAAATTTACTGACCCGATTTAGGGCCCATATTACAAGCTGTGCTTAGTTTGGGACTAGGTCAATTGGTGTCAATTGTCCAAGATATTTATTTATTTATTTTACTAGCTTTTGCCCGCGACTTCGTCTGCGTAGAATTAGTATTTTGGGTAGCTTATTCTTAGTGGTAGGCAGACATTCGATTAGAGCACAAATTAAATATATTACCCTTAGGGTATTATTGCATCTTCGTAGTAAATTTCACTCCCCTATTCACATCTTTGACAATTTCTGCAGTCAAAAACTATTCTATTCCCTTCCCCGGGACCATAACAATATCCATCCCAAATTTCGTTTAAGTCGATTCATCGGCTTAAGCGCGAAAAAGGCAAAAGACAGACGCACTTTTACATAAGGGGAGGCCTTTGCCCAGCAGTGGGACACTCAATTAGGCTACTATAAAAAAAACATACATCAAGTAAGTACCTAGTTAATTTTAAGATTTTTTAGTTTTCTAAGTAACTTTAACGCCATTTCATGAAATGGCATGCCCTAAAGATATGAAAAAAAGGTTCCTTCAAACGATAGGTACTACCCGACCATATTAATTATCAACCCAATTTTGCCTGTGGAGAGCCACAGGTCTTCTTTAAACTGCTGAAACACATATTATTTAATTTTTTGTCTTATTAAACGTCTAAAAATAAAGTTCCTCCGTTTCTCAAGGTCAATTTTATCTCTGTACCAAATTTCATAAAATCGGTTCAGTGGTGGCATGAAAGCGTAACAGACAGACAAAAAAAGAATTTCCTTTCGCATTGATAAATATTAGTAGAGATAGGGATTATTATAAAACTTTTTTTTGTAAAAACCGGCTAATTGCGAGTCGGACTCTCGCACCGAGGGTTCCGTATATATTCGGCAAGTGAATACGATATCCAGTGTTAGCAGAGCCCTGCTCCTAAGCAAAATGTAAGCAGTGTGAGGTAATTTTATATTGGATTCTTACACAGGCAGACATAAAAAAAATATTTTTGATTTTATTTAATTTGTGTTGTGCTATATGACCCACCATCAAACAAAATTTCAAATTTCTAAGACAACTGGAAGTACCTACCTACCCAATATTTTTTGAGAGCACGGCGATTTGTATGGAAACACCCTTTCTAATGGCTGTAGGTATGTACATTGTGATTGTATAGATTTAAGGGTTAATCTTTCCACAACTCTAAGGGACCGCAGATCTAAGTATCGGTTATTAATTTCAACTTTATACATATACGCGATCCCGAGGAAAAGGAACTTTACAGACAGAACGACAGACGAACAGACGGACAACTAAGTGATCCTGGGTTCCTTTTTTCCTTTAAGGAACCTTGAAAATAGATACTTCCTAGGTACATAACAAATTAAAGATAAAAATATACAAATAATTCTCGAGTCTTGGATGCTTAATATTATTATGTATTTAGTATTTTTTTTTATCATTCTACTCAAGTAATTTTATTTTATTTCAAAAAAAATTTTTTTTACAAAAAAACAAATTAAACTAAGATTAAATTAAAAACTAAACTTAAACTAACTATAAAAAGCTATAAGTTATAAAAAGAACACCCCGTCCAGCCCTGCTGGCTGTGGCAGGGTTCCCAGGACGCTAGCGGCATTACCCCTTTGGACCGCAAGTGCGATCCGCTGGGATAAATACACGCCAGCTCTTGGGTCCCCTGAGGCGTCGACCAACCGGGACGACAGGGCCTTTATAAAGGTTTTCGTGTAATAATTTAATTCATATGGCGTAGCGACATCTATTAACGAATAGCGGAACTAATTAACCCATAGTAAATTTTATTATTATTCTGTTGCTTAGTGTTATTATAACAAATTACATGTACTACATTTTTGAACTCAGGACTTCTTCCTCTTTCATTTGGTATCCCAATAAATAACGTATCAAAAAATATTTTTGGTGGACCCCTCTTTTTCTCTTGAATCTCGACTTCTAGGTGGAATTTCGAAAAAAACGCGACATGGGAGTTTAAGTTAGACCTCCAGCAATAAAATAAAAAAAACCGCATTCAGTTTGGTACAGTATTTTTTGCGTAGCGCGGTAACAAACATACAGACAGACAGACAGACAGACAAAAATTCTAAAAATTGTATTTTTGGCTTCTATGTCGCTTATAGAGGGCCCTTACTTTATTTTTTCTTTAATATCTCTTATGTACAGACATCGACCTGTTACAATTTTATTATATGTATAGAAGATTGAGGCATAAAAGTATTGTGTAGGTACTTGAATCACCATTTTGAATTTACGACCATCTCCAATATTGGTAATTGGATATTACGACAAATAAATAGTAATCAAACGTACTTAGTAATATTAGTTTTTTGAAACAAAGCCCTCTGATCAAGAGTAGTGTTTTAACAAAACCCTGTTTGGCTGTAAGTATATTACTTCCGGTCTATAGCGGACTCTATTAGGTTATATTGGAAATATACCGTGGTTAACCAAGCTCACAGCGATCAGATAAGACTAATGAAATATTCTTGTTTGTGTTGTTTTCATTGCGCAATATTATTTACGTAGTTTATTACAACTCATCACCATGCCGAAGGCAGTCACATTTTGGCTGATTTTTTCAGCCTCCTTTTTGTCAGTTTTTACCGAAAAAACATACGTAAGTATGGATCCAGGATCCAGGTACTTATCGTTTTCACCTCGCTAATATCCGTCAAGTAAATCTACGCTAACTATGTCGCTGGTCGCAGTAATACGTTCCAATTTATTTCTAATCTTAATTAATCAATTTTTGATATCCAAATTTTAGATTCGATTAACAAAATGAATTAGTAATTACAGTATTGCCTATTACAGGGACCTTTCAACATGGAGCTGAAAAACTTCGATGTGTGTACCGGACCTAAAACAAAAGACTGCGCAATTTTCAAAGTGAATGTAGTCGGAAAGAACATTATAGACGTAAACGTTCAAGTGATTGAAAAATGCTCTCCATCAAAGGTACCTAATACCTCTACATACTTCATCACTTCTATAATACTACCTGTAAGGGTGCTATAATTATATAAGGCAACTTAGCAGTCGACATTGCTCACTAAGTATATTTCACACCTATAATGTCAGGGACTAACCCTACTATACTGACGAGCAAAAATAACGGGTTACTTTTCGAACAAATTTGTATGGAAAGCGATCCGTTATTTTTGCTAGTCAGTATATATTTTGTATCGATAGTGCAGCCCATTTTGAACTGAGTATTTCTACGTTGTTTTAAAATGAAAACCATTGGCTCAAAACTGATGAAATACAACCGCTTGTTATTAGATACAAATGAATCAAGAATGTTACTTCTTGTTTTTTTTTAAACTTTATCTTTACAGTTTTACCCGTTAGAAATTAAATTTTAGATTAAAAATAATAATTACTTAAATGTATTTTTTTTAAACTTCCAGGGGAAAATTGTCGCACTGAAAAACAGTAAATCGTTGTTGAGATTACACATGAACAAACCTTGTGAACACCTTTTCTTGAGGCCCTTGTTTACAGCCATATTCAATGCCACAGAAAACTGCGAAATTTTGAAGGTGCGGCACTAAACAAATACCTACCATAAATTTTTACAACGTTATGATGACTGTGTGGTCCTTTAGTAGGATCAAAGTGCTCGTAGTATGTAGATTTCCACGCATCGCGATCGTGTGCTATGGCATCCAGAGGCATTATTGTCTATCGCACGAATCATAATCTCATCCACTATTTCCTTCTGGCAAATGTTAACGGTTGAGTATAGAAAGAGATGGTGAATGTATTAGACAATAAAGCCACAGGTCTTAGTTGGAACCGATTGAAAACTCTTTCTTGATCGACCAAATGTCTCCATTTGGTTCGCAATTCCTGCCAACCGAATGACTGGCATGTCTTAAAACTGTATTTTCTAGATATTGGCGGAGTGGCGAAAGTTAACAGACTTTAAAGGCTTATGTGGGATCAGAATGGGTTTATTTTTACAAAGTCCTTTATTTCCACTTAATTTAATTTTCATTACTTTTTCCAGGGTACCTATTCAATGAAAGTGGACCTGGGACAGTTATTTAACAGCTACGCACGCGGAAAGTTTGTATATGGTAACAATACATATAAAACAGTTCTTTACAGTGACAAATGTAACTTTTCATGTGCTAGCTTCACGGTCGAAATGACCCCAAAATAACTCCTTATTTTTTATTTTTTTAACATTGTTACACATCTTTATTAATAAAGGGTTATGTGAAAAAAGTAAACATTTAAATTTACTTATTTGTTTTCTAATAGGTACGAGTACGCTTACTTTAATTTCCTTCACTTTTGTCTTTTAATCCTTTGCTAATTGTCCTTTCCTGTAAAGAAAGCTTGTAATAAATGTGTACAACATACTTAATATACTTAATATAGATAAATACATACTTAAATAGATAACAATATTAAACATCCAAGACTCCAAAACAAACATTCATACATATGATATAAACATATGTGTATATGTATTTTTGATACAAATATCTGCCCTGACCGGAGATCGAACCCTATGCTTCATAGTCAGGTTCTCTAACCACTAGGCTATCCGGTCGTATTATATTATCGGGGTAAATTCGCTTTCTCTTCGTTTTAATTAGTCTACCCATGTTTGCTAGTACTACGGAGCTTTTATTCACTTATTCGAACTAATCATACAATGTACCTAGCATTATAAAACCATGTTTAACCAGGCTTGCTACAATCAGATACGGTAAACGCTCGTGATTTACAATGAGTATTAGAAGTATTATGATTACACGACTCAATTTGTACCATTATTTACATCGGTGAACTACAATGCTGATGCGAGTTACGGTTTTTGTCGTTATTTTAACATCATTTTTCATAAATTCAGCTGATATAAGTTATGTAAGTCACCAAAGCCTATTCGATTCTAGTGACGATTTCCTCTTTTCGTATTTTCCTTCTCTGTTAAATTCCTGATTTTCTTAAGTATCAGAGATCTGATGCCATCTCTGTCTGTTTCATAGTAGTAAATAGAGATCGCACCATAGATGGAACACGATATATAATTTTTTCACGAAGTACCTACGTTGTTTAAAGGGACCATTTAACATGGAGTTGAATTCCTTCGATGTATGCACCGGACCCAAAAGTAAAGACTGTACTGTTTTCAAAGCAAATATAACAGGGAAGAACATTATTTATATGCACTTCGAGGTTATAACTAGCTGCTCACCATCTAAGGTAAAAAATAAAAATAAAAACAATGACTATTGTTGGAAACAGGGGCCTTACCATGACGTCTTAATGCAATTCAATTCCAGCTGTCATTTTTTTATTGATCTGACAGCGAGTGAACCTAAACTGAATCTGAATTGAATCATATTAAGACGTCATGGTAACCCCCCAGATATTACTTTGGGTTTTAGAATGGACTCTCCTCTCTGTGTGTGGTATTCTTTAGACGGCACCAGCACATGGGTTGTTTTTTTGCATGAGGTGTAGATCTAAGATCACACAAGTCCATCGATTACATTGTCAGTTAAGAGGCTGACAACAACTAATTTTGTTGAAATTGATGTTATTTAAACACTTTTTTAAGAAAAACTGCACACAAAAAAATACAAAAAAAATAATAATGTTAATTTTCATCATATTTCAAACACGCTAGATGGGCTCGATACATAATTGAACAAAATCGGCTCGATAGAAAGTAATTGCAAAGATTGGTCTAAAAATCACCATTAAACGGTTCTATGTCTTTATTTTTTCGACGTATGGGTCTGCAATTAAAAACATAAAGTCAACATATTCATACCTAAACGGCTAACGAGTCATATTTCACAAATAATCCATACTTTTGTTTATTTCTTATGATTTGTGTCTTATTTGCAAGATTTTAGACGCGCGCCAAGCTGCCGGAATAGTTTCTTCTCTTTCACTAACAGACACATGATTCGTATGTGTGAAGAGTGGCGCTGCTCCAGGTCATTTGCTGTTGACAGCGCCTTAAGTGCGACCAAACCGCCGCGTATACGCAGTGACGTGCCGTATGCGTCACGTTTTCTCACCGTTTCTTCATACATTTTGTTGCGATTCCGTAACGTCACCGTTTTTTAAGCGGCGGTGTGGTCGCACCCTAACTCTCTTCCCGTGTCTCATGCTCACTTAAGTGCATAATCATTACAATCAAGCAAATAAAGATAAAAGGTGAACGACGCCAGTAGCTATAATATACAAGTCAAATGGTGGACAACAATTACAGTGCGTAAACTGTTACGTTGCAAACATCAGGCCATACAATGGTTACACCACCTACACGACGGTGTAGTACGGTACCACTACGGTGAAAGAAATTGAATTGCAAACCACTGTGGAACCTTTTCACTGCAAACGTCATAATGACTAATCATACACAGAAATTATTGCGAAATTATATGACGAAAGGTTTCACAGAGGTATTTTATGTAATACAGTTTCTTAAACCGTACACAATTTCTGGGTAGACTTTCCTGAACGTTACAATCTCATCGTCGTCAAATCTAGGGTGAATGAGCACTTGTTGAACGCAAATTAAAAAAACACTAAAAAAAGACTGTACTTAATTATTTTCCAACTGCAGGGTAAAATAGTAGTATCATCCAACGGGAAAGAGCTGACGAGATTACAGATGAACAAGCCGTGCGAGCACATGTTTCTTAGACCCTTGTTTACAAGTCTTTACAATGCCACAAAAAATTGCATAATTTTGAAGGTAAGAACTCTAATACACTGACCAGCAAAAATAACGGGTCACTTTTCATACAAAGTTCTATGAAAAGTGACCCGTTACTTTTGCTCGTGAGTGTAGTTTTAACTGATTCACGGTTACCTATAACATTGGACATATTTTCTACGGGACCTAGACCGCAATCACCTTTAATGAGATCCCGGGAGTAGATACCTGTGATCATGATGCATGCAACTGCGTTGAAATATCAGGGGCCTTACCATGACGTCTTAATGCGATTAAATTCGGAACCAAAGTTGGATCGATCGCTGTCAGATCCATACTAGAAATGTCAAAAATGACAGCTAAAGAATCGGAATTGGAACGCGTTAAAACATCATCGTTAGGCCCCAGGTAATAAGTTGTTGCTTCGCCCTAGCAGGGTCAAATGTAGCACTTTTTTTCACATTCATGCAAAACTAATGGAAATACATCATTGTCGATAGCACCAGTATTGATTATGTTTCATCATATCAGCCGAAAGACGTCCACTGCTGGACATATGCCTCCCCCAAGGCTCTCCACTCGGACCGGTCCTGTGCCTTCCGCATCCACCGCGATCCCGCGATCCTGATCAGGTCGTCGCTCCATCTTGTTGGAGGCCTACCGACAGCTCGTCTCCCGGTCCGCGGACGCCATAATTATGTTTAAACAAGTGCAAATACTTTGCGTTAAACAATATTTGAATAAAGTGAAAACTGTACCAAATTTAAGTATACTTATAAATCTTATAATCAAACGTGCAGATGTGTTAAAAAGAAAAGAGCCTGTGACGTTTTGTCAACATTAGAACTACAACAGTGTGTTAATAATGTAGTAATAGTAGATTGATAAACTAGGGTTGAAATATACCCATTTCACCTGAGATATTTCTGGCACCCGAACGAAGTGAGGGCGCCAATAGTTCGAGGGTGAAATGGGTAATTTCATCCGAGTTGAACACTCTACTTTTCATTTCGAATATGAGGAAATTAAAATTTCACTAACGTCGCATTGTCGCATTTAATATTTGTTACGTTTGTCATTCTCTTCCCGCTCTTTTTTCTATTGCGCGATTTACGCGCATTGCGCATTTCTTCTGCGCACCAATGGCGGCCGGCTAGTTTTTTTTTAAACTTGCAGACACGGAGGTCGCTATCAATTAATTGTCGACTTAAATAATATTTCAAGCTAAAAAAAATTACCGAACGTAATAATTTCTACTAATTCTCGTTGTATACGCTTGCATAAGCTTATATAGCGGGAATGTTATTTTAAGATTATTTTACCTTTTACAATTAAAAAGGAACTATTAGTATAGATTATTATTTTAAACATAAATATTACATGGCTGTATACATATTTCCATTGCAATGTACCTCATTTGGATTAGCTAGAAAAAAAAAATACTTTCAACCCAAGGGTCGCGATGAGTCACTTTCAACCCTATATCCAGATAATCAATGACCTACTTTCAGAGTATGAGAGATGAAAAATAAATATCTTACTCATCAATCTCATCATATAGGGTACTCAGATAATGTCCATAGGTGGAAGATCCTACTTAAAATCTCTCATGCATCTTGCATATTTTACGGCCTTGATTAAATGATTAATAATTTGTAATACTTTATTTCAGGGTGACTATTCAAGAAAAGTGGATATGGGGCAGATATTGCACAACTATTTTGGTTCGAACTTTTTCTACGGAAATATTTCCTTTCGTTCACATCTCTACAGTAACGACTGCAATTTTTCTTGTGTAGCTCTACAAGTCACAATGAGTCCCAAATAAACGCTAACCCTTTTTGATGATGAAAAAGCGTTGTCTGTGTCTGGCTAATAATATAAGGTAATGTCAAAGTTAGAGAAAAACCCAACTCTAACTAAAAGGTCTAAAATTTACAGTATCGACAATATTTATAATCGTGATGATTAATTATTTTTTGTATGTTAAAAACAGACAAAACATATTTTTTGTATAACAGTATCCTTAGTGTAAGTTTTCTATAGCAAAACACCGTCTCGATCACGTTTACATTAAACTGTCAAAATACTATGAGAACTGGGGCCTTACCATGATGTCCTAATTCTGACTCAGTTCAAGTTTTAGCTGTCACTTTTAGTATGAATCTGACAGCGAACGAACCTAAATAGAATCGCATTAAGACGTCATGGTAAGGCCCCTGTTTGTTGCCGTTTAGGTCCGCTAGCGGCGCTGTCAATCATCCCATAGTAATTGTGACGATTATGCTAACGCGTCCGATACGTTTTCCGTGTCAATAACTTACACTAGAGGCTGCCATTATTGTCTAACGTGTTCACAGTCACAGTCGCATTCGGGCAACGTTTTCCTTAGCCTAACAGTACTGTAACTTTTTATGAACAAGGGGGTTCAAGCTATGGAAAGGACTTTTATTTTTCCCAAAATCTTTATGTTTACGTTGTATCAAGTGCTGTAAAATATACATTACATTATACAAATGTATCTCGTCTACCTATAAAAGTACATAATCGTGATGAATTGAATAATTTCGTTATAAACTGAAAACCGCTGCATTTGAGAATAGTTCCTTATTGTCGAGTACTTATCGTAGGATTTTGCTTCCTAAGCATTGTTCAGAATCACATTAAATTACGTACAAGCTTGATTTTATTGGACCGGTACACCCTAGAAAATAAAAGCTGTCTAATATATTTGATAATCCTATCCTAATTTCTACTAATATTATAAATGCGAAAGTGTGACGTGACGATGTGAGGGAGTGAGTGTGTATGTTTGTTCCTTCTTCACGCTGAAACGAATAAACGGGTTTGGATAAAATTTGGAAAGAAGATAGCTGGTACTCTTGATTAAATCATAGGCTACTGTTTATCCCGGAATGGTCGTAGCTGCCTACACTCGCAACGTAAATACTTATTGCAGAATATACTATCAACATCAGTTCTTTAATCTAATTCTACGCGGACGAAGTGGCGGGCAGAAGCTAGTAGAGTAAGGAATAAGGGGGATTTATACTTTCTGGAACTAAGTCTCTCCTTCTCTGTCGTTTCCTCATGACTGAGGGTCGTGACCATGCGAGGTCGTTGCGGCGCACCAGCTCTCTTCTGGCAGCACGGTTCTCGGCCATCCGGATGGAAGTCTGCAAGTTGCATTTGCATACTTCCTTCACCGCATCAGTCCATCGGGTTGGAGATCTTCCACGACTCCTCTTTCCTTCCACGTGACCAACTACAATGAGTTTCTCTAGGTTGTCAGGTTTACGTCTGGCCACGTGTCCGAAGTATTGGAGAAGTCGTTGCATACAGGTAATGGAAAGGCGGTGCTTCATTTCTAATTCAGCAAGGATTGATGCATTTGTACGGCGCGCTGTCCATGGGATACCTAACATCTTGCGCCAGCACCACATTTCGAATGCGTCAATCCTGCTCCGTATTCTCGCCTTTAATGTCAAGATTTCCGCAGCGTACAGAAAAATAGAGAAGATCAGGGCACGTATCAGTTTAACTTTCGTTTCCTTGCTGACTCCTCTATTTCTCCATATTTTCTCAATCCGCTTTACCGCAGTCTTAGCAGTTTGGGCTCTTCTAACCACCTCTTTCCCACAATCGCCATCCGTGGTTATCAAAGATCCAAGGTACACGAAACTCTGTACGAACTAAGTAAGTAGCTATAAATTTTATATTCAGCAAACATGTTCCTTTCCGTGCACTGAAAGAGATTTTTCAAAACTCGCTCAGGATATTTCTGGGCAATTTCAATTATTTATTATTTATTCATGAACTTTCGACACGTTTAGTGCTGGCCACAGGTGACCCAAGGGCTGGCGCTTACCTCTCTCAAAGGCTAGGAATAGCAGTTCAGAGAGGCAATGCGGCCAGCGTCTTGGGGTCGATGCCTGTGACGGAAAAATTTGACGACATATTTACTTAATAGTTTTATAACTAGTAGTGGTTTTAGTTTTAGTATTAGTCTGTTTTAAAATATTGCTGTGTTTATTTAATTGTTTATGTATAGTAATTATTTAACAAGGTAATGTTCAAATTATTTAACCATGGTCTTGTTCAGCCAAGCTTGTCATCTGATAAGGTAATCGCTTCTAAATCCCAATGGCTTTTAAATTTATTCTAACGGCGCAAAAATGATTTAAGAGCATTGAGTGCGCTTATTTTTCGTGCCACGGTATCATGTTGCAGCAAATTTTATTTTGTTTTATTATTTCACTGGTCGCTTCGCATGGATCACCGAATTTAAAATATGTAATAATTTGTGTTTTTTTTTTAATAATTAACATGCGAAAAGAAATTACATACTTAATACTCATTCTTATCACTACTTAATTCGTACCTAACGGAGTCCTCCTACTTGCTGTTTATTCTGTTTTTATAGGGACCATTCGATATGCAACTTAACTCCTTCGAGGTCTGTTCTGGACCAAAGAATAAAGACTGCACTACTTTTAAAGCGGAAATAACCGGGAAAAACATTATTTTCATGGACTTTAAAGTTACAACAAACTGCTCTCCGACAAAGGTAAGCAAATTCTTTTTATTCCTGTAAAAATTCCTTAAATACACCGGGAAGAGAAACTATTTGTTCAGATGTATAAAAATGACATCATTATATATATACGTATTTTCCAATTGGCAGGGTAAAATAGTGGTGTCATCAAACGGAAAAGAACTGACGCGATTACAGATGAACAAGCCGTGCGAGCATGTTTTTCTAAGACCCCTATTTACAACACTATTCAACGCTACAAAAAACTGCATTGTATTAAAGGTAACATAAATGCAATTTGAAAAATTTGTGCTAAGATTATACTAACGAAAATAAAAAACGAAGTACTTATAGTAACGAAATGTGACAGTGTTAAAAATGCAATAAAAATAAATCTTACTAAACCAAGATGATGGAATCTTTAATACCTAATAACAACTTCCACATTTTACGGCATTGCGTAAATGATCAGTAATTATTTTGTTTCAGGGCGACTATTCTAAAAAACTGGATTTAGGGCAGATATTTGACAACTATTTTGGTGGAAACTTTTTCTACGGCAACATATCGTTCCGTTCACATCTTTATAGCAATGATTGCAATTTTTCGTGTACAATCTTACAGGTCACGATGTCACCAAAATAATTAAATATTATTGAGATAATTACGCTTATTAAATAAAAATACAAAATGCGCAAAATTGTATTCTAACTGTTTCTCCTTCATCCACAAAGTTATAAAATATGGAGACACGCTAGAGCTACCGCCAAGTCTAGCAAAACAAATGCACGGCAGTAACATCCTCGTTTTCTCAAAGCCATTGGGGCTATTTTCAACTTCCTGTACTTTTGTACTGGCAAAAGCTAGAACCCCGGGTTTTTAGTGGTGAGACATATGGCCTTATTAGGCTTATTATTTATTTATTTATCGTATGGCGGTTACACACTAGTTACAAAATATAAACTAAAAACTAAAATGAAATCAAATCAAAAGGGTCTGGCCGGAAGCTAATAGTAAAATCGCCCCTGGCTGTATTTGAAACATTGTTATGCACGTTTGTTTGTTTTATTATAAGATATAATTTTACTGAATATTAAGACTTAAATGCTTACGGTTAGCGAAAAAATAAAAAA
Source organism: Pandemis heparana (assembly GCA_963854515.1). Lineage (NCBI taxonomy): Eukaryota > Metazoa > Arthropoda > Insecta > Lepidoptera > Tortricidae > Pandemis > Pandemis heparana. Next base: position 6,598,284 of record OY978016.1, on the reverse strand, counting down.
AATAAAAATTCAGTTTTTATTTTTTTTTAGCCAAACTACGTTACCGATTAACTTGCCCTTTGGATATTTCTTACATATATTTAAGATACATTTATGGAAAAAAAAAAAGTTCTAGCGTTTTTTAAAGTACACAATTTTGGCTGTTTTAGTTTTTCTTTTTTTTTTTTACTTGCAAGTTAGCGACACCTACCATATTTTGATATAATATGCGCAATTTTATATTCTATTACATATATTTTTTTCAAAATTATTCATTTGGATCAACAAAGTGAAAAAAAATTTTTTGTTTAAAAGGGTGGAAAAAAGTTCTTCCATATTGTTCAATCGTTCAAACATTCGTTCATAGTGTTAGTAATAATTATCTTATTAGCTATGTTAGTAACATGAAATAAAAATAGAAAATACGAATAAATCAGAAAAAAATAGATTTAAATTGATTATTTAAAAAAATATATTTTGTAGTTTTTTTTTTTTTTTTTTTTCGAATGGACTTTGCTGTTAGCCTCAGACGGCTTTTACAGCTTACCGGAGAGAGGGCGAGCTGCCAGACGGGCAGCTCAGCAAAAGGGTAGTTTTACTTAGCTGCCAAAGGGTGCTCCTATTGAGCCGACCTCGGACTTTGGACGCTAAGGAGTCATGCAAGCAATTGGATTTTGTTTTGTAGTTGCAATTTTTTACTTATTTTGAAAAATCAAAAATAATTCATAACAATAAAAAAAAAAAAAAAAATAATAAAAAAAAATTCTTATTCTTATTCTTATTCTTATTCTTATTCTTATTCAATAATAATAATAATATAGCCCTTTTTATTTCGGATTCACTACAATTTCAGTAGACCAGGTAAGTATTTTTTTTTTTCAAAAATTCAAATTATTTTTTTGTAAGAATACAGTATATACAGGGTGTATAAGATACCCCCTAACAATAATCCACTGGGGTATATAACCATAGCTATAGAAGCTAAAAAAATATTAAAAAAAAAATTGTAGTAATTTTTTTTTCTATAGGAATGGTAGTATTAACTGTAAATACTGTAATCATTGCTATAGAAAATATATATATTTTTTTTTTATAACTCCAATTTTTTTTTTTTAGCTTCTATAGCTATGGTTATATACCCCAGTGGATTATTGTTAGGGGGTGTCTTATACACCCTGTATACATTATACTGTATTCTTACAAAAAAATAATTTGAATTTTTGAAAACAAAATACTTACCTGGTCTACTGAAATTGTAGTGAATCCAAAATAAATTATTATTATTATAGTTATGAATTATTTTTGATTTTTCAAAATAAGCAATAAATTGCAACTACAAAATATATTTTTTTAAATTATCAATATAAATCATTTTTTTTCTGATTTATCCGTATTTTCTGTTTTTATTTCATGTTACTAACATAGCTAATAAGATAATTGTTACTAACACTATGAACGAATGTTTGAACGATTGAACAATATGGAAGAACTTTTTTCCGCCCTTATAAACAAAAAATTTTTTTTCACTTTGTTGATCCAAATGAATAATTTTGAAAAAAATATATGTAATAGAATATAAAATTAAGCATATTATATCAAAATATGGTAGGTGTCGCTAACTTGCAAGTAAAAAAAAAAAAAAAAGGAAAACTAAAACAGCCAAAATTGTGTACTTTAAAAAACGCTAGAACTTTTTTTTTTCATAAATGTATCTTAAATATGTGTACAAAATATCCAAACGGCAAGTTAATCGGTAACGTAGTTTGGCTAAAAAAAAAAAAAACTGAATTTTTATTTTTTTTATTTTTTCGCTAACCGTAAGCATTTAAGTCTTAATATTCAGTAAAATTATATCTTATAATAAAACAAACAATCGTGCATAACAATATTTCAAATACAGCCAGGGGCGATTTTACTATTACCTTCCGGCCAGACCCTTTACAATTCCGCAGATACAAGCTCGCCTCCTCTGTCAAGTGTTTAAAGTCCTCAGCTGGCCCGTCATATATGGTGATGGGGCACTCGAACACCATGTGGTGTATGGTTTGTTTTTGGTCTCCACACTCGCACGCTGCCGACCCACACCATCCCCTCTTATGCCAGAAGTATGTGCAGTTTCCGACCCCAGTTCTAAGGCGATTCGGTCTACACCACTTAATTCGTACCTAAGGCTTATTATTATTTGACTTAGATATATTTTCAATAACATCCAATTAAAACATGTAGTTGAATTATGATACGTCGGAGTTTCTTAGTTGTATCACTGACACACTCACTGACTCACGATCATCATAATTCTAAGATACCTACTTCTAGCAGACCAACAAGCTACATTTGAAACATACTTAATTAGTTTTCAAGCTATTAGGTAAGTAATTAAACACCTATATAATAGTGCAATTTCAGTCACGTTTCAAAGATAGACGGTTCTCTATTGATTTGCCGAAAATTTCATTGCCGAATTTCACTTCCCAACCAACGTTTGGCCGAATTTCATTTTGCCGAATCATCATATGGCAACTTGTTAAAATGATTAGTTTCATTTCCCAACCTCACGATTGCCAACTCAACGTTTGTTTTTTTTTTACATGGACACTTATTATTAAAATGTCATTTTTTTATATAGCCAAATGGTACCACATAACCATTAAAAAAATAAGACATTCTAAGGTAAAATAAAGACTGTTTATAAATTAAAATAAACATGTTCGCGGCTAAGGGGTGGCCCAAGGGCCACCCCGCCGCACCTAAACCTAAATTAATCCAAATTAATCATAAGACTTTTTCGGCCTAGTGTGCATTTGCCATGTGAAAGATATTCCAAAGTTCAAAATCAAAATGATATTCGTCTTTATGAAAATTCGGCCAAATGAGAGGTTGGCATACAAAAATTTGCCAGTTGTCAGTTGTCAAAGTGAATATTCGGTGAAACGTTGGTTGCCAAATAAAATTCGATCAAAAAAATTCAGCGAAAAGGCAGAACACCTAGTAAATATAATCAAATATAATCTTATTTTAAAAAGTCTAAGAAATATGTTAATAGGCACGAAACACTAAACAAACTTTGCTGCCGAGCGAAACACACAATTTTTCACCTCACTACAGCGAGAAAAATGGTGGATGGAAGAATTTCAAATTTCTAATTACTTGAGTATATGAGTAGGTAGTGAGGTGGTGGTGGTCGTGGTGGTCGTGGTGGAATGGTGGTCAGCGCGGCGTTCGAATTTCAAAAACCTTTTCCACCCAAGAGGGGAAAAAGCACTTTTCCACGCAGATTTTTAAGGAGAAAGACAGCCCTTTCGAGCAAGTGAGGTGAAAATAACTATTTGTGTATTCGCTTATGTGTACCTATCCCGCGGGAACTATGCGATTTTCCGGGATAAAAACTATGCTTTGTCCTACCTCGAAACTGAAACTATTCAGTAGTTCAGTGGTATGAGCGTGAAGAGGTAATAGATAGACAGACAAAGTTTCGCAAGAATAATTATTATTGTGTAAAGCGCGAGAGCTATGTTGCACACGAGATAGACTACCTGTCTTTTTCTTACTGTTTGTTCTAGAAAGAGACGCATAGTCCTATCTCGCGCGCTCTCGTGCTAGCCGTACTGAAGGATGTGAAACCTAGCAGCTCAGGCAAATCACAGCCCATGCAAAGCCGTAAAGAATCGTCTTCGAGCGGCGTTCCTTAAAACAACAAATATACAACAAAACAAATACTCTAACAAACTAAAATATAACGAACTTAAAATTTAACTCCAAGAGAAAACATTAATCTATAGTAAATATAATAAAGCTCTAGTATTTTGCGAACTGACAGAATTGACATCGAAGTATCTTGGAAACAACCACTGTAAACTTTCCTTGTTAGGTTTACTTGTTTATTAGGCCTACGGTATGTGTAGACATCGCATCGGTTTATCAGACACAGTAAGCGTTCTCTCCCAGACACACATCCACACAAATCACGTCTAATATCATGGATGGGGTAGACATAGCCTAAGGTAACAAGACCTAAAGGCCACGTTTGATGATTGACACGGCCATGATTGTGTATTCGAAACAATGACTATAATCGTCTCGTCTGTAATAGACGCAAAAATGTATTAATCATCTACAGCGTTCAAATATGTAAATAGGCGTTCATTCGAAATATTATAGACGGGATATGAACCGCGATTACCTTTATTGAGCTCCTGATATTTCGACGCAGTTGCATGCATCATGTCTATAGGTACCTATGATTATTTCTAATCTCGGACCTTTTAGCCAGTCACACAAAGGTAAACGTGACCATTTTAAATAGATATACATATATCTCCAAAAAGTATGACGTCATTTTTTCCCTTGATTGGATCATCAACTCGACACATGATAGATCTAAATAATTAATAATTATCTAATCGCTCATGTTACTAAATTAATAATAATGATTACTTTACACTTTGAGAAAAAAAACAAAGGGAGTAAAAATGTGACAATAATTGGATAGAATTTTTAAGTTTTTCTAATATTTTCCTGTTGAATAGTTAAGATCACGAAAAGAGTATCTAACTTTAATAATCTGGAATTTAGTGTACTCGTATACCTATTCAAAAAAATGTTTTTAATGTTACAACAATTGACTTAATGTTACATTCATGAACTTATTCAAGTGGATGGTATCACCTTGCGTGTCATAAATATGTATTAATTTTAATTTCTTTTCAAAGTTGAATTTGACAAAACCAGTCGATTCCGCATGTTTGCCTAGCGGCCGTTATGTTTGACAAAAGCGAAAATAATGATCGCCGACAAAATGTTAATAATTTCCGGAGAAAGCCGATGAATTTACAGACTCGGTTCCTTCTCATACATTTACGTTTCACCGTACTGAGACCATCTGTTTCAGTAAAGGTACGTGTAAAACGTAGTGGTTATATTCTCTCTGGGTACGTGTTTATACTGGTATGTTCATTACCGTAAAACATACAAGTACGGTTTTAAACCAAATTACGTTTAATTGCGCAAAGCACCTCACTTTTAAAATTGAATAGGTAAAATATGGGTCATTTTAACCTTATTGTGATGGTCAACCAGGCTTTTCATCATCAGATAAGGGAAAAGTGGCATTACTTTTTGATGGGTTTTAAAAATATTATGATTTTATTGACTAAAGCCAGTATTACAGTCGTAGTACATTTATAATGTTGTATCAAATATTGTTTTATCATTTATTAACATTTTTAGTATACGCATCTATGGATACCAGCTATGTAAGTGTTTTGTAGTAAAAATTGACCATGTTTATCACGTAAAGAACACTCTGCCATACAAAGACCCATGGTCAGAAAACACTACCCCATACATATTTCTAAAACATTATTACATTTTAAGATAATCTAATTTGTCAGCATAAAACTAATCAGAAAACCTACCAAATAAAAATATTTTAATCTTGAATTCCTTTTGATGCACTACCTTTACCATAAAGCCTGCAATGAACTTTCACAGATCGACTAGTTAGTATTCGACACAAATGTTGTCAGCATCTTCGCACAAAGCGTTTTTATTCATCCCTTACAATTCAAACAGCTGATCAGCGAAATTCTCTTCCTGCGTCTGTGTTTTCTGAACGCTACAGTGGCAGTTTTCAATCAAGGGTGAAAGCATTTGCTAGACAAGCATGCTCCATCTTAGATCACACTTCGCTTGCCATCAAGCGTGATCGCGGTCAAACGAATCTATTTCACATTAAAAAAAAAACGAAAACGTGAATACATGTAAATAGTTGTGTAATGAAGTTATGCTTTATTCAATTTAAGGGGCCATTCAATTTGTTGATCAACTCTTTCGTGGTATGTTCTGGACCAAAAGCTAAAGACTGCACCGTTTTGAAAGGCAACGTTACCGGAGATGCAGTCATTCATTTAGAACTACAAGTTCTTAAAAGCTCTGCACCGACAAAGGTACTTAACTTATCTTTAAATACCCATGTCCTTTACGTATCGTGTATTTATTTCACTAGGATCACCTAGTTTTTGGGGAATTTGAGCTTTGATTTGGCGCATGCCTACACACATGACTGGTGATTTTCATCTCGCCCTCACAATAATAAGCACTAATATAAACTAACTAGCTGTTGCCTGCGACTTCGTCTGCAAAGAATTCGTTTATCAATATCCCGCGGGAATTTTCCGGGATAAAAAGTATCCTATGTGCTAATCCAGACTTTTCTCTATCTATGTGCCGAATTTCATCCAGATTCGTTGGGCCGTTCTGGCATGATTGAGTAACAAACAAACATCCATCCATCCATCTATCCATCCATACTTTCGCATTTATAATATTAGTTAGAAGTTAGACTAGCGATTTCGTCTGCATGCAGATATCATCAGAATGACATCGCCCCCTCCCCGTCCTTACCCATGGGAAATTTGAAAATTCTGTCCGTAGTGCATATTTTTTCATGTTTCTAGTAATTATAGTTATTGAGAAAGGGTACTATTGTAGCAAACATTAATTCATTCCGTATCCCAAGGGAATTTCAAAAAATTCTTTACTTACCGTAAAATGCTGCAACTTTGCACGGAATTTGATGTTTTTCGAGAATAATTCTTGAAGTAGGTATACGTTACCTGTGGTCCTCGTCGCTTTGTAAGCTAATTGAAAACATAAGTCACAGAGTTTATGGTTCATAATGCCTAAAAAGCTCTTATTTTCGACAGTAGACGCCATTAAAGTTGTAGGCAAAATTGTAACCAAAAGATGCAACATTGCCTAGAAGATTATCAGTAATAAAATTTGCGTTATTTTTTAAAAGGATTTGAAATTTAAATTCTTAACCGTCATGTTAACGGTGTGATTAAGTCGGGAACATTAAAAACAATAGCATATATTTTTTTCTGCCAAGTAGGCAAAGTTGAGGAGTCTCCCGTGGTATTGCCATACAAAATTTTGAACGTAATCAGGGTTGTGCCAAAAAAAATCGCTAAAAACAAACAATCATGACAAATGAAACATTGCGAGTGATATAATAAATGTCAAATTATAAGAAACTACTAAATAGATTAGACTCAACATATATTTGTATGAATAGCCCAAGAAAAACATTTATTTGAGCAAAAAATAATAAAACATTGGAAATCGAAATGAACAAAAGGCTCAATAAAAATAAGTAGCTATCAACCTAAATGGATTTAAAATAAAATAAAAACTCATATGTATCAAGCAGACCAATGAAATATAATATATTTTTTTGCTAATTAAATGGTGACAACCCTAGCACCAGGCAAACTTGAGGAAGAAGTGTTCGAAAAACCCTTTGCAACATAGCCTACCATCGTTTTAGTCTTATACTAGCACATTTATACTACAAAACCACTTATAACATAGAAAAGAGCATATTTTCTTATCATATAAACATTCAAAGGGCCACAGTCTTTGATATTTAACCCACAATAACAAAAGTTCCTAGCCTCCAAAAAATTTTGCACTTTTTTCTTTGACTTTGACAAGGAATAATTCAAAAGTTACCAGTGTTACCGCAACAAAAAAAACAGGTTGCCAGATAAATGACGACATTTCTCCCATTATACGATGATAAAAATAGATAGCCGTTTGGTAAATAATCGTAGTTTTTCAAAACAGGCAAAATTGCATCATGTTGGCAATGTTGCAGAATTTTACGGTACCCCTATGTCTGCCAAATTTCAAGTCTGTAGCTTTAGTGGTTTAGGCTGTGCCTTATCTGTCTGTCAGTGACATAACTCTTTTATAGATATAGAAGACCACTCACTACCATCATTGTTGTCATATTACAAAAACACCTGCGGAAACATTTTTCAGGGGAAAATCGTGACGTCATCAAATGGTATAGAACTGGCGAGATTTAAAATGAACAAGCCGTGCGAGCACCTGTTTCTGAGGCCTCTACTGGCATCGATGTACAATGTTACCAAAAATTGCATGATAATGAAGGTAGGTTCACACATGAAACAAAAAAAAAGATGCTGGCAACGTGCTTTTTATGTGATCAGCAACAAAAGCCTCTAGCTATAGACGCTGTGCTTAAAAGTGTCTTTATAAAATCTGGAGTAAGTAATTAACCAATATGGTTTAAATTGTTTCATTGAACATTTCTATTTAGGTTTTCTGATTACTAAGTATAGGTAACTCTTATGACGCTGTAGGTTACACTTTGAATATCGACCATGTTAAATAATAAAAAAAAAAATTACGTTGGTGTTCGTTTAAACCACAGACAGATAAAACTATTCCAATCACCTATATAGGTAGTATTATATTCGTACTTAGTCCGAGATAACTATGTAGTTCCGTCCTTTCTTGCTACTTGAACGCGACGTATAAAGACACCATAAACAAAAAACAGCACCTGTCAATACTAATCACATATGTCATCTGTCACTTCGCGCTCGAGCGCAATGGACACAAAAGATGTTTTTTCTTTCGGGAAAAATACTTTTTATTGTATCAGTTATCGAAAATATTATATTGCACCATGCCAAAAAGAGAAATACTGCAATTAGAGAAAAGGCTGGATAGAGATAGGAAAAAGTACGACGCAATTTCTACAGAACATCGGCTTCTCCAAAGGGTAAGTGATTAGGAATAATATAATACAGGGGGTTTAGGCAAAGAAATATACATCTCTCTTCCTTATAATTATAAGTTCTTTGCAACACGGGAAAGCTTTTCCCAAAAAATAGTTACGAAGAGATGAGAACGTACGTACATTCCGTGGGAATGCTATGTACCTACACGTCTCACTGTATGGAGACTTGAGTATAATTAACTCTGTTTAAAAGCATTATCGTGTGACGATTTTGCTATCTATCCGTTGGATAGTATTGGGTCAAACCTTGACATGTTTGTCACGATCCTAACCTAAATTGTTTGGGATAAACAAATTTTTGTTTTGAAATTCAGGCTGGGTATTTACTTTTTGCCTGCATATAATTCAGCTCAAATACCAGAGCTTGACCCAGAAACGGAACCTGTAGCATCAGAATTAGAAACTCAGATTACTTAATTAATAAGCAAATAAATAATTCTGATCAAAGTGACTCAGAAGAAGTGACTGATATTTTGTCGGCACTAGGTGAGTCGAATACTGGTGAGAAACAGTATGGAGACAAGGTGCATGATCAGTTTTATAATACAATAAAGTATATCATTGTATATTGCCTGCCCAAGTAAAATAAAGAGAAACTTCTCGAGTCATTGCTGGTCCCTATCAACTGTAAACAGTTAGAAACGGGCTTGGCAAGTGTCAAGTTATTCACAACTTATCGAAGACTTTGACAGTCTGAATATCAATGCATATACCTATGCCTAATGCATAAATAACACATAAGAAATATTTAAGGTTCCAATTTAATTCGGGTTATATAAATACAATTGCTTACCATTTGGCATAAGCACCGCACCATTCCATTTCACAAATTTGTTAAAGCCGGTGATAGGATATCTTAAGATAAGACGGCATTCGCTTACTGGTTTATGTCAATGATCTGATTTGTCTGGGCTCAACTTATGATGAATGTGTCATTAATGTAAAAATTTAAAAAAAAAAAAAAAGACATTTACAATGTCTAGGTTTGGTCATAAATGGGGAAAAGAGTAATTTTACTCCACTTAATATCAGAATTTTTTGGTTTCCAAATATATTGTAAAGGTGACATTAGCCCATACAAATATAAAATGGGAAAGACTGCGGAGGATAATTTAGAATTATTTAAATTTAGATTACTGCTCAGTTAGGAACTAGGATGTTAGGTAGTTTAGTTTCAGTATGGATGACAACATCTTAGGGTGTGTAATGTTCGTCATAACAACGATTTTTGCAAGTTTTAATTTCTCATAACACAAATATCAGAATTTCAATCTCGAAATATTGAGATCATACAAAAACAATATACATTTAAACAAATTGCCGAATTTCTCAAATCATAATATCAATTTGCATAAAATAATAATAATAATAATAATTAATTAATAATCATAACGGGTCCCCATGGGCCCGTGATCGGAAACCCGTACCAACAATAATAATAATAATAATAATTAAATAATAATAATAATAATAATAAAAATAATAATAATTAAAATAATAATAATGATAATTTAAAAAAAAAAAAAAAAAAAAAAACTAACATTGAAGGCTAAGGCGGAAGCTACGCTACGCTTCGCTCCCGCCTTAGCCTTCTGAACCTAACCTATCCAAGTCGCTTCTGCTCCGAACCGTCTTGCTCGCTCGCTTCGCTCGCTCGCACAATGCAAATGTTTTATGCATTCGGCACCAGCCAAATTTAAATATGCGACAAGAGATAGTTCGCTTACTTATTAAACATATTTTGCATAATGTTATACCCTCTAATCATTGTTCTAAATGTCGTTATGGATTTTAACTATTATATTGAATAATCGAATATTCAAATGAATTTATTGCAATCGTTGTTATGACTAATGAATGTTATATTGCTTGAAGTTTATGCTCGGTAATAATATTATGATTTTTGAAAATAGTAAAATGAAATTATGCTAATGAAACTAAACTAGTATGATGATTGAACGGCACCCAATAATATCTAATGGTTTTGTGTATACAATAAATTTTGAAGCAGCAAAATTTAGGGCTTTGGAATGGTTGTGGGTAATTATGATAACATTATTACCATTGGCCAGAAGGCCAAAGAAGATCTCACATTGTGGAAGAATAATATTAGGACTAGGCCACATAAAGCAATATAATTTTGCTTTAGAGATTTTCCCAGATGCATCTTTAGTTGTTGGGGTACAGTATGTAATGGAAAGAGTGCTAAGGGAAGTTGGCCAATAGAAGAAAATAAAAATTACATTAATTATCTAGAGTTATTAGCGTTATATTTTGCTTTATGATGCCTTGCAGATGAGATTTTATTACGAATTGACAATACTACTGCCATTTCCTATATAAATAGGATGGGTTCTATTCAATTTCCACTGTTAAATAACCTTGCAAGACAAATTTGGAAATGATGCGAAGCAAGACATCTATGGATTCTTGCATCATATATTAATTCTAAAGATAACTCTCTGAGACAGATTATGAATCTCAGAGTTCAAATCAGGATATAAAATGGGAATTATCACAAGAAGTCTTTCAAACAATAGTTGACTCAATAGGGTATCTATCTATTGATCTGTTTGCTTCTCGTTTTAATGAAAAATGTGTTAAATACATTTCCTAGCACAGGGATCCATTTGCATGGAACATTGACGCCTTTACAGTCGAATGGAGGAGGTTATTTTAAACATTCCCTCCATTCTCGTTAATCTTAAAAGGATTGCGTAAAATTAAGACCGATAGAACAACAGGAATATTAGTATTTCCAGTATGGCCCAATCAAGCCTGGTATCCATTGTTAAAATTTCTCATAGGCTCAGAAGTATGGTCACCACATCCCTTACATCTTCAACTTACCCTGGGGGCCTGTATATTATCAGGGAATCAATGAAGAGAAGAATGATACCTAATAGTATCTCTAGCCAAGAATAGCTTTAAGCAATATGATTCACGTTTAAGACAGTGGTAGCAATTCTGTAAAACTCATAATGAAGATGTAGTAAGCGTTGTTGTACCCAAGATTATATCATATTTAATGTTAGTATTTCAAAAAGAAGCCAAACTTTGAATTGCTAACGGTTAACTTGGTCTTTAATTTTAGATAGCCATAATTATAGATCTGATAATGACGATAGAATAAAACGCTGGTGTAGGGGAGTTTATAAACTACTCCCAGGTATAGGTACCTAATACTCAAGTAATCATAATCAAGTACCTGGGACCCAGCCACTGTTCTGTCTTACCTCAAATACTGGTATCTGTAGATTGCAAACTGTTGAATAAATATCTTTTATTATTATTATTATTATCCTTTAGAAACTTTAAATTTAAAAGAGCTCACTTTAAAGTCTATTGTTATTAGTTTTGACTACAGGACAGAGGGTCTAAATGCGGTCGCTAATTAATTACAGTAGATTAAATTAAATTATGAAGAAGGCGTCGACATATTTTTATCAGATATCCAAAAAACCTCAGCTTCAAGACGGTTTATGAATAAATTATCTCTACCATGTTTCAGTAATAATCCAGACTTTTGCCCGGTATAGACCCTGTTAGAATATTTGAAAAAGAACTAATGACTTAAGACAGATAGTGACTGCATTAAATTATTTCTGACTGTAAAACTTCACAAACCAGCTTCAACACAAACAATAAGTAGATGGCTCAAATTAGTGATGAAAGACAGTAGTATAGATGTCAATAAGTTTTCTTCACATTCAATTAGGCACGCAGCATCGTCGCCAGCATACCGTATAGGTCTCACAACAGACAGTTTTTTAAAAGCTGTTGGGTGGTCTAGCAGGTGGTCTACCTTTGCGAGACATTATAACAGACCTCTAATCATTGAGTGTAATGCACAAAATGTATTTGCCCAATCTGTGGCATTGCCTAATTATTCATTAAAATAATGTTAAGATTTTAAATTTAAATGTAGAATGTAAATTACCAAAGGCTGATTTTCTTAGGATTTCCTGTGGTTTTAAAATTATAAGAAGTAATGTTACTGATTTTTGTTGTTTTAAATAATTATGTTCATTTTGATTTATTATTAAGAAAATAAATACCTATCGAAATTTAATTTGGATGTTTATAAATATGTTTATTTTTGCTCTAAACATCTACATAGTTATCTCGGACTAAGTACGAATATAATGATAGGATTAAACGAACTTACCTGAAGTGAAGTTCGATCCTGATTATATGAAGTACTTAGTCCGAGATAAGGGAGCCTCCCGCCCTCCTCACGGATAGTCACTTTCTTACTATCCCCCTAGGCCTTATTATGACGACTCTAAACGTAATGACATATGTGATTAGTATTGACAGGTGCTGTTTTTTGTTTATGGTGTCTTTATACGTCGCGTTCAAGTAGCAAGAAAGGACGGAACTACATAGTTATCTCGGACTAAGTACTTCATATAATCAGGATCGAACTTCACTTCAGGTAAGTTCGTTTAATCCTATCATTCTGCATTAATTTAAGACGTTGTATAATAATTAACAGAATTTTATTTAAACCTAGGGACCTTCCTTCCTTCACTTTTCAAATTCAAAACAAACCTTACATACCCAGACCCTTTTTAAGCCTTAAGAAGGTATACCAGCTTGGTTACAAAATGGTGCATTGAAGCATAGACGGCTAGAAGCTCTATAGATATAGATGTATTCCATGATGACCGGGGACAACACGAAATCAAAAGGAATAGACGACATGGGTGGCCTTTCCTCAGCAGTAGGACATTTCACCAATCTAATAATATTAAGGTATTATTTACTACCTACTTGCAACTTGACATTATTTTGTTCCAGGGAGACTATTCGCGTAGAGTAGACATAGGACAAATAGCCAACAACTATTTGGTGGCAGTTTCTTCTACGGAAATCTCACTTTTACGGCACAGCTATACAACGACGAATGCAATTTTTCATGCACCATACTGCAGGTCACAATGAGCCCGAAATAGTATAAATAATATGGTGGTGCGTGTGATTATGAAATCAAAATTCAATAAAAAACACTAAAAACTATTTAAAATTACGAATAAAACACTAGTTTTTTTTTGGGTAAGAAATGAAAAGAAAGCAATTTTATTGCTTTTTTCTAACAACTTTATTGCTTAGAAACATAAAATTATCGTAATAAAAAAAATTATAATATTTACAATTTAAATAAACAAATTCATTCTATTCTCATTCTATTTTAATAACTTCAGTCGAACGGACAAGCTTCTTCGTGGTCCAGGTTGACGCAGTACATGCCTCGACATCTGAAAGAAAAACAAGTCATTTAAGATTATTGTAAATCTTATCCTTTGTTTCTTTAAATGTTCTAAGAATTATTTTATTAAATCTTCTGCAAGTCATGTCAAGATAAAGTCTTTATCTAATAAAATAATTCTTACAGATACAGGGATTTTCCAATATGACTCAGTCATAAAAAAATCCATGTATCTATAACAAGTAGAAGAATGGATTACCCGTAAGTTTTTTTTTATCTCGAGCAAATTTTACACTTGAGTTTTTTGGTAGACAAAGAGGTGGGTAAGCAGACAACGCTGACAGTAAAACCACAGAATAAGTAATAGTGGTATGGTAGTTGGTTCACGAACACTGATGGCGTATGCACAACAATAAACAAATTCATTTAAAACTGGTAAAACTATTAGAGCACATTTCATCCGCTCTAATAGTTTACACTGGTGACCGTACAAAGTATTTATGCCAAAACTGTCTTTAGCTTGTTTCCAGTGCATTGTAGGATTTGTAGGTTTGATAATCGATAACATTAAAGAAATAAATGGTATGGTACGGTAATTCATCGGTGAACTGATAGCTTATTACGTAACTCGCTCGTAATCGCTATCGTGTTCATTTTGACAGTTCTTGTATGAATGTGACAGCTAGCTGATTCCGATGCCAATTGTCAGCCCATACATGAACTGTCAATGGTAGCGCCGCAGAGTGAATACTTTTTCTTTATATGTAAATTCTCTTTGGACTGGCGGCTTCCGTCAAAATTTATTATATGTATTGTTTTAAAAATGTTAAGATCTGTCTAACGTAAAAAGTCAATTGCGAAAAATACGTTTCTCATAAAAGTATAATATTTGAAGATAAATAAAGTGAAAAACTAAGGTTTGCGACGCAGAGGAGGGGCGCCCCGAGTGCATGGACCACGACAGCGAAATCTTAAAGTAAGTTTTATATTTATTTTCCTGGCACTTGGAAGTCGCCCCTTTAAATTTAATGTTTCTAAAATTAACCATATTTATTCACCCTGCGGCGCAACTATTATTGGTCCTTCGAACCGGATTAAATATAGAAATTACGCCCCTGCTAAATACGTTACGGATTAGTAGGAGATAGGTAAATAAACCATATCATTTATACATTTAAATTATCGAGATGCCGCTTGTACCGGACGACACGAAACCTATTAAAAGGCCTGTGGAGGCAGGATCGAACCAAGGCACTTCTGGTGGGGCCGGTGGTGGCGGTGGTACAAGCAGCACCGTGTCAATAGAGTTGAGGTTACTGGAGGCAAAGAGAAATGCGTTATTCGAGTGCATACAAAAATCTTATAACTTGTCTAAAGATTTGAGCAACGAAGAAGATAGAGAATGTTTCTTAGACGCTTGCGTGTCTATTGATATATGGAGGGAGGAATTTAGGCAAGCCACGATGGACTACAACCAATCTATGCTTAAGTTGAACCCTGAGGCGTTACCTAACTTCCAAAGCTTAATGGCATTTGATGAGCTATATGGGCGGATTAAACGCACAGCAAATAAATTTACTCCAAGTCGAGGTGAAAATAGTGCTAGTACTGGCGACTTTGCGATACGCAAAGGCCGACCATGCTTACCGCCCATCGAGCTCATGTCGTTCAACGGAGATATTCGTTCATGGCCCTTGTTTTACGCGAGCTTCAAGTCGATTATTCATGACAACCCATCTCTTACTGACGCAGAAAAATTATATTACTTGCTGGGAAAGTTATCTGGCAAGGCCCAAACCGCTTGCGCCGGCATTACGCCGTGTGCTAATAACTATAAACTCCTAATGAAGGCACTCATCGATAAGTATGAGGACAGACGTACACTTGCATCTACTTATCTCGATCAAATACTAGAGTTCAAACCTCTGACTACGGCTTCGGTAGTGAATTTTGACATGTTTACGGAAAAGTTCGTGGCAGCAGTCGGAGCTTTGCAAAATTTACAAATAAATAAATTTGATGACTTTATGATGCTTCATGTTGCACTCAAAAAACTAGACCCGGAAACTAGGCGTGAATTTGAAATATCGGCTGGTACAAAATCCGACGAAATTCCCGCGTTTAGCGAGTTGGTAGACTTCATAAAGACTCGGTCAAAAATACTGTCGCGTAGTAATAGTAAGCCGCCATCTTCGTCGTTATCCAGTGAGAAAAAACCCAGCGCAATTCTTCCGCCGAATTATCAGTCATACGTGACTACTATTAACGCGCCGAAATGTCTATGTGATAATATTGTGCATGATCTGTTGTTTAAATGTCCGCAATTTGTAAAATTAACACCAGGGGATCGGTTCAAGTGCGTTAAAGAACGTAATGCGTGCGTCAATTGTTTAAGCACGAAACATAAAGTTTCGGTGTGCAAGTCTGAAATGTGCTGTAGGTTTTGTAAACTCAGACACCACACACAGCTTCATTTTAATCGTACAGACTCTCCTCGTGTTGCGTTAGTGGTGGACAATACCGAACCACCGAGATCTTCACCAGCTGAGGTGAAAATTACGTCACCCATACCGCAGTCATCGTTTCCAAAAACTAGTCACACTTGCCCCACGCCCGCGCCCACTACGTGTGTTGGCGTGAGTAAGGAGCAAAATAATGCTGCCGCAGTTTTACTCGCAACCGCGCAAGTAGTGATTCGTGATGGTCATGGGAACGACCACCTAGTGAGGTGTTTACTGGATTCGGCCTCGCAAACGAATTTTATTACGGTGGAGTGTTCGGAACGCATCGGATTGTGCTGTCAAGCCACTCCTTATAAGCAAGTACGAGGGATAGGTGGAGTGGACAAGCTGGTTAAGGGCGCAGTAGATCTAGAATTTGCGTCCCGTTTTAATCCTGAAATAAAATTCAACGTGTCATCTTTGGTGGTTGACAAAATAACAGATAATTTGCCTAGTGCTTTTGTCAGCTTGTCAGCGTTGACACATTTACATAATCTGCAGTTAGCGGATGACAAATTTGCCATTCCAAACGAAATAGACATGCTCATTGGAGCGGCTATATTCCCGCATTTACTGCTGGCTGGCGTAGTCCACAGCAGTGATCCGCGCGTCCCGCCGGCCATTGAGACCGTGCTTGGGTACATTATTATGGGTTCTGTGCCCACGGTGAGCAAAGCGGAAAGTGTTTTGACGGCTTGCTGTGTTTTTACCCCGCCGGTGCCCGCTTTAGATACGCTTGTAAAAAAATTTTGGGAGCTTGAGGAAATTCAATGTCCGCCCGCTCAATGTCGCGAAGACATAGAGTGTGAAGATTTCTATCGTGCTACTACGGTACGAGATCCCGCGAGTGGTAGGTATATGGTTGCATTGCCATTTCGTGAGGACGCCGGCCTCCTCGGCAATTCCGAGAACGTAGCTCGTCGTCGTTTTTTGTATTTGGAGAGAAAGCTTGAGGCTTCACCTAAGTTAAGGGTGGCTTATGACGACGTCATTCGCGATCATCTTAAAAACAATTACTTAATTCGCGCACCTGTAGAGAGTGTTAGTGAAGCATTGTTGCCGTCTTATGTGATCCCACACCATGCTGTGGTCAGGGAAGATAAAACGACAACTAAACTACGAGTTGTCCTAGATGCAAGCTGTAAGACCAGCTCTGGCTATTCATTGAATGATGTGCTTCATTGTGGACCTAACCTACAGGGTGATCTTTTTCAAATTTTGTTGAATTTTCGTTTATTTGCCGTTGCGTTGTCGGCGGACTGTAAACAAATGTATCTCCAACTGTTAGTTCGGGAAGAAGATCAACGTTTTCAGCGAATATTTTATCGCTTTAGCCCACAAGAGCCGTTAGTATTATATCAATTTAACAGGGTGTGTTTTGGAGTAAAATCCAGCCCGTTTCATGCGCTACGCTCAGTTCAGCGGATGGTGGAGGACAATAAGGAACTGTTCCCTGACGCTAGCAATATCGTATCACATTGTATCTACATGGATGATATAGTGTGTTCTGTAATGACTGAAAAGCAAGGAGTTACTATGGCAGATGAACTAATACGTTTGTTCAAATGCGCACAATGGGACTTAGTTAAATGGAACAGTAACTCTAAAGTGGTGCTGGACAGTTTGCCAGCGTCGCATAAACTAGCAGCAGAGTTAGAATTCGATAAAGAGGTGCAACATAAAATATTGGGCTTACGCTGGTCAAATGTTACTGATGATTTTCGTTTCGAAACTGCCGCTCCCGGGGCTGAGTGCACCAAACGTTCCATACTCTCAACTACGGCACGTTTATGGGATATTATGGGTTTTGTAGCTCCAACGGTTTTATATGCAAAGTTGTTGATTAAACGTCTGTGGAACCTTAAGTTGGATTGGGATGATACACCGCCGTCTGATATTGTGAAGATCTGGGAAAAGTTTTGTGCAGAGCTACCAGCCTTGAATAATTTAAGAATCCCACGGTTTCTGGAAGTCAAGCAGGACTGTGAGGCAACTTTGATAGGATTTTCAGATGCAAGTGAATTAGCTTACGGAGCAGTTGTATATTTGCATGTAAAGTCTCCCGATAGAACGACAGTGACGCTAGTCTGTGCGAAGTCGAAGGTCGCACCGCTTAAAACGCAGTCTATTGCGCGTTTAGAGCTCTGCGGAGCGTTGCTTTTGGCTAAATTATTACGCGTGGTATATGATAATTATAATGAGAGATACAAAATGGATCTTTTTGCGTTTACGGACTCAAAGATCGTACTTTGCTGGATTAAGAGTTCACCGCATCGCTGGCAAACCTTTGTCGCAAACCGAGTAGTAAAATTGACTGAGAACATTGCGGCAGAGCGGTTTTATCATGTCTCTGGGGTGGACAATCCCGCAGATTATCTGTCGAGGGGAGTATCTCCTCAAAACTTAATTGAGAACCCATTATGGCTGCATGGGCCACCGTGGGCTTCATTAGACGTGGCGCAGTGGCCCATAAATAAAATTGATCTGGCTCCTATTGAGGTGGAGATTCCGGAACAAAAGGTGTGGAGCCACCCAGTAATTGGCAATGACAGGGACTCAGAAATTTATAAATTAGCGACCAAATTGTCATCTTGGTCAAAGCTGGTTCGATGTCTGGTTTATGTCTTTCGATTCGTAAAATGCTTACCATATCGAACAAGCGCACTAGTTACCGTGACGGATCTGATATTTGCAGAACATAAGTTAATTGAGGCTGTACAACGAGAACATTTTGGGAATGAAATAAATAATATTCAAAAAGGTTTGCCGATAGTAACTGCGATGGTAAGACTTAAGCCGTTTATAAAGGAGGGTCTCATCCGCGCGGGGGGGAGGTTGACTAACGCCAATGTATGTTTTGAGCAAAAACACCCAGTTATATTGCCGCGCAACGATCATGTCACTGACATGCTTATTGATTATTATCATAAGAAATATATGCACGCTGGACCTGAGGTTTTAGGGTCACTACTCAAGCAACGTTACTGGATTTTGGCTGCTAGAGGAGTTGTTCGAAATAGAGTATTCAAATGTAATGTTTGTTTTAAACTCAAGCCACGGACATCCAGTCCGCTTATGGCTGATTTGCCCGACATACGTGTCAGACCTGTCGTTAAAGCTTTTACTCACACAGGTTGTGATTATGCCGGTCCGATTAAATATACACCAATACGACGCCGTGGGGTTACAAGCCAAAAACTGTATTCATGTATTTTTACTTGTTTAACCACGCGGGCATGTCATATTGAAATTGCTACGGAATTAAGTACCGTCTGTTTTTTAGCGGCGCTAAAGCGGTTTTTATCACGACGCGGTCCTGTTCAGTGTATGTACACTGATCGAGGAACAAATTTTGTTGGTGCTCGGTCGTATTTACGCGATTTATACACTTTTTTAGACCAGAGTCTTAAAGGTCCGATGCAGGATTTTTTAGCGGAGAACCGCATCAACTGGAAGTTTAATCCACCTGCTTCTCCCCATTTCGGAGGTTGCTGGGAGAGCATGGTCAAAATTATTAAGACTCATTTATACAGGGTGATAGGGCAGCAACTGTTATCATATGAGGAGCTGAGTACAGTGCTTGTACAAATTGAAGCGCTGGTAAATTCGCGACCGCTCACAGCTCTTAGTTCGGACCCGTCAGAGCCTTCAGCCCTGACTCCAAGCCATTTCTTACATACCGCGCCATTAAATTCGTTGCCTGCGCCAGAAGTACTAGAGAACAACGTAAGCTTGTTACACCGACATCAGTTGATGGATAAAATGGTGCAGTCGTTTTGGAAGAGATGGCGAGTTGAGTATCTGCATAAGTTACAAGCACGAGAAAAATGGAACGTTCCAACAACTCCAATTCAGATTGGCACCGTTGTCATAATTTTAACCGAAAATGCACCTCCGTTGACGTGGCCGTTAGGTATCGTTGATAGCGTTCATCCAGCGAAAGACGGTACGGTTCGTGGGATTGTTTGTACGTCCAGTGGTAAAATTATGCCCCTTACCAAGCCAGTAGTATGATGTCACTCATTAATTCATTTACTGTTAGGTTCGTCGGTTTTGAGACCTTTTGTTTGTTTCTTTTGTTTTATTGACAATATTAGTAGGGGCACGTATGATAGTATGTAAATAAGGTGCAGTAACTGTAAGTTAAACCTGATCCGCGATACACGTGCAAAACGGTTGTATGTGTGCGACACATATATATATTTTTTTTTTTGTGGCGTAACCCGCTTTAAGCATAGTTATATTAGGTTTTTTAAAGGTAACCCTTTAAGGGCGGGAGGAAATGGTAGCGCCGCAGAGTGAATACTTTTTCTTTATATGTAAATTCTCTTTGGACTGGCGGCTTCCGTCAAAATTTATTATATGTATTGTTTTAAAAATGTTAAGATCTGTCTAACGTAAAAAGTCAATTGCGAAAAATACGTTTCTCATAAAAGTATAATATTTGAAGATAAATAAAGTGAAAAACTAAGGTTTGCGACGCAGAGGAGGGGCGCCCCGAGTGCATGGACCACGACAGCGAAATCTTAAAGTAAGTTTTATATTTATTTTCCTGGCACTTGGAAGTCGCCCCTTTAAATTTAATGTTTCTAAAATTAACCATATTTATTCACCCTGCGGCGCAACTAGTCAAAATTAAGACGATGGTGATCGCGAGCGAGTTACATAATAAGCCTGCTGATCCCTTAGTAACTAACTTACGTGTCAGGGGTAGCTTCACCGAGTCGCACGGCACGTCGGTCCAGCCTGATGCCCCAGCGGCCTCGGTTCTTAGGACAGTTGGCGTCACAAGGCACCCCCACCATTCGGATGCTCCGGTTTTGACGCACGCTGGCCGCGAAGTAGCAGGAGCTCATAAAGTGGCTGCATCGAGCTATTCCTATAAACAAAGAAGAAATTTATGAGCCATTGGATAGCTAACTTAAAGCATTTTCTCATTTGTCACTATTCTTAATTATTTTAAATAGATGCTCGACTTTATTCGATAAAAGTTTTAACGTGTCTGATTTGCATTAGCTGAACTGGAATGGGAGTTTCACTAAGCTAATCTTGTCTGCTGCATGCGGAAAAAAACAAAAAATTACGATGACCAGAGTGACGATAATAAAACTAACTGGACCACTTGGTAATAACTACCCTGTAAAGTAGCTAGAAGCTTAATCAAAGGAGCGCTTTGTTAGTAATCTATTCTAGCGATCAAAACGGGTTCGTAGGTAACTATGAAACCCCCTTTTGCTATACTACCTACTTGTCAATTTCTTGGGTGCAAGTATAGCTGACCAAGGAATTCCTTTACCATCGTAAGGTTCAATCTTTTGTACGTCTTAAAAGTGACAGTCAAATCATAATGTGTTGTTGCTATATAAACTGTGATAAAAAATGGTTAAAGCTCTGAAACGGTCGACTAATTATAAATATTTACTCACGCATGAAGTGACCCTGGCAGCCAGGCTGAGTTGTGCCACCATTGACGCAGAAGTCAGCGTGGCCTATTAGGCCGGACTCGCCCAGGAACCCTGCATTGGTGTGGATCACCTGAACCACCAAAGCATCGTCCTGACTCAGACGGAAGAGACGAGAGCCATAACCGGACACCAAGGGCCGCGCTGGGTCAAGACCTGAAAAATTACAATAGCAATGTTGCATCAAATCCATTAAGACCAACAAGGAAGCATAAAGCAAGGTGGGCAAGGGAACTGTTATAGACCTTCGCAAAGTAACGCCTAATTCATAAGAGAAGAAATGACAACGCTCGATGAAGCTGGGAAGCCAGCTGCTGGCTTGAGTTAGAATTATCTGGGTACTGTTGCACTTTGGATAGTTTTCCTTCCATTAATATTATTTCCAATATTCTGGAGGTAGAGGTCCACGCCGCGCCGACGCGCCGCCGCCGAGCAACCTCAGCGCGCCGCCGCCGCCGCCGGGTCTTTAAAAATTTCGCGCTGACTTGGAATAAATATTTTACCTATGACCAAACCGAACAAAACAAACAATGCGCTGTTGCCATACTGGCCTTTTGGTGATCCAATCTTGGATGTAGGCCTCTTCCCTCTTCTTCCACTCTTGGCGAACTTGTGCCCGTCTCATCCAGTCTCGCTCGACCTCCGTGCCGTCGAATGTCGTCCATCCAGCGCTGGGGTGGTCTGCCGCGCCCTCGAGTATCTGCTCTGGGTCTCCATTCAAGGACTCGATTTGTCCAGCGACTCTCTTTCATTCTCGCAATGTGTCCTGCCCATGTCCACTTTTTCCTTGCTATGACAGCCATGACGTCTTTCACCTTGGTCTTATTTTGGATCCATTCGTTACGTTTCCAGTCACGAAGGGTGATCCCGAGCATCACTCTCTCCATACCCCTCTGCGCGACTCGGAACTTCTCGGCGAACTTTTGTGCTTTTGTGGTCTCTGTACCGTAGGTGAACCCGTGCTCACCCATGACCCACTGCTTGAAGACTTTAACTTTGAGATCCAGGGATATTTTGCCACGTAGAATCTGCTTCTTGGCACCGAACGCCGCTCAAGCCTACGCGATCCACCGTTCCACTTCCGCTACCTGGTTCTCAAAGCCCAGTGTAACCTTATGCCCCAAATATTATGTATTCGGTTTTCGGTTACTCTATCCACTGGAAGCTGGTAGTCAGTGACTTCGAGAATGTTGTTCATAATCTTAGTTTTTACCATGTTCATTTTAAGACCAGTTTTCTCGGATTCCACTCTTAAATTCTCCAGCATCGTCATCATCTCCTCAATGCTCTCTGATACCAGAACCGGGTCATCAGCAAACCTCAGATTGGTCATTCTCTCTCCATCAAGCATCAGCCCCTTCCCTGCCCATTGCATTTGTTGGAATATACATTCTAGTGCTAGGATAAATTGTGCGGTGATATTGTGTCCCCTTGCCTGACACCTCTCTAGATGGAATTTGTTGGTTTTCTTGTGCAGGGAGACACAAGTAGTTGCGTTCTGGTGGAAGTGGTTGAGGATCTGTATGTACCTTTCATCGATACGGCATGAAACTAGAGCTTGCTTATGTATACCAACACTCTATGGAGTTGAACGCTTTCTCGTAGTCGATGAAGGCTAGGATAAGCGGTTTTCTGTACTCATTACCTTTCTCCACGACAGTTTTGAGAGTTTGGAGGTGGTCGTTGGTGCTGAAGCCTGAGCGAAAGCCCGCCTGTTCTCTGGGTTAGTAGACTGATAGGTCTGTAGTTTTCTTTTGATGTCCCCTTTTTGTGGATTAGGGTGATTACTGCGTTATGCCATTATGTAGGTCTTTACCTTCCAGGATGCACTTTGTGAATAAAATTGCCAGGACATGACTGACTTCAGAAGTATTGGGAACAAAATAAAAAATGTTTCCTTGGCTTGCAGGATTGGCGCGGATTTTTATTCACGATTAACATGTGTTTTCTTTAATTACTTATCCCTCCTAAAAAATGTCCTCACGCCGGCGACGCCGCGCCGCGCTGGGTTCAAAACCCAGCGCGCCGCCGCCGGGTTTTTTGGCTGCGGCATGGACCTCTATTCTGGAGGCTGGAAGAATGCTTAAAAATATAAACTCCAAAAACTTTAGCTCTCCTTACCTATTTGTGCTGATCGAATAACGGTAAAACCGTTAATTATGGCAAGAAGATTATATTGTACTTATTAAGGCTAAAGCTAGGCTACCTGCTAGTGACAAAAAATTACAGATTTCCTGCAGGTTAGCGAGTAACCAATTCCGCGCACACAGTCATAATGTTAAGTAACAGCCAGTTGTAAATGATCTTCATACGAGAGTGATTAACGCACTTATCTTAATAACAAACTGTTCAGAAATACACAAGGTCAAGATAACGGAATATCGCATCCATAATAATTATATTAAGAAAGATTTAAGTGAATTCAGATTATAAAGTATTCGTTTTAAATAGGTAGGTACCTAAGTCGTTTCGGAATTGTTAATTATTAGATCGATTAAAAAACGAAGCTCTTTAATTTTAATAACTTTCTGTCGAAAATGTCGCTTTTGCACAAGCATTTTTGTTGACTGCACTTACTTCTTTTGGACGCAGCCATTCGGACATTAGGCTATTTTGAGATTAAGTTCTATTTTTCGGAAGGCTTGCGATAAATTTAAATTTTTGAACATATTCATTGGAATCTCAAAAAGTTATAATAGGTACTTGCAAACTAAGTCAAGGACGCCAGATATGGTACAACAAAAGACGCTTATTTTTCCAAAAAAAGTACCTAAACGAAATTATAAAAGCATACGTTATTTTTACATCGATAATTATTAAGTATAGCATTACTGCCGCAGTTTATCCAAATCCGACGGCTTTAGCGTGATGAAATATACCGAACGTTACTTGATAATATTATAATAACAATAACAATACCGTCCTTTCTTTGGGCGGTCGCGTAAAAGGTCAATGACAAGATGACTGAGAGGTAAGTAGCAAGGGTGAGACAAAAAATAATGCACTCCAAGAAAAGGAACTAAAGTCGTCGCAAAATAAAAGGCCCGTTTTGACATTTCTCTTCCCGACGTAACTAGTGCAGTAGATAACCATACGACTCGGTACTCGATACTCACGATAAATCGATTCAAGTTTGAATGAGCGTTTGATCGATTTGAATATGTATTGTAGTGCATTGGATTAAAATTCTGATTAGAAAAATTAACTTAAATTGATATTGTTGGTAGTTTGAAATGATCAAATGTGACGAAAGGTCAATTTTCTTTCAATTAATATTTTTGTTACAATAACATTCACTAAATCACAAAAAAAATCGAGAAAATGTTAATCTTCAGTCAATCATTTTCTTCAGCCAAAGAAAATTATTGCTGTTACAGCTTTGAGCTCCAAGGTCATAATTTTCAGTAAAGATCACTATACTGCTGGTGAAATTCAGTAATTAATTGGTGTAAATAAAATAAATAAAACCGGCCAAGTGCGAGTCGGCCTTAAAAAAAATATCTTGATCGATTTATTTTTTTCTCAACCGATTATTAATAGTCTATCGACAATATGATAAAATCGTTATGCACAGCACTTAGCTGAGTGAGCGATACCCATCAATGAAAAATGCAATTACCATCAGAACATTTCGATCGGTAAAAAATAGAGAACTTCATGGGCGTGAACTGTCAAAACGGGCCTTTTAAATTGCGACGACTTTAGTATGTATAATGTGCTAGACTAGAAAATAAGGTGCGGATGTTTTGAGGGTATGTAATAAACAACCCAAGAATCAATAAAAAAACCTAAAATGATTTTTCAACACAGTTGCTCGTAAATTGAGTCTTATTTCACCGCATTTAAGCTCATAATTCAGCTTATTACGCACAAGTGCCGTAATAATTATTACCGCACGAGTAATATAAACTTTTTTTAAATCTCAGCAAATAGTTCAGTTATGTGTAGGAATACCAGGAATATTTTCGTGAATATTAAACTATTTTAGGTTAAAGATGATAAATAAACATTTAATTTCGACGAAGTATTCATTTTTATCTAAAAAGTAACCATAATTTGCATATTCAAGACATTGATTAATTATTTTATTATAATTTTAATATTAGGCTGTATAGCGGTCTGTTGTCAGTGCCTCGTTGCGCAGAGAAATATCTGCCGCCATCTTTCACACACAGATTTGGTTGATTATTTTACCTTGTTATTACTTTAAAGATTACGAGTTCAAATAATAAAGAAAAACTAAGTATAAATAGTGTCCATCGCCGGAAAAACTAGTAAACTATGTTCGGACAGGTTATGTCAGTAAGAAATCCAATTTACAAAGAAAAATTCTAAAGCCTCCAGTAACGCAATGTTTGGCAACAAAGTAAACTAAAGTTCTTTTATACTTAGGTACTTACTAACAATTTCATTTATTTTTCCTCGCAAATGTGTTGAAAAACGTCGTATGAAACGCGTGTGCATTGATCATTACTCCACTCGGCGTTCTTACCCTCGCTCGCTATCGCTCGCGAGCAATAATGCCTCGTATGAAGTGATCAACATAGCACACTTGTATCATAATGTACTATAAGTATTGTGTGGTATTTTTTTTATTTCATACAAAAATAATAATTACCATTACTCATAATCATACTCACTCATTTATTCGTAATAATTATATTTAGTTACCCGTCCAACGAAAATCATCCTTGCATCAGACACTGCAATTAGTTAAGTGCGCTTTAAACTGACAAACAACGATGCAAAAAATCGATCCTCAAAATATCCACATCTGATTTTCTAGCAGCCTGTATAGCTTGTAGTCATAATAGCTTACAGATAATACTATCCCAAAACTCAAAGTTAATTGCTAAGAAAAAGTAACTATGTACGAAGTGCATTAATTAATATTAATGACACTCTTATCGTGAAACTACTATGTATCACAAAAATTACAATGATCCAATGTCAGGTACCTACCTACCTATTCTGTTTAGAGTAACCACAATTTCTCAAATCAAAGTTAATTACTACCGCTACAATGTACGAGAGCGGAAGTTGACATACTTGTAGGTACCAGTAGCTACTCGATCATTGTTATCAATCATCTGGAAATTAGCATGCCTGCAAAATGGAGCAGTAACATACAAATAGCGTGGCCTACTTTAAGCCCTACATTTAGAATAGAAACCTGCATGCAGTGCAACTTTACTGGCAGTAGGCTTATTGTCTAACTCGCTCGCAATCGCCATCGTGTTCATTTTGACAGTTCTTGTATGAATGAGACAGCTAGCTGATTCGGATGTAAATTGTCAGCCCATACATGAACTGTCAAAATGAACACGATGGCGATTGCGAGCGAGTTAGACAATAAGCCTACTGATTGTGTTTATGTAGGTATTGCGGGTGGAAAGACCTCATTCGAGGTCCATCCGAATCCTGGTGCCCGTGGTCCTACTACAGTTTGTCCCACTGGTTTGCGACGGAGCTCCACCCATCCTTTTTCTTGGTATTTTTCCTTTCGGGCAACTATAGGTACCTGACTATCATAACCTACCTATTTTTGTATTAAAATATTGAATGATTCAAAATAATGGCAGCGTTTATTCTATCCTATAAACATGTCTAATCCTGCCGCCAAGCAGCACTAACTTGCTAAGCCTCGACAAGCATGCATCCTACAAACATGTGTATTCCCAGCACAACGACTTGCCCGAATAAATTATGCATAAATCAGTGGACTGGACTTATGATATTTTTATTTTGATTCTGGCAATTTTATTGCAACGTCACTTTGACAATTATGATGGCACAACTCCACAAGACAAACTTTCTTAACAAGGTATTTTATATGTTTGTGTTTTTGGTAATTCCCTACTTCACGTGCGCGGCTTCGCCTCCATATCCTATTTAATTCCCTATTCCATGGGTAGTATCCTAAAAAATCCGTATTAATTCCTTGTATACATACTACCACAAAAGGAACATTTACGCAAATTTTCAGCTTTTTAGGTCGAAGAGATCATAGTGAGCGTTGTTTTGTCAGCCAGTCAGCAAGGACTTTTAATTTAATACACGGAATTTTCATACAGTTTCCGTACGGAATAACGTCAACTCATAGCCCTGTCCCGTTCCGTTATAAATAACGATATCCCGTTCGCTGACGTCATTCCGTACGAAAACCGTATGTATACGTGGCCGGCCTTATGCACCACCACGCAAACCATTAACAAATCTTTCTTTAAGAAACAGTTGGAAAGTTCTCCTCTAACATGATGCTCTTAAATATTGAACAATCAATTCACAAATTGAACATTTGAACAATAAGCGCCCACCAGACAATGGTCACAATTGACAATATTTCAATTTTTTAAGAGCCACTTTTTATTGTCTGGCTGGAAAGAGCGCACAAATTTAAGACACCCATATTTTTTTTATATTCGTGAAAATCTTGTATTTTCGTGGAAAAATCCATTTAAATCGTTGCTCAAGCAGAAAGGACGTAAGTAACAAACGTCAAGTATTAGCGAAATGACGTCACTGCTTTGTTTTATACACTTAAAAAAACGTTGAAATAATTACATTAATTGACCGCCAAAACCTGTGCTTAAATACTTTAACAGTAAATGCAGTTGTCACTGTCGATGAACGTCAAAACGAGCTGACAAACTCAAACAGAATACTTCACAAAAAATTATGATTTTAAATGAAAACTTGCAAAAATATTATCATTATTGCCCGGCAAATAGTTATCTAGTGTTCCCAATGGCAACAAAGCCGAGCGGTGTGCGAATGAATTAACCGTCAGCTGTCAGTAGTGCTTGTGTTGTGAAAGTTGTAAATGTCAAAGGGAAACCCGGAAGACAAGGTTTTTTTATAATGGCAGTATTGGACCGGCCGCTGGACATTATTTCCTGTTTTACATATTTTGCTCATTTTTCCAAAAAATACTGTACAAAAAAATCCACAAATATTTTTTTTGTGTTCTACAAGTGTTTCTCTCGAAATGGTTTTTGATTTATGAATATAAAGAAATTTGAAATATTGTCAATTGCTATTTCAAATTGTTTGACACAATTAACATCATCGGTTTCAGGATGCCCAAAGAATCATTATTCTTATTCTTATTAGTAGAACAAAAGGGGATTTAGACTAGTTATTGTTTGGTATCATTATACCAAACAATAACTAGTCTAAATCCCCTTTTGTTCTACTAAACAGTAAACGTTGTCCAGAAACTAGCCTATTATAGTCACCCAACAACGTAAGTCTTGCGAGTCTTATATAAGTCTTAACATAGAAACTTTTATCAGTAAACATTTTCGTAGGTACGTTTTATCAAATGCCTACGGTTTTATCGCTCAGTATTAATAATAATAGACAAGGTAAAGAGCGGCCGGCGTTGTTATTTCCTCACTTCGCGGGAGACTGTGGTCGGCGGCAGACGGGTACATACCAAAATAAACATGGCCAAAGTTGACATCAAATACACAAAGGTATGTATATTGACTTAGCTTTTTCTAGTGTGTTTTAACAAGTGCCATGTAATTGCTGGACTGTATTGTATTGTATTTTCATTGTGCCTAACCTGTAACACGTATTTACCGGCCGGCCGGCAATATGTAGCAGACTTGACTTAACAAAAAAATTTTGATCTCTTGACTTTATTTAGACATTTTCGGCTCGCGATTATTTTGAGCTAAATACTGTAGTGTATTGATATTGGTAGTTCGAAGAAGATACGAAAGATGCGCAATGACTGGCGGCAAACAAAATAAGGACCTACTAGTATTTTTAAACTATTCATAAGTTGAAGTTGAATTAGTTTTAAACGAGTAAATATTCAATGACTTAAAGGCATTGGTTACAAAATTTAAAAATATTTTGGTGAAACTTAGTTAAGGTAGAAATTCGAAATAAGTAAGGTTCTTGGTTTATGTGTTGGTTTCGAGTTTAGCGGCTTTTGAAACGTTTTTGACATTATAAATACTTTTATGTTATTCATTTTCCGACAATTCTAATCAAAGATACTATATCTATTCGTATTTACTTTTATAATTATTTAAAAACTGTTTACAATGGGTACAAAATAGTCCAAATTGTATCTATGCAGCTTAATCACTAAATATCTTCATTGACAACGCCATAGTTCTATGCCTCATGTGTGGGTGTTTCCTTCCATAATAACGATAATAACTAAAAATTGTCACTAAAAATAAATTACAACCCGACGCGCCAACTTCTATTGTTTTAACAGACTGATTTATGTCAACATTGAGCCTATAGCTGAACTGATTTGAATAATCTGTAGAATAACTTTCTCACTCGTTTATACCATCCATCATTAAACATTGCTTATTTGAATAATGAATCGTTCAACTGGGTAACCGTAGAACGTTGCAGATGAGTGATTTTATGGCACATAACATGAAAAGCCCGGGCGAAAAACGATTACACTCGATTTTAATTACATTTTTGGTTAAGTATGTGGCCTGATAGGAAAGTTTTTAGCTTTAAGAACACCATTCTTTTTTTCCGAAAAGACTTTACTATCGACTATAATATTTTGCAAATACCACTCCGAGGTCAGGCTTCGAAACATTTTAGTCATCGTGGGGATAAAGAAAATAACACACGGGGCCAGGGTCAGGTCTATAGGGTGGTGATACCACCAGAACACCTCTGCTGTTCAAACAGACTCATATACACATCCCATACAAAAATGTATGAAAGGCGACGCGATATTTTTGCTCGTCAGTATCCAGATAACTCCTCCTTTTTTATCAACCGTAATCACTATGTTTACAAACTACACATGACATGACACAAACAAATAAGTACAAACAGATTCATTGATGTCAATTAATTTAGCGGAATGTACAAAGTAGTCCTTTGGCTTACTACTTTACTTACGAGACGAAGCGCTCGTGTTCAGTTCTGCGTTTTAGTAATATTTTCTCAAACATGCTCGGAAATGTATGCGTTACTATCACGAAATGAAGACATGACGTTTCTTATTTATAGCTCCCTACCTACTAAAACCTAAGAAAAACCATTATTGTCGGCTGCTTTAACTGTTTAAATTTGCTTACTAACATTAAACTGACCAAGGAAAAATTACATACTTACTGCTAACCACCACTAGACTCTGTAACCAAACTTGCGACATTAAAAAAAAAATATGGTAGGTACTATAATTATGTGCGGTTAAACATGGTGCTCGAATAGTTTGTTCAAATGCCATGTTTACAAAATAAAAAAGCGGCAAATAAACAATTTATACTTGATTACCTGGTAGGTACCTAGTTATTTTAATTTTAATATTTCCTCACATTGATTGCTTGAGAAAAGCACTATACAATCCTCTGCCGGAACTATTGCAGGACTCGTTTTATCTGTACCCCAAACTCGTCCAGCAATCCCTTACTTCACGGCCTCTGCAGTAATGCACTATTTTTGTAACTACAAATAACAGGATACCGTAATGTGAACAAGACGGTGCTACTTTGTCTTGGTTTTATTGGCCTCTTGACAAAACGTAAATTTAAAGGATTAGGTCAACTAAAATTTCAATACTTAACTATTATCATTATAAATCGCTGTTCTCATTTATGGTGTTCGATAATGAATAATTGTAGGTATATTGTTACCATAGGCTCTGTCTACCCCGTAAGAATATAGACGTGATATGTGTATGTGTATGTTGTATATTTGTATTGTATTGAATTGTACGTGAATCTTGAATCATCTTCAGCCTGTAAATGTCCCACTACTGGGCACAGGCACAGGCTTCCTCTCAGAATAATAGGGCTTGGGTTGTGAATCCCTCGCAAGCCACATACAAATCGGAAACTTCACGCTCACCAATGAACTGTTTCACAGGCGTGTGTTCCTTACGATATTTTCCTTCGCCGAATATCTCATGTCAAATTTCAGATGAAATTTCGCAAATAAATGACTCCGGTTTCGAACCAAGAAGCCTCTACTCGAAAGGATACTGCTTTTTAACGATAGGCTAGTTTTCATTTTCATTGGTTAATCAACAAGACAATAAAGTAATCATTAATCCTGCATAACAATACACATACATTCTGCCAGCATTAAAATGCAAAACAATAATACCATTTGGTCCGTGGTTACTGAAATTACAGACATCCACGATTCCGGTTTTGTGGCGAGCCAAACAATGACATGCGACGCAAACTGTTCATTGTGTTGTTATACCCAACACAACAGTACGTAGCTCTGTACTCTTGATAGTTAGTAACCCAAAACATTGAACACGAGATATGTGGCATTCAAGCATGATCTGTAGAGATTGGAAATTCATTACACATCATTTTGAAGTGGTTCGGTGGCTGAGTAATGAAATACAATTAATTTAATACAAATTATTAAAAAGGAGATAAATAGATATTTCAATGATTTATTGTTTTGACATTGTTTTGTATTTAATTAATGTTATTCTGTCTCTTTCGTTTTATGGTATTTTTTTCTATTGGGATTGCTTTTGAAATTCTTTAATTTAATGGTTCTAATAATTAGTAATATAATGTAATTCAAACACAATAATTGTATTGTTTATGAAAAAATAAATGAAATGAGTCAAAAATCATTAAATATTTGGAAACAGAAACTAGTCGCAAATTTGGAAATGCAAAATATTTAATGTAACCTACCTAAAGAGTTTGTACGTTCGTTTTTTTTTTAAAAGAGTGTTTGAGTACTTTCAGTTTCAGAAAAATATACCATTAGTAACCGCAGATAATCAACACAACAACATGTACAACAGCATGTACTTACTGAAATAGTAGCGAATTCGGAATAAAAAGGCTATAAATAAATATATAACCGCAGATAATCGCAAGCAATACATTCTTTCATAATAATGTATCGCACTTATTGAACTGAAAAAGTTTTCAAAATTACAAAGACAATTTTACATTACTGAACAGGTTATCAAGATTAGTGTTGATTAAGACATACTTAAATATCACGTAAGTCAAAACAATATTTATTTTTTAAAAGTCATTCTGTTCATTTATCGTAGTTTATCATATTTCATAATGTACTTAAATTGTTTATAATAATAATACTTTTTCATAATGTTGTGCAATACTTGTAAGTGCTTGTAATAGACGCGCGGTAGGTGTACGCTTTTCTGTTGCAAGGTCAAGTCGATCAGCTTGTTAAGCGTTTGATTGGGCGGACGCATTAAGAGTGGAGATATAATATATCTTCTATATAGGTACCTATATTATAAGTCCATCAGATGATAAGACAAACGCCCATCTATTTAACCGACTTCAAAAAGAGAAGAATGTTTTGAATTCGCTTGATTTTTTTTGTTTCTTACCTCATAACAGAACTCCGTCAGTTGTGGACCGATTTGGAAAAATCTTTTTTTTTTCCATTTGTATCATTAAAAAAATATCAAAATCAGTCAGATTCGGAATGAAATAATAATTTTGCGGTTATATCATCGCATTGCGTCACAACTAATCCTTACCAGTCCTTACTAATATTATAAATGCGAAAGTAACTTTGTATGTCTGTCTGTTACCTTGTCACGCTTAAACCGCTGGACCGATTTGGTTGAAATTTGGTATACAGATAGTTTGAGTCCCGGGAAAGGATATAAGATAGTTTTTCCCGGAAAATTTCTTAGTTCCCGCGGGATAGCGATATTAAGCGACTTCTGCGCAGACGGAGTCGCGGGCAACAGCTAGTTTCTTCTAAATACAAACAATCCCGCTTCAGTATTGGCACAAGACACTGTTTTGCCATCGTTAGCTTCAATGCATGCACGCCCATAACAACCCCATTTTTCCACATTTTTTCTAATTATACATAATATACATACACAAATCATGTCTTTATTCCTTACGGGGTAGACTGAGCATAAGTAACAAGACCTACAGGCCACGTTTGGCAAGATTGTGGATGTTCAGGTGGAAAATGGAATCAAAATAGTGGTGGGTTGCTAGCCACATCGCCTATAACATGATTCCAATGATTTTCGCCCATTCCCTTGATGGGCTAACTAAACCAACATGTAATATAAATTTTCGTACAGTTTTTATTAGTTAACTAAGAACGTTTGTCAATAACCGTTCCTTTATCAACTTTCACTAATAAAAAAGAAATTCGCACAATCACTTAAATTATCCTCACTATGTACCGTCAACTGGGGTGACTTTGGTAATTTTGGGGCTACTTTGATCGTTTTAAAATTGCTATAAAATCGATATTATCCATATCCGGTGAATGTT
The DNA here is from genome assembly GCA_963854515.1 of Pandemis heparana. Taxonomy (NCBI): domain Eukaryota; kingdom Metazoa; phylum Arthropoda; class Insecta; order Lepidoptera; family Tortricidae; genus Pandemis; species Pandemis heparana. Next base: position 6,564,265 of record OY978016.1, on the reverse strand, counting down.
TGGCTTGTAGACGCAAAGGCGATCGACGAAGACATTGATTGAAAGATGTAAACGCAAATAAAAAATAATGGTTTTGTCACTAAAACTACTTTTTAAAGTCACTCCGTAAATCAAAGTCACCCCAGTTGACTGTATCTAAAACTATATTGTTTTGTTTTTATCTTTGCTCAGAACTTAAGATACGATTTGTGTGATAGCGGGTCACAGTTTTAGATTAGAGCTAAATGATTTGTCGGTATAACACAATTAATAATTCTTTACAGTTGTTCATCAACAACGAATGGGTAGATGCCGTTAGCAAGAAAACTTTCCCAACCATCAACCCTCAGGATGAGAGTGTCATCATCCAAGTTGCCGAAGGAGACAAGGTAAAGCCTTATAGCAAACCGATTATATGCAGACCATTTGGTTATATTGTAAAGGTTGACGTGCACTACACTAGATCAGAATAGAATAGAATAGTTATTTCTATTGTTATGGCTTCAATAGACATCCTGCATACATCATTGTGTTATGTAACAAACAGTAAAAAAAACCTGTTTATTTTCAAGGCTGACATAGACCTTGCAGTTCAAGCCGCTAAGAAAGCGTTCCACCGCTATTCGGAATGGCGTACCTTGGACGCGTCCCAGAGAGGCAGGCTGCTACTCAAACTGGCTGATCTGATGGACAGGGATGCCAAATATTTGAGCGAGCTGGAGACTCTGGATAACGGCAAGCCAGTGGCTCAAGCCTACGGTGAAATCATCTGGGCTGCGGGTATCGTCAGATACTATGCTGGAAAGGCTGACAAGATCCTTGGAAGCACAATTCCTGCTGGTAAATTCTGAATCCATAATTAATTCAGTCATTGCAATTTAAAAGCAGAGGTTTATCTTTTTTTTTTTTTGGTAACAGATGGCGAAGTCTTGTCTTTCACTCTTAAGGAACCGGTAGGTGTTTGTGGCTCAATCCTGCCATGGAACTACCCGGTTCCCATGTTTATTTGGAAGATTGCTCCTGCTTTAGCTGCCGGTAAGTACCTTGCTTACTACTAATACTTCATTTAATTTAGAATGACAAACCACAATAACATTATATTGCGTCTGGTCAACAATTTCTTACCTAGCAAATAGTACAGTGCAATAGTTTCGCAGCCGCAAAATAAAATTGTTTTAATGTCACTTTATTTGCGTGTCGTCAATTGTTACTCTAGTACAAATTGTAAAGAGATTACAGTTCACGAGCCGCAATATAATGTTGTTGTGGTTTTTCGTCCTATATTAAATGAAGTATAGATAACACATTTTTTATAATACTACAATGAAGACAAATCAGCAACTTTATCAGCAGAGCTGCTGGTGCATTAGGGGACTAAGGTTTAATGTGTGTTCAATTACGGCATGTTAAATTGTTAATCTGTGCAAGTGAAATTTAAACTTTCTTCTGAGATAAATGAAGATTCTATAACCCGAATTAATCCATTGTAGGTACCGTAATAACTTCGGTTTTCTATATATACCTACTGCTTCTGTCAAGATAAGCTATTTGGGCGGACCATGCGTAAAATACTAAAAAGCTAAGGAGATGCATGATAACTTAGGAGGAATATATCCGATAATGCAGCAAATACGTCTACATAATTCCAATGCTGTTTTCAGGTTGCACCCTCATCGTGAAGCCCGCGGAACAGACTCCCCTTACCGCCTTGGCCCTCGCAGCTTTGGTCAAGGAGGCAGGGTTCCCAGCAGGAGTAGTGAACGTGGTTCCAGGCTACGGACCCACAGCCGGAGGCGCGCTGACCCACCACCCCGATGTCGATAAGGTCGCCTTCACCGGCTCAACTGAGGTAAAATTCCGAATCATAGTTGTAGACAATAATTCTGCTTCGCTCTTTAGAAACTACCTATAAAGTGTATGCGATAGTTTCTTATGCTGCAGGTTTTGAGGTTTTCCTTCACCAAAGATAGAGTAGATTTCAAATGAAATTGACAACATTTCAGAAAAAAAGCACTTTACACTGGTTAAAAATTAGACTACCCGTGTTTCTCGGTTTTCCTTTATTTTATTTAAATTCGTCGTTAATAATTTATTAAAGAAATGGTCATTAAAAAGACCGTATATACAAAGATAGGAATACTGAAATCGTGATCTTAGCTTGATATAAAATTTAAAAAAGTAACTTTCAAACAGAGCAGTCTACTGTCATGTCATGTCACTTACTGTAGTTGCTGTGCTTTGCAACGTTTTGCATTTTGCAACATAAATTCGTCGATTTTGGGCAGATTGCGGCTATCCATTTTTACAAATCCGTCAATCACTTAATAATCACTTCCATGTTATTAAAACAATAAAAATATTACGAGATTTACGAGAATCGAAAGCGTGTCGTTAGAATCAAGTAATCCGTCAGACAGATAAACAATTAAACAATGGACATGACATTGACACCATGACAGTTCTATATTTTTTTCAATTCCTACGGTAATAAATGACCTAAGGGCACTATAATTGTATTGCTAACATCCAACTTTTTTTACTGTTTTTTCTGAATATAAAAAAACACATTAAGGCAACTTTTACTTCTAAAATGAAATCAAAAGTAATAAATTGATTCATCCAAACACATTGTTTTTGCCATGTTTTTATAGTCTAAGCCCACGATTTATATTTACGTACATTAATAATTCAGATCGTTGGTTTAGAACAAACAATGCCAAGGTCAAGTTTACCCATCTATAATCTTAACCGACTTCCGACCGTTTGAATTGCTAATACCTTTACATAAAATCACAAAGGTGAAAAACGATTTCTTTGTAGTACCTATAGCTAGTTTTTTTTTTTAGGTGGGCCGTATCATCATGAACGCCGCTTCCGCGGTCAACCTAAAGCGAGTCACACTTGAGCTTGGGGGCAAGAGTCCTCTGGTTATCTTCAACGATGCTGATGGTAATAAACGTTTAGCACTCAACTAGTTCTTGAATAAACAGTGCGACAGTCATTTGTTTTGCTTAGTGCCTCAGACATGGTCGTAATATATGTTCGATCAATTTACATGTCGCTCATTCATAGCGCACGTGAGGATAATTTTAAAACCTGGGTTGGATTCGCACTTGAAGAATTCCGTACCACCGTTTTATACGAGGATACTCTTTTGTTTTAAAGTTAAATTTCTTGTATAAAGATATACATTATATTCGTACTTAGTCCGAGATAACTATGTAGTTCCGTCCTTTCTTGCTACTTGAACGCGACGTATAAAGACACCATAAACAAAAAACAGCACCTGTCAATACTAATCACATATGTCATCTGTCATTTCGCGCTGGAGCGCAATCGACACAAAAGATGTTTTTTCTTTCGGGAAAAATACTTTTTATTGTATCAGTTATCGAAAATATTATATTGCACCATGCCAAAAAGAGAAATACTGCAATTAGAGAAAAGGCTGGATAGAGATAGGAAAAAGTACGACGCAATTTCTACAGAACATCGGCTTCTCCAAAGGGTAAGTGATTAGGATTAATATAATACAGGGGGTTTAGGCAAAGAAATATACATCTCTCTTCCTTATAATTATAAGTTCATTGCAACACGGGAAAGCTTTTCCCAAAAAATAGTTACGAAGAGATGAGAACGTACGTACATTCCGTGGGAATGCTATGTACCTACACGTCTCACTGTATGGAGACTTGAGTATAATTAACTCTGTTTAAAAGCATTATCGTGTGACGATTTTGCTATCTATCCGTTGGATAGTCAATACTATGGCCAATGGTCAAACCTTGACATGTTTGTCACGATCCTAACCTAAATTGTTTGGGATAAACAAATTTTTGTTTTGAAATTCAGGCTTGGTATTTACTTTTTGCCTGCATATAATTCAGCTCAAATACCAGAGCTTGACCCAAAAACGGAACCTGTAGCATCAGAATTAGAAACTCAGATTACTTAATTAATAAGCAAATAAATAATTCTGATCAAAGTGACTCTCGGCACTAGGTGAGTCGAATACTGGTGAGAAACAGTATGGAGACAAGGTGCATGATCAGTTTTATAATACAATAAAGTATATCATTGTATATTACCTGCCCAAGTAAATTAAAGAGAAACTTCTCGAGTCATTGCTGGTCCCTATCAACTGTAAACAGAAACGGGCTTGGCAAGTGTCAAGTTATTCACAACTTATCGAAGACTTTGACAGTCTGAATATCAATGCATATACCTATGCCTAATGCATAAATAACACATAAGAAATATTTAAGGTTCCAATTTAATTCGGGTTATATAAATACAATTGCTTACCATTTGGCATAAGCACCGCACCATTCCATTTCACAAATTTGTTAAAGCCGGTGATAGGATATCTTAAGATAAGACGGCATTCGCTTACTGGTTTATGTCAATGATCTGATTTGTCTGGGCTCAACTTATGATGAATGTGTCAGTAATGAAAAAAATTTAAAAAAGACATTTACTATGTCTTGATTTTGTCATAAATGGGGAAAAGAGTAATTTTACTCCACTTAATATCAGAATTTTTTGGTTTCCAAATAGATTGTAAAGGTGACATTAGCCCATACAAATATAAAATGGGAAAGACTGCGGAGGATAATTTAGAATTATTTAAATTTAGATTACTGCTTAGTTAGGAACTAGGATGTTAGGTAGTTTAGTTTCAGTATGGATGACAACATCTTAGGGTGTGTAATGTTCGTCATAACAACGATTTTTGCAAGTTTTAATTTCTCATAACACAAATATCAGAATTTCAATCTCGAAATGTTGAGATCATACAAAAACAATATACATTTAAACAAATTGCCGAATTTCTCAAATCATAATATCAATTTGCATAAAATAATAATAATAATAATAATTAATTAATAATCATAACGGGTCCCCATGGGCCCGTGATCGGAAACCCGTACCAACAATAATAATAATAATAATTAAATAATAATAATAATAATAATAATAAGTGATGGTTGTTCAAAGTCCAGGAACACCTCTCCATCCTTAGCCGTGCACACCAATGTTGCCACCTCGTTGCCCCGAGCGGGCGGCAGTTTGAGGGGCCCATTTAGTGGGCGGCGAGTCACCGCCTACCAAACTTCAATTTGTTGAGATATTGAAATGGTAGGTGTCCGTTTATCTCATTCCATAGCCCATTAATCCTGCCACAGCATCCATTCCATGTCGTTCCCTACCAGGCAATAGTTTGGCAACTGTGGAGGACTGTCCGCTAGCACATCTCCATGGTGTATTAGGGGATAGACCTCCATAGTTGCGCCCATCTCATGTTTATATTATATGGTACCAAAGGCCTCTTCATGTTGGCCTCGGCCCCATGAATGCCTTTCAAATGACCGGGTCCCCATGGGCCCGTGATCGGAAACCCGTACCAACAATAATAATAATAATAAAAAAAAAAAAAAAAAAAAAAAAAAAAAAAACTAACATTGAAGGCTAAGGCGGAAGCTACGCTACGCTTCGCTCCCGCCTTAGCCTTCTGAACCTAACCTATCCAAATCGCTTCTGCTCCGAACCGTCTTGCTCGCTCGCTTCGCTCGCTCGCACAATGCAAATGTTTTATGCATTCGGCACCAGCCAAATTTAAATATGCGACAAGAGATAGTTCGCTTACTTATTAAACATATTTTGCATAATGTTATACCCTCTAATCATTGTTCTAAATGTCGTTATGGATTTTAACTATTATCTAAATATATAAAAGAAGAAACTGACTGACTGACTGACTGACATATCAGCGCACAGCCCAAACCGCTGGTTCTAGAGATTCCAAATTTGGCACGTAGGTTCCTTATAAGGTCTAGGGGTGCACTAAGAAAGGATTTTTCAAAATTCGACCCCTAAAGGGGTTAAATGGGGGTCCAAAGTTTGTATGGGGAAACAAGATTAGTTAGACTATTTTATTCGAAACTTCACATGAGTATTCCTAACGATAAATGAGTAAACACCTGTTTCAGGTTTTTTGAAAATTCAACCCCTAAAAGGGGTAGGGGGTGACAAAGTCTGAAAATCAACGTGGGTATTATTATTTGGGTCGCTGATTACGAAAACAATAACACACACACACACACACACACACACACACACACACACAAATTTCCGGGAACGGGAAAAAACGGGATTTATTATATTCGATTCCGAGTGACCCTATCTAAGTAACTATACTTAATAAATATACTGTTCAAATTTCTTACACAAGGAGATGATTACAAAACTAAGAAAATAATTTCAGGATTTTTGTAAATTCTCACGGGATAAGGAAAAAACGGGATCTATATTATACCTATTCAGTTCAACGAAATCCTGAACTATAATTACTAGACTTCAAATTTGGCATAGAAGTAGGTGATTATAATAGTAAAAAACAGTTTTAAGGATTTTCGAAAATTCCAACGGGATAAGGAAAAAACGGGATTTATATTCAGTTCTACGGGATCGATTTTTCGTTTTAATTATCGTAGAAAACTGGAATTTGGCCTTCAGGTTCCTTGGGGAGTATAGGGGAGCACTATACAAAAGGATTTCCCAAAATTTTGATGGAAATGAACGGGGAAAAAACGGGATTTTTTGTTTTACAGGTCGTAGAAAGCTGAAATTTGGGATATAGGTTGCTTGATGAGTGTAGGGAAGCACTAAGAGACAATTTTCTGAAATTCCCACGGGAACGGGAAAAACGGGACTTTTCGTTTTACTGGTTGTAGAAAGCTGAAATTCGACATGTAGGTTGCTTGGGGAGTGTAGAGAAGCATTAAGAGAGGACTTTCCAAAATTCCCACGGGAACGGGAAAAAACGGGATTTTTCGTTTTACTGGTCGTAGAAAGCTGAAACTTGGCATGTAGGTTGCTTAAAAAGTGTAGAGGAGCATTAAGAGAGGAATTTTCAAAATTCCCACGATAACGGGAAAAAACGGGATTTTTTGTTTTACAGGTCGTAGAAAGCTGAAATTTGGCATGTAGGTTGCTTGATGAGTGTAGGGAAGCACTAAGAGACAATTTCTTGAAATTTCCACGGGAACGGGAAAACGGGACTTTTCGTTTTACTGGTTGTAGAACACTGAAATTCGGCATTTAGGTTGTTTGGAGAGTGTAAAGAAGCATTAAGAGAGGAATTTCCAAAATTCCCACGGGAACGGGAAAAAACGGGATTTTTCGTTTTACTGGTCGTAGAAAGCTGAAATTTGGCAAGTGGGTTCTTTGGGGAGTGTAGGGAGCATTAAGAGAACATTTCACGAAATTTTTACGGGAACGGGAAAAAAACGGGATTGAAATACTCCTGGTGCACGCGAGCGAAGCCGCGGGCAAAAGCTATTTGTCAATAAATGAAGTATACGCGGACGAAGTCGCGGGAAAAAGCTAGTATTGAATAATCGAATATTCAAATGAATTTATTGCAATCGTTGTTATGACTAATGAATGTTATATTGCTTGAAGTTTATGCTCGGTAATAATATAACGATTTTTGAAAATAGTAAAATGAAATTATGCTAATGAAACGGCACCCAATAATATCTAATGGTTTTGTGTATACAATAAATTTTGAAGCAGCAAAATTTAGGGCTTTGGAATGGTTGTGGGCAATTATGATAACATTATTACCATTGGCCAGAAGGCCAAAGAAGATCTCACATGGTGGAAGAATAATATTAGGACTAGGCCACATAAAGCAATATAATTTTGCTTTAGAGATTTTCCCAGATGCATCTTTAGTTGTTGGGGTACAGTATGTAATGGAAAGAGTGCTAAGGGAAGTTGGCCAATAGAAGAAAATAAAAATTACATTAATTATCTAGAGTTATTAGCGTTATATTTTGCTTTATGATGCCTTGCAGATGAGATTTTATTACGAATTGACAATACTACTGCCATTTCCTATATAAATAGGATGGGTTCTATTCAATTTCCACTGTTAAATAACCTTGCAAGACAAATTTGGAAATGATGCGAAGCAAGACATCTATGGATTCTTGCATCATATATTAATTCTAAAGATAACTCTCTGAGACAGATTATAAATCTCAGAGTTCAAATCAGGATATAAAATGGGAATTATCACAAGAAGTCTTTCAAACAATAGTTGACTCAATAGGGTATCTATCTATTGATCTGTTTGCTTCTCGTTTTAATGAAAAATGTGTTAAATACATTTCCTAGCACAGGGATCCATTTGCATGGAACATTGACGCCTTTACAGTCGAATGGAGGAGGTTATTTTAAACATTCCCTCCATTCTCATTAATCTTAAAAGTATTGCGTAAAATTAAGACCGATAGAACAACAGGAATATTAGTATTTCCAGTATGGCCCAACCAAGCCTGGTATCCATTGTTAAAATTTCTCATAGGCTCAGAAGTATGGTCACCACATCCCTTACATCTTCAACTTACCCTGGGGGCCTGTATATTATCAGGGAATCAATGAAGAGAAGAATGATACCTAATAGTATCTCTAGCCAAGAATAGCTTTAAGCAATATGATTCACGTTTAAGACAGTGGTGGCAATTCTGTAAAACTCATAATGAAGATGTAGTAAGCGTTGTTGTACCCAAGATTATATCATATTTAATGTTAGTATTTCAAGAAGAAGCCAAACTTTGAATTGCTAACGGTTAACTTGGTCTTTAATTTTAGATAGCCATAATTATAGATCTGATAATGACGATAGAATAAAACGCTGGTGTAGGGGAGTTTATAAACTACTCCCAGGTATACCTAATACTCAAGTAATCATAATCAAGTACCTGGGACCCAGCCACTGTTCTGTCTTACCTCAAATACTGGTATCTGTAGATTGCAAACTGTTGAATAAATATCTTTTGTTATTATTATTGTTATTATTATTCTTTAGAAACTTTAAATTTAAAAGAGCTCACTTTAAAGTCTATTGTTATTAGTTTTGACTACAGGACAGAGGGTCTAAATGCGGTCGCTAATTAATTACAGTAGATTAAATTAAATTATGAAGAAGGCGTCGACATATTTTTATCAGATATCCAAAAAACCTCAGCTTCAAGACGGTTTATGATTAAATTATCTCTACCATGTTTCAGTAATAATCCAGACTTTTGCCCGGTATAGACCCTGTTAGAATATTTGAAAAAGAACTAATGACTTAAGACAGATAGTGACTGCATTAAATTATTTCTGACTGTAAAACTTCACAAACCAGCTTCAACACAAACAATAAGTAGATGGCTCAAATTAGTGATGAAAGACAGTAGTATTGAGGTCAATAAGTTTTCTTCACATTCAATTAGGCACGCAGCATCGTCGCCAGCATATCGTACAGGTCTCACAACAGACAGTTTTTTAAAAAGCTGTTGGGTGGTCTAGCAGGTGGTCTACCTTTGCGAGACATTATAACAGACCTCTAATCATTGAGTGTAATGCACAAAATGTATTTGCCCAATCTGTGGCATTGCCTAATTATTCATTAAAATAATGTTAAGATTTTAAATTTAAATGTAGAATGTAAATTACCAAAGGCTGATTTTCTTAGGATTTCCTGTGGTTTTAAAATTATAAGAAGTAATGTTACTGATTTTTGTTGTTTTAAATAATTATGTTCATTTTGATTTATTATTAAGAAAATAAATACCTATCGAAATTTAATTTGGATGTTTATAAATATGTTTATTTTTGCTCTAAACATCTGCATAGTTATCTCGGACTAAGTACGAATATAATGATAGGATTAAACGAACTTACCTGAAGTGAAGTTCGATCCTGATTATATGAAGTACTTAGTCCGAGATAAGGGAGCCTCCCGCCCTCCTCACGGATAGTCACTTTCTTACTATCCCCCTAGGCCTTATTATGACGACTCTAAACGTAATGACATATGTGATTAGTATTGACAGGTGCTGTTTTTTGTTTATGGTGTCTTTATACGTCGCGTTCAAGTAGCAAGAAAGGACAGAACTACATAGTTATCTCGGACTAAGTACTTCATATAATCAGGATCGAACTTCACTTCAGGTAAGTTCGTTTAATCCTATCATTATTCTGACAAACAGACGAACTGACAGGCAGACAGTGGAGCCATATAGTGATGAGCCCTTTGGGCACCAGTTTTATGTCTTTAGCTTTTTGATATGGTTTTAATTTATCTTGGATTTTTCATTTAACAAAAATAATCTGTATTTTTTGTGATGACCAAGGCTCATTTTAATTCGTAGGAAAACCCTTAATTTTTATTGAACAAGCTAAGCTCGTAACCGATAGCAGCAGTTTGTAACGAAAACTGTCTACAAAAAGACAACCCAACCGTTAGGTTCTTAGCGCTGAGGTACGATAATTAGAACCACAATTCAGGATTTATTTGCTTTGATATTTCAGTTGACAAGGCGGCTGATATCGCCCACAGAGCAGCCTTCGCCAACGCTGGTCAGTGCTGCGTCGCCGCCACCAGGACGTACGTCCAGTCTGGCATCTACGACAAGTTCGTAGCCAAAGCTGCCGAAATAGCCCAAAAGAGGAAAGTTGGCAACCCTTACGAAGAAGTAGAACAGGGCCCCCAGGTAAGAATAGCGTGATACCTTTGTGACTAAGAAATAATATATACCTACATTCAATCAAAGCAATTTCACTTCCAATAACGGCGTTTATCCACAAAATATCGTGATAGGCAAGCATGCTCCATTATCTGTTTCTTTGATTACAAAAAATGCTCAATTTCCGATGTTGGATTCGATAGCTGTCCTTTTAAGCATATCCAAGCGTGCTTTAGTTTTTTTGGTAAAGACAGTCCTTAAAATGACTCTAGTTGTTTTTCTATTCGTCTTATTAGCGAGCTTACGATCCTTTTTTCACCTCGTTTTATCTTGTGACACTGTTTCAACTTCAAGGCTTTCTGGAAGCTTGCCATACATTGCATTTAATCTATATTTTTCAGATCGACAAGGAAATGTACGACAAAGTGATGAGCTACATCGATTCTGGCAAGAAGCAAGCGCGTTGTGTAGCCGGCGGCAACCGATTCGGCAGCAAGGGCTTCTTCATCCAACCAACTGTGTTCGCCGATGTCACTGATGACATGAAGATTTCCAGGGAAGAGGTAAGATATAGATTGAATACGATAGTTCGATAGTACAAGGTAGTAGAAAGCAGGTGGAAAATATCTCCTGTCGTGTATCATTATTAAATTGCTCATGTTCTGTCCAAGAGTTGGTATCACCTTTTTCAAATTAATATTTAAAAGAATACAAATTCAAGCACGTAACTCTCTCGTAAGGTGTGTTCTATGAGTTTGAAATTTGGTTAGTTCTTCTCTCGCGAGACTGAATGCAAAAACATCCTAAATATATAAATCTAAACAACTTATGCGTGTGAACTTAGTAACTACCCCACCCAATACCCACCCAGTACTCAGCAATAACATGATCGCTGATCGCCTTTTTACGAATCTTTGCCTTTTGTCTTCAGATCTTCGGCCCCGTCCAGAGCATTCACAAATTTGAGAGCTTCGAGGAGGTCGTGGATCGTGCCAACGACTCCAACTACGGACTCGGCGCTGGCGTCGTCACCAACGACGTCAACGTCGCGCTCGCTTTCATCCGACACGTGCGCGCTGGCAGCGTATGGTAAGAAAGTCTCACAACTTTGCCACAACTGCATTCAACTTATCTTCCTTCTAAACTTTTCCTTCCTCCTCTTCTCTTACCATAAGACAACATTAAATTGGGAATGTCATTATGATAGTGGGCGCATGTGGGTCTTCTATTGTGGACTTAAAATTTTTGTACAGATTTTATCCATCGAACTACTTTTATACTTGCTGGCATACGAATACAGCTGTCTCTTTTTAAAGACGATGTGAGAGGCAACAATAATATGTCTTTGTAACGGCCCTGCGCTACTAAATTATAGAAAATATGCATTGGCTGTGTCATTACTTTAATTATTTTCTTAGCGACCTCGCTTTTCGACGGCACTGTGTCTCAACCTCATACATAAAATTTGACGAGACTAGAATAAACCTTAAGTGCACGGTCTGAAGTGGTTATATCAATTTCGTAAAATTTCTTATAGATTAGATTATTTTATTCATTCAATGAAAATTAGGTACATCATTAATTCTACATTGACGACGAGGTTGGTTTTATACGAGGTTGGTTCAGATTACTGACGTTATTATAGCAAATAGGTATTAAACAAATGGATGTTTTTTGTCTCCAGGGTTAACACTTATGAACACGTGACCACCCAGACACCGTTTGGAGGCTTCAGGGAGTCTGGTCTCGGACGCGAACTGTAAGTGTTACAAAATGGCAATCACATAACAATATACCGCTCTACATGCAATAGTGCAGGAGACGTGCATTTTTTATTCTACCGATTTCATACCAAATAAACCTAATTTTAAGCATTTAATGATCGTCACAATTACTGCAATGGCTGCCGTTCTCACTTTGGAAAAAACATTGTGAACATTTAAAAAAAGTGTTTTAAAAAAATATCCGTACAAAAATTGATTCCTACTACAATCATGATGCGGTACGCTGAATTGACAACATTTCATATTTCTGAGCCTATAATTTTAATGGTTCTCTGTATTTTGTTTGAAAAGATGAACATGCTGACAGTTTAATTTTTTCGCTAGGGCTTGTATTTAATTTATAATTAATTTATTAATTTGTGCTTATTCTAAAAGGGCGTAACTCCGATACTATCACAGAATACACACTTATCCCTTTGTCTTTTCTCTATAGAAAAAAAAACCCGACGTTAATTTCAAATTGTCAATGTCAGGCCCTATTCTCCAATATTCGATTTTCGAGGTTCGCTTCGTGCTGTTCCGCTCATACTAATAGTCATTATCTTGAGAGTGAGAGAGAAGGTATGCAACGAAATTCGAAAATAGAATTTCAGAGTTGCCCCCCTTGTACTTTGAAGTTGTCAAAAATACAAAGTTATGATCGCTTATTTTTTCTCGTGAAAAAAGCACAGGCGTTTCACCTATCATGTGGTAGTTTTGGTAAAATTAGGACATATTTTTAATTATTTTTTTTTTTTTATAATAAGCGATATTAAAATTATATAAACATATTGCAGTGATCAGGAGGCAAAATGCTTTCGAACCATATATACATTTTCAGGTGTTATAAAAATGAAATGTTGTCAATTGGCCAATAGGCTTTAAAAGGAAATCTGCTGCTACTAAGATGTAAAGGGGTCTATATATTATCTGTAATAACGTGTTGTTATTTTATTTCAGGGGCGAAGAAGGTATCCAGCAATACGTGGAGAATAAGACTGTGACCCTCAACCTCCCCAAGAAGCCTTTGCTTTGAGCCAAATGACAATCCTGTTTAAGCATATTATTTAACACTTTTTCGAAAATAAAAACTTTTATTTTACATTTCATGTTAATGTAACGATTATTACACGTTATTATGATTTTTTATTAATTGTATTATTTTACCAAATGCCTTTCGAGCTTAACGTGCTTGAAATTTCTAATAATGTGACATGATATATCTATTCATTCAAATTTTAAATCATACTATAAACATTATATTTCTAAAGAAAGTCGAATCATCTAATTCTTAATAGTATCTTGTTATTTTCAGTAGATCCAAACAAAAGAAGTCGTTAACGGACTTTTATGAACTAACTAGAAAAATTACGGAACAATTCACCATCCCCTCATTATAAATCTACTAGAGCTGTAAAAGTAACGTGAAGTAGCGTACCCGTACTCGATACTACAATCAGCACTCGTTAGTATCATACCCTTCTTAGCCGTGTGTACGACCAGTAGCGTATTACGTACGGTATGACGTTTACGTCGCGTCATTCGTACTTTTTAGAAAACAAGCATACGTTATAATAAGGCATTATCATTATCAGCAAACCTCTTCAATTCACACATCATCCTTGCCATGAGTGGCGCGCCTCCCTCATTGATAATCCCTTTAAATACAAGGATCAAATTAACATCATGTAAAATGCGATTAATGAACAGTGGCGTAACTACAACGTCAGGGGCCCGCGGCAAATTCATCAGATGGGGCCCCTCCTCACTATAAAGAAGTGCATCCCTTCTGTGCTCTAGGCCAAGCCAGTCGGGACCCCGTAGAGCTAGGGGCCCTGGCATTTTGCCAGCCCTGCCACCCTATAGTTACGCCACTGGTAACAAAATGCATTCGTGCGTAACGTTTCGGTGCTTTAAGCTAGATTACCCGTTACTCAGCATCGAATACAAACGGTTTGCTACAGGTCTACACACTACATATTATTATTAGCGAAACATAGTCCCCTCATACCCGTGCCATGCTGTGTCCGATTTTAGAGTAAGAGGGACCCACCTCTTCCTATGGGTGTCGTAATAGTACATTGTGTATTAAGGGCGGTAAGTAAGGAATTACGATCGAGGCTCTAGTATAAGCCCGAAGTCGAAGACTGAGGGCTTTTTGAGTCGAGGTTCGTAATTCCCGTACCGCCCGTGAAACATACAATGTTTTTCATCACATTTGCGAGTAAATAAATAAAATGAAAAGGCACAAAAAACTTATTTATTAAAATTTATAGTGACTGTACAATTATTAAAATTAAGGCATACATTGCCTTTTTAAAAATGCCGTCAACTTCACGTATTGTATTATTTTATGTTGACACAATCTTTAGATTGGAGAGTGGTTTTCAACATAGAGTAAGTGCTCCACAATGATGATGGTTTGTATTTATTCGCCAATTCACCAAAATATGCCAGGAAAACATTTTCAGAAAACGAACTTGTTTTCTTTTCGCGTTTCTGTTGTATAAATTGGTCGTACGCAGCTAAATACCGCTCCTTAGACTTCGCCGGTAAAAGATTTTCGTTAATGTTTTTGCTGCTTGGATAATATCCAGTGGTGTTGCATTTAAATCGCACTCTTCAGACGACGACGACATTTTTAATTACTTTTATTAGGTATTAAATAACTCAACAAGTCAACACAACAATTTGTACAAGTTCGGGAATGTTTTTTTTTTAAGCGGATGGCGCGCTTTCAGCCACAGATAATACAAATGTTGCGTTCAAGAACGTTAAGTTAAAAGCCAAGACGTTTACAACCATGGCATATAATAAAAGAAAATTCAACGTTTTATACAAAAAAGTATTCAAATTCTTATCATAAATATTAGTATTGTATTTATCTAGCGAGATTTCAATTAAATTCCTGTTTAGATATTTTTTTTTTAGATAAAGTTTTAATTTCGAGCTAATGCACCTCTTTGGTTGTACTTGAACCTGAATTGTAAGGCAGTGCAAGAAATTAAAAAAAAATTACTTACCGCCCGAGGGTTTCATGGTAATAAAAAAAGCCCGAGGGTTTTATATGGGGCGTTGCGGCCAAGTTAACCTGTATGTTTTGATACCGTTTACGAGCAAGTGTGATGAAAAAGACGATTAATCCAGCCAGTGTGAGAGAGGGGTGCAAGTTGCAGCCTCTCTCATTACCAATTATGAATTCTAGCACTGCGGTGTAGTAGGCGAGGGAAACTATAAGTGTGTACCCAAGAATCTAATCTAACTAATATTATAAATGCGAAAGTATGGATGGATGGATGGATGTTTGTTTGTTACTCAATCACGCCAGAACGGCCCAACGGATCTGGATGAAATTCGGCACATAGATAAAAAAAAGTCTGGAATAGCACATAGGCTACTTTTTATCCCCGAAAATTGCGTAGTTCCAGCGGGATAGCGATAAACGAATTCTTTGCAGACGAAGTCGCTGGCAATAGCTAGTATTGACATAAAGGTTCAGGAAATTATTGAGGGTGACCCCTTTGTCAGGGTATAGCTAGTGTCTTGGAAGAAGAGTGAGTCACTGATATATAGATCCGGTTTTCTGTGAAAGGTAGTGGATTCATGGGAAATGGTGTTTTCGTATTAACTCGACACAGAGGGCGCTGCAATGTTAGTGCGTGATAAAAAATTAATGTTCCCTTTTTTCTCCAGAACGGTTTGACCGATTTAGATGCGGGTTTCTGTAAAACTTAGGGATTTATAGGGGATGGGTCATAGATTGTGCTATCGTATAAATTCAGCACAGGGCACTGCAATGTTTTTGTATGCACAAAACGAAAGTGACGATTTATTGGCGATAAATCTTAGATCTATAAATTATTGTGCTTACCTACTTGACAGGACTCTAATGTTTAGCTTTTTAGGTTTCGTAGACAAATTAGCAAAATTTCATTACTGATCGAATTTGAGCCTTCCGAATAACGGCGTAAAGCTGAAATTTGAAAACTGTAAACAGCTAACAGCTATTCGAAGCTTTTGACTCTATAAAAGCTGCTACACATCCAAAAATCGCCCCTTTTATCGAAGCAGCCTCCAGCAATTCTAAACAAAACCCTGACAATGTAGTCTCTTATGCCACGGACGCTCTTTTATAGGGGAGCTTAATTGAATCAATAAAACGTCTGTTTTTTTTATTATTTTCTCTCCTTCCCTAAGCTGACTCTAGCGGCTAAACGCGACAATCCCTTAATAGTTTAATTCTTTCCGTCTATCTTCAAAATTGTCCATTTGTCAATGTTAATAGGATTTAGTAGGTGTGGATTAGCTATGAATGAATGTATTCACAATTGCGTACGCCCAATGAAATAACCGGCATTAGGCTTGCTTACACTTTATTAAGTACCAGACGTACGTGAGAAGTGATTAGGTGGTTAATATCGCAAGATTTTACGATGATAATTAATGGGTTGATAAGTTAAGTGACGTGCTCTGTCTGTGCAGGTGAAGTGTGCAAGAAAATAGAGGACGAACAACAATTACAATTACAAAATATTTATAAAAGGATAGGGTCATCGCATCAGAAATCGGAAATGAGGCGTTAGTTGCAATTGAGGAGCGTAAAAAAATATGGTAAAGAAAATGGATAACCGAATGAATTTAGTAGGTATGGCGCTGGTGATAAAGTTCTCCGGGATCTGATTAACTTCTTTTTGTATGTTACGCTTCCGCGCTATGCACTTAACAAACACAGTGTTTAGTTAGGATGAGACTGCGAGTGCGGAGAGTATGCGGTGTACTAGGGCAATTACTAAACTTACTTTACTTTGCACTCGCACTGGTCACTTAACAGCGTGACCGCTTGACACGTTGTATTTATTTACTGATCACCTTACACCTGTAATTCTCATATTTACTTGTTAATGAACAAACAGTAAACAAGTCTTAAAAGGAAACGCGTTAAGCTGCAAAACAACTCTACACTCCATTGCGCATGCGTGGACTTTATACGAAATATGTTTATATTTGTGTATGCACAAACCCACTACTACTTACGAGAATGTTGATAGAACGCAACAATAACTCATGCATCAATTGCTTCCCTTATCACAATCCGTTAAGTCAGCTTGTTCTAAATTTGTCAGAAATATAACTTTGTTCAATCATCAGCACCACGTGATATTATTTGATACGAAAACCACGATCCCGATATTGCGTCTTAGCGCTTTGACTCTCGGTTCATTTTAAAAAGAAGGTTCTTCGGGATTTGTAGTCGATTTTTTGTATCCAACAAATACAACACACACTCTCGCTATATATATGCTACTCGCAGTAATTTGTAAGCCGCCGTACGATACGCTTGTGCCGCGACTGGTCCTTTGCCGATATAATAACATTTTAATCAAGATGGTGAAAGTGGACGTCAAATATACTAAGGTAAGATATACATCGATTTCAATTCTGGTAAATTCTAACGCTATGTTTAGACACGTGCGAAATAATAGCTTTTTACAAGCTTTTAGTTTCGCCTGTCTATAAACCTGACACCGGTCTGTCTGTAACTAAATCTTGCTAGTTAATTTTGACTCAGTTACCGGTTTCCGATTGAGCTGAATTTTTCCACGCATTCATTTATTTACCGATTAAATTTTCCAGCATCACAGCAGCGCAGTACAATTCTAATATAAAATAAATAAATAAATATCTTGGGACAATTGACACCAATTGACCTAGTCCCAAACTAAGCAAAGCTTGTGATATGGGCACTAGACAACGGATAAACATACTTATATAGATAAATACATACTTAAATACATATTAAACATCCAAGACTCGAGAACAAACATTCGTGTTTTTCATACAAATATCTGCCCCGACCGGGGATCGAACCCGGGACCTCAAGCTTCATAGTCAGGTTCTCTAACCACTAGGCCATCCGGTCGTCAAATAAAAGTACAATAGGAAAAACTAACAATGAAAATGAAATTATTATACAGGTTGTATCAGATAGCCCCTAACAATAATCAACCGGGGTATATAATATAACCATAGCTACAAAAGGTAAAAAAAAATATTTTAAAAAAAATTGGAGTAATTTTTTTTTTTCTATAGGAATGGCAGTAGTAACTGTAATCATTCCTATAGAAAACATAAAAAAAATTACTGACTTTTTCTTTTTTAATATTTTTTTTAGCTTCTATAGCTATGGTTATATACCCCAGTTGATTATTGTTAGGGGCTATCTGATACACCTTGTACATAGAAAAAACAAAATAAAACAAAACACTAGATAACTATTAGATCTGGTAAAGATCCCTTAATCCTTATCCCTAAGTTCGCCTTTGTGCATATATTATTGTTGTTTATATTTTTTGTGAATTATATCTGTTTCTTTATATTTGTACAATAAAGCATTACTTACTAACTATTAAGGGATTTTTAAAAGTTTCGTTTCCCCAAAGCGACGGAAAATCACACACATGACATGTACCTATACCGCGTGGCAATGCAATAAATATTACGATGACATAGAGCTAAAATAATGGAGCTGGAAGGTGGCCATAGGAACTCCGGAATAAAACGACACAATCCCATCGAGTTTGGGCTCGTTTGATTCTTCTTGATGAAAACTTTGGTCCTAGATAATATTCAGATGCAACCTGATCAGATTCGGAAAATTAAATCCATAAAATGATTCCATACTGATTCGTACTAACAAGTTCAAAATATAACAAGCTTTTAGGTAGGTAAATATATGATTCCCGCTACGCTACTCGATGTCTTTCGAGATAGTTCAGCTCCTCAGCAAAATATGATGCCACATTTTAGTATCGTGGCTTTACCCAGAAATTGATTTTTCTGAAAGATCTTGGCTGATCAATTTCTAGACCCAAACTTCTAATTCTAGATTTCTGTGAAACCGTTAAAGCCATGTGCGAGATTGCCATTAAACCCACGCACATACTTAAGTAATTATGCAAGAACTTATATTGCTTCTTGAAAAATAAGGAATACCTAAACAAATTTTGAGGCAGCTTCTTCCGACGGATTTCTCTCCGAAAGACTAAGATCCATATCTAAGATACCAGCTCTATAAGATCCAAACGGAAAGTATTATCCATACTTTTACTCGTCATTCTAAAATCATAATGCTCAAAACTAGCAAGCTCAGTAGGTACTATCGAGCAAATTGATTCCTGATCCACCGTAGAATGTTCTCACAGTAAATGTCACAATGATTTAGTATGTGTGTATAACTCTTTATTGTACAAAAACACAGTTAAAGTTACGGCCAATGCAATGTAACGTCACTAAATATGAGAAGGTTCCACGATGAATCAGAAATCAATTTAATCATATAACAAACATTTTCTTCATCCCTGCATAATAATGCTGGGGCATTTGCTCGAAAACCCGCCATCATAACTCTCTGTAAAGTTCCTGATATTTTAAGTGTTAGTTATCTATGATACCCTCTCTACGTCATCATACCTAGATAACTGACACTTAAAAAATCAGGTTCTTAACTTGAGAGTGGTGAAACAGGTAAAAATAGCTTTTGCGTTTATCATAAGAGTTTGTCATGTTCATGTGATTTAGCAATGCAAAAGGCATGACGTACTTACCTAAAACATACAATTCCAGAAATTAGTAGGTAGGTAATTAAGTTGTTATTCATACCTCTCCTCTTATTACTAAGGGTTATCATTCATGCCAACAGCGTTAAATAAAAGCGATAAAGTTATTTTGTTATGTAAAGAAATTTTGAACATAACATTACCCG
Organism: Pandemis heparana; assembly: GCA_963854515.1. Taxonomy (NCBI): domain Eukaryota; kingdom Metazoa; phylum Arthropoda; class Insecta; order Lepidoptera; family Tortricidae; genus Pandemis; species Pandemis heparana. The sequence continues at coordinate 6,544,238 of OY978016.1, read as the reverse complement.
GCCGGGGGATATATTATATGATGCAGATAACTATAGTACCAAACGTTTAGGCATCATTGTGGTTTAACTTGAGAAATAAATGAGAATGGGTATCAAAACCTCTGATTTACCGTGTTTCTCTACGTAACTCGTTGCTATAAAACCGTAATATTTACAATGGAATGAATGAAAGAAATTAGGGTGCGACCACACCGCCGCTTAAAAAACGGTGACGTTACGGAATCGCAACAAAATATATGAAGAAACGGTGAGAAAACGTGACACCTACGACACGTCACTGCGTATACGCGGCGGTGTGGTCGCACCCTTACGCGGCCACTATATTTGAGTTAAAGCCTGAACCTGAAGGTCATATCCCTAGCCCTTTACACAGCAAATTGAAGAGATCCTTTTAAGGGATAAATTTGCTTCTGTACATCTATTTATCTTATCACCTGTAAAATTATTGCTTTTTTTTCTATAAAGTTAGGTATACGTAGATGCAAAGGTACAAATTAAACCAAGCGTTAGCATCACTTTGGCAGGTTCAAATTTATGAGAATCTGATGAACAACCTTATCTGGTGATAACCTTTGTTTAAGGTTTGGATGGGTTCCCTTAATGTGGACAGTAAGAGAAATTCGATAAGTGAAATTTTCATAACATGTTTTTAATTTTAAATCATGTATCAGTGGTCGTTTTAAGTTTCAGTAGTTCATAGTTCGCGCCTGTTTTGATAAAAGTTTAAGAAAGTAATGACACTGTTCCAATAGATAGATAACTTGTCACAAGATTTTGATTTCTAATACCACAAATACGAACTCAAAACATTGAACACTGTCTATAAACTTTTAAATTTAAAATTGTTCATTATTATGCACAGTTATTTATCAACAACGAATGGGTGGATGCTGTCAGCAAAAAGACTTTCCCGACCATCAACCCTCAAGATGAGTCTGTCATCATCCAAGTAGCAGAAGGAGACAAGGTAATTATCAACACCAATTAATTGAATGGATTGGAAGAAAACATATACATTCGAGATTCATGATCATGACAGGTAGTGCTACAACAAAGCAAAACATTACAGTGCGAAACTAATTGCGCAGTCTGACTTGCAAGAAATGTGAATTGTAAGAAAATTAATCCGTCTTTATCCCTTACGGGGTTACGGGGTACACAGAGCTCAGAAATATGGGTAACAATTCGTAAAGGCTAAGTTTAGCGTGATCAAAATCAAAATCAAAATAATTTATTGCAAATCAAATATGTGATGTGAATTTGTAGGCGAATCATAATAATCATAATCATTTGTTTAATTGCTTAAGTACAAAATATAATCAAAATAATTATGGGTTTCTAGCCGCATCGCCTGTTTATAGATTATTGCGCATGGGCTTTTTATACGATCTGCGTATAGAAGCAGTTGGTACATTCTTTTTTTGCTCACCAGCCCCAGCATGGGACAATTATTTGATCAAACTTTAAACTTTGACGTTATGATTAAGAGAGGTTCAAATAAAGTTATAATGTATTCATTCTAGATTTGAATGAATGGGCAAGACGGCAAAATTTATAATTTTAATTTATTGCTGCTGTGTTATACCTATATACTAGTATATTAAAATACACGACTCTCCCGCCCCCTCCGCAAGCCGCTTCACCCCTCCCCCCCTTGAAAAGTGTCCCGTTTTACAGATTTTCTCAATTTTCAGGAAAACTATATAAGCTAGGACAAAATCATCAAAGACTGAATTATTTGTCATTAAATTACCTACAAATAAATACTACATTCATTTTGATACGATTTATAGCTTCCAACCTATGGTGCATCAAAGGTTGTTAAACATGTACGCTTTGGAAGTGTCTCTCGCGCAAACTATTTAGTATTAAACTATTTAGTTTAGAAAAAAATGATATTAGAAACCTCAATATCATTTTTGAAGACCTATCCATAGATACCCCACACGTACGGGTTTGATGAAAAAAAAATTTTTTTTTCCAGCCCCAGTTTCTGGGGTCTTTGATGATTTTGTCCTAGCTTATATAGTTTTCCTGAAAATTGAGACAATCTGTAAAACGGAACACTTTTCAAGGGCGGAGGGGTGAAGTGGCATGCGGAGGGGGCGGGAGAGTTGTGTATTTTAATGTACTCGTATATAGGTATAACACAGCAGTTGTTTAAAAAAATTATAAATTTTGTCGCTAAAAAATCTAGAATGAATACTATTACGTTCAAATAACAATTTATTTTAGGCCGATGTGAACCTTGCAGTAGCAGCAGCTAAGAAAGCTTTCCACCGTTACTCGAAATGGCGAACGATGGACGCTTCGCAGCGAGGTCTGCTGCTACTAAAGCTAGCGGACCTAATCGAGTCGCAAGCCAGATACTTGGCTGAGTTAGAGACTCTGGATTGCGGCAAGCCCGTCAAGGAATCCGAAGAAGAAGTCTACTTCTCCGCGACGGTGCTCAGATACTATGCAGGGAAAGCCGACAAAATCTTAGGAAACACCATACCTGCAGGTTTGATTAATGAATGTGTTTCAATGGATCCCTTAAAGTACTTCGCTTACTACTGTCCCGACATATTATTTTGAAAGTGAAAATCAAAAACTTAACTGAATATGAATTGAAACGAAACGAATTTATTGAAATTTCAAATTCCTAGAACTTATTATCTCGCAGACTAATTTGTTTATATTGCACTCTCTAATCTCTTTGTAATTCACATGTGTACCATTAGTTGGCTTCAGTGTCTTCTTATCGTCATTTCAGACAAACAATTTTGATATCTGTCATGATGTTTCTTATGTTACAATGCGTGATCACGATTAATGAGAAAAATAGGTCAATCATTACTTACTTTATTCAATTTAATGTGTCTGTTTATGTTTTAGACGGTGAAGTGTTATCTCTGACACTGAAAGAGCCCGTGGGCGTGTGCGGCCAGATTATTCCGTGGAATTATCCCATTCCTATGTTGGCTTGGAAAATTGCACCCGCATTGGCAGCAGGTACAATTTTGAAATAAATGCCAAAAATTACCGCTATCAATGTTTTCATATATTAAATCGATCATAGTGGAAAATGATAGCCAACCGAGAACACATAAGAGAGCAGGTGCCTTACCATGACGTCCTAATTCCGACGCAGTTCAAGTTTTAGCTGTCACTTTTAGTATGAATCTGACAGCGAGCGGACCTAAACTGAAACGCATTAAGACGTCATGGTACGGCCCCAGAAATAATATAGCTGTGGCTGGAAACCGAACCCTGGCGCCCAACAATTTTGATCATTAAGTGTATTCCAACCAATTTAGATTTTATATATGTGTACCTACCTAACTGGTATACCTAACCGGGACAACGTTCCTCCGCGTTTTAAAGCCTTTCAAGGGAATCGGGGAAATTTTTAGGAATCATGACATAGGTGATGTGGAGAGCAAACTATCACTATTTTGATTCCTCTTTCCATCTAAACGCCCACAATCATGCTCAACGTGGCCTTTAAGTCTTGTCACAGTAGGCTCTGTCTACCACGCAGGTAAGGGATAAAGACGTGATATTTTTATGTAAGTATGTATATTTTAAAACATTTCAATATGTCTTAAACGTCGCTTATTTACTTAACAAAACCTTAATTATCAGTGCCTAGATACATCACGGCTGCAAAAGGCAAAATAACTTGAAAAATTGGACAGTAAAATTTTCGGTTGAGTCTGGCAATAAGTCATTGTTTTTTGTTATCAAGGTTGCACAGTTATCGTGAAGCCGGCGGAGCAGACGCCGCTCACTGCCCTGGCCGTGGCCGCGCTTATCAAGGAGGCTGGTTTCCCTCCGGGAGTTGTTAACGTGGTTCCTGGCTATGGGCCGACGGCTGGCGCCGCGTTGACTCATCACCCAGACGTGGACAAGGTCGCCTTCACCGGCTCGACCGAGGTTAGTATATCCACTACATTACCATCGTAATTATTTGCCATTTGTAAGTGCTAACGAGTGCTTGTATCTCCAGTCCTTTGATGGATATGCTCTGCCAATTATGTGGTATAAATAATTCATGTCTGACGGTATAAGGACAGTTTCTTGTAGCAACGGTACGTTCTACCAAGTTAAGTAGTATCTTCCCTTCCCACCTTAGGCGCTAAGACCTTTTTGCCGTAGTCTATTAATTTATGTGGTGTTCATAAATTCCAGGTAGGTCGCATTATCATGGGAGCCGCCACGGTTGCGAATTTGAAGCGGGTTACGCTTGAATTGGGTGGAAAGAGTGCACTAGTAGTATTCAATGATGCTGACGGTAATTCTTTTTTTAATTAGTTTTGTTAACCAAAACAAAATACAACAAAATCAATGTCACTAAGCAGAACTTTGATTTTAGTGGAACAAGCAGCCCAGATAGCTCATGCGGCTGCCTTCGCTAACGGAGGCCAGTGCTGCTGTGCTGGTACGAGAACGTATGTCCAATCTGGCGTTTACGATCAGTTCGTGCAGAAAGCCAGTGAAATCGCCAAGAGCAGATCTGTTGGCAATCCGTTTGACGACGTTCAGCAAGGACCTCAGGTAAAATTTGCTTCATCATCATCATCATCATCATCAGCCTGAAGACGTCCACTGTTGAACAAAGGCCTCCCCCTTAGCACACCATAATGAACGACAACTCGCCACCTGCATCCACCGGTTTCCCGCAACTTTCACGATGTCGTCAGTCCAATTCGTCCAAGATTTGCTTGCGTATCGGGAAATATAGAAAAATTTCTACATGTAGGTTTCTACACATTTGCGATATTAATTCTGGTAGTCTGACTGACCGTACACTGAGAAAAATGTAAAGCTGAAAGCATCCTAATTACGGCCGATTTAGTGGGAATGAAGGCAAAATACCGACTACGAGTCATATGAACAAAAACGCCTTACAAGGTTGAAGGCGTTATATGACTTAAGCGTAAGGCGCAATGAACACAATCACAATGGCTCTTAAACGTATGTTTTAAACGTAATATTAAACAGATTGACCTTAATTAAACAGCGATAAACGTGGTAAGTCAGTTAGAAATCGACGGACTGACGATGATTTCCAACTTCTAGTAAGGCGTTTTACGTCTTTCCTTACTGTGGTTTCACCTATCTTCCGAGCATTTTAAATTTACTTGTCAAGCTTTTCTGACCTACTTTAAGGCCTTTTTTATAGTTATTTACATTTTGGTAAGACACAATTGACTTCTAGTAAGGCGTTTTACGTCTTTCCTTACCGTGGTTTCATCTACCTACTAAGCGTTTTTAACGTTATTTACTATTAAGTAAGTCAAAATTGACTTCTAGTAAGGCGTTTTACGTCTTTCCTTACTGTGGTTTCAGCTACCTACTAAGCGTTTTTAACGTTATTTACTATTAAGTAAGTCAAAATTGACTTCTAGTAAGGCGTTTTACGTCTTTCCTTACTGTGGTTTCAGCTATCTACTAAGCGTTTTTAACGTTATTTACTATTTAGTAAGTCATAATTGACTTCTAGTTAGGCATTTTACGCCTTTACTTACTGTGGTTTCACCTATCCACTAAGCGTTTTTAACGTTATTTATTATTTAGTAAGTCATAATTGACTTCTAGTAAGCCGTTTTACGCCTTTACTTACTGTGGTTTCACCTATCCACTAAGCGTTTTTAACGTTATTTACTATTAAGAAAGTCATAATTGACTTCTAGTAAGGCGTTTTACGTCTTTCCTTAATGTGGTTTCACCTATCCACTAAGCGTTTTTAACGTTATTTACTATTAAGAAAGTCATAATTGACTTCTAGTAAGGCGTTTTACGTCTTTCCTTACTGTGGTTTCACCTATCTACTAAGCGTTTTTAACGTTATTTACTATTTAGTAAGTCATAATTGACTTCTAGTAAGGCGTTTTAAGTCTTTCCTTATTGTGGTTTCACCTATCCACTAAGCGTTTTTAACGTTATTTACTACTTCGTAAGTCATAATTGACTTCTAGTAAGGCGTTTTAAGTCTTTCTTTACCGTGGTTTCACCTATTAACTAAGCGTTTGTAATGTTATTTACTATTTGGTAAGTCGTAATTGACTTCTAGTAAGGCGTTTTACGTCTTTCCTTACTGTGGTTTAACCTACTCGTCAAGCGTTTCCGTCCTACTTTAGGGCTTTTCTAATCATTCATTATTGCTTAATAACATGTCCACTAAATCGCTATTTACCTTCATACGGTTGGATAAACCGTATGGTAAGGTATATTGTGCTTTATTTACGAGCAGAAACGTTTTGTAAAGACTGGGAAAATAGCCTTCTAACGGCTGGTAACGCTGTTCCCTGAAGGCCTGATGAACTTGCTTTACTATCATATAGTTCATATTAAGGGCATTGGGCTGCTAAAGGTGAACGTGCACCGAAACGCGCCGCAATAATGTCTTCGTACTCTTGACGGCCGAATAGCATTTGAATTACGCATTTTTAATGCGATTAGGCCGTTAAATGTACAAAAACATAATTGCAGCGAGTTAAGATGTACATTCCACCTAAAGGAACGTGATCTGTTGGTGACAATGTACGCTATTGATATATTTTCGTTAAGAGGAATGTCCTTTGGTTCTTTTCTAAAAAGCTAGCACTTTATGAGCATAAAAAATTATAATGTTCTCTTAAAACTTTAAATACACAACTTCCTTAAGGTTATAAGTGACCAGTTAGAGAAGTCCATCCAAGAGGTAATGGAAGATAAAGTGTAGAGATCATAAATAATTTTGTTATGCCCGTAAGTGTTCTGTTCGTTATTTGAAAAGAATTGCATGCCGTTCGTTATTATAGGAAATACATATGTTACGCGCATTGTCACCAATAGATTGCACCACCATCACCACCGTAATGGTGGGCGGGAGCGAGCAGCGGCCCAACATCCTTCACATGAACTTCATGATAGCAGAGCCGTCAACCATGCCTTTAGTGAACAGCGTTGCCTGCTGTCTTCAGAAAGCTGTTCTCCTGTCCTTGTAAGATTCTGCAATAAATAAAGCAACAATTAACAAAGCAATTCAATAAGAAATAACAGCATATACTATACATTTTGGTCTAGCTTAGCTAGTAGGTAGATAATAATATGAACTTTTCTATGGAATGGCTTATATTTTTTTGCGCTTCTGTAGTTGGTCTAATAGTAAAAGATGTTCGTATATTATGAGTACATTGACCCCTTTAAATATTATTGGGGTGTTCTGTTACACCAACTATATACTTCGTTATATCGTATCGTAGAAGGAGAAAGGTCGTATCGCAATGAAACTATTATTATAGTTAAAGAAATGAAAATCTTTATTATATTTACTTATTTACTTGCATGAAACTATACTTAGATAAGTACACAAGTTGTACATGACCCTGAAAAATCATGTAAATTTTGATATATATACTACGTAACAAATGACAATTTTACAAAGGTGAACGAACTTTGATCACATAATATAAGAAACTAGATACACAATCAACGCCTGAAAATACAGGACCAAAAACACTTCAGTTTTAAAATACTCTTTTTATACACATTTTTTTTACTAGCATCTACAATCTCATAACTGGGCAGTAAGAGCTATGTTAATTTGACACGATAATGTGAATAATGCGCTCCTAATTTAAAAAATATATACGTCAGTTACCGCCATTAACCAGAGATAGCTCTTGGAATTTACTTGGAAGGCGAGTGGATTTATTTAAATTAGGCTTTATGGTCATAGCAATAAGTGTTCTAACATTTGTCTTCGTGAATTGCAAGAGCTATTACCTAGTTTATTATAAGAACTCGGAAAAAGTGCGCTATTCACATTAACATTAACATTAGTTTTAAACATTAATTTCTATCTGTTAACAAGGGTATTCATTTTTTGTAATTATTTGCTAAAACTGTTAACACCACTTAAATCTATCAAGTGATTGATAATGGTCGTCTGGAATTCACACGCTGTATGTCTATAAATACAGTGTGTGAATTCCAGACGTGAATAAGTACATCTGTGTTAAATACTTTTGTAACTGATGAGATGATGCAATATTTTATGCATGCATTTGGAAATGTGTTATGGCCAAAAAAAGCGTTCAATGGCAAAAAAAAACTTCTAAAAGCTAATATATCCGGAAACATCAGGAAACGTCTTATTAAGACTTACACCTGACATTGACCCAGCGGGAAAGGGAGAGTTTGAGCGCATTTGAGATGTGGTGTTGGCGGAGGATGGAGAGGATAAGCTGGACAGAGAGAAGAACAAATGAAGTTTTGAATTTGGTGGGGGAAAAGAGATCCCTGCTGAGGACGATTGAGAATAAAAGAGGAAGTGTGCTGGGGCACCTGATACGAAATGACGATTACATAAAAACCTTGGATAGAAGGGAAAATAGAAGGAAGAGGAGGCAGAAGAAGGCCGAGACGTGCATTTATGGACCAAGCAAAGGAGAAGGTTAATGTAGTGTCGTATCAGGATCTCAAAGCAATGGCAGAAAAAAGAAGTGAATGGCGATTACTTCACCGACAAGAGCTGGGCTCTTAAATTGATGATGATGAATTGATGTGTTAGTATAGTATCGCAGCACTATCTATCTATTTGGATCCAGCGAGACACAATTTCAACGAGACACGTTTTCAAATGCACACATCAAATATTGTATCATCACTATCATCAGTTATAAGTTTTAGAATAAAAACGAACTTTATAAAACCACGTACCTTCACATATAAAAAACTAGATACACAATCAACACCTGAAAATACAGGACCAAAAGAACTGAACATTACGCATTTGAAGGGAAAAGACTTGAAAAAGACATCCAAGGCGGTCATACGAGATAATTTTATTCTGCGAGTCTTCTGCAAGCCTGCGAGCCTGTGCAAACTTCGAGGCACGTTTAGCAGAACATAGAGAAACGTAGGGGCAGCAACAGCAGGCATACAGCCAGTTTATTTTCTGAATCGTCTGAAACAATGCAGAAAAAAAAATTATGGCATAAACTACATAATTGGTTGTTATGAAAAGATAAATGGTGGTGGGTGAGATGTTAAAGAAAAGTGTTTAGTACATATTTATAATAAAAATCTGTTCGAGTAAAACACTTAATTTAGACGTCTTTCGCCATCTTGTTTTGGCCGCCATTTAGAATTATGTGACAATGACAAGGCTAATTATAGTCTACTTGTCATTTGATACCCATGTTGAGGGGGTTCTAAAGAAAAAAGTAGTCCGCCATTTTGCGATGGCGGCCATATTGGATCTACCATAATAATAAATGTGGTAGTCCAGTGGTTTGACCTATGGCCTCTCAAGCAGAGGGTCGTGGATTCGAGCCCTGGTTCGCACCCTTGAGTTTCTCTGAATTCATGTGCTAAATTACATTTGTAGTAGCTTTCCGGTGAAGGAAAACATCGTGAAGAAATCTGCACACTCCTGCGAAGCAATTCAATGGTGTGTGTGAAGTTCCCAATCCACATTGGGCCCGTGTGGGAACTATAGCCCAAGCCCTCTCACACTAAGAGGAGGCCTGGGCCCAGCAGTGGGACATAAAATAGGCTGATGATGATGATGATTATGATAATAAATATACTATATTGCATTGTCATCAGAATCAAAGGTGTGTGAAATTTCGGATGCCGGGAATTGCTCGAAATTTGAATTGCAAAATTCCACCCGGAACGACAGACAGAAAGAAAATAAACAAGATAGTGACTTATTAAAAACGTGGAAAAAGCTTAAAGGTAAAACTAACCGTCATTGGAGGTGAGTAATTCCGTAAGTGCCAATTTAAGGAACTGGTTTTTGGTTGAGGACAGCAATGCCTTTCCTTTAGCAATGATATTGCCACTGACGTTGTGTAGGGAGGAACGCAATATATCTGCGCCCGCAGCGGGATAAAGTCGATCGAAGTCTGCTATGAGAAGTTTGTAACCGTTGGAGCCTTTGAGTATCTGATACCCATTTAAATAATCCAGGAGAGTGCCCTTTTCGTTGTACAGCTTTTCAAGATGCGCCTTCGCCGTAATTGCCCAAAACTTATCAATTTCCTTCCATGATGTAGCTCCTTCGACGGCAATCGCAATCGCAAGTACCAGTTTAGCCTCCGCAACAATATCACTCTCGCCTGAAATGATAAATCAAAATTGGAAGAGAAGAATAGGTACCGAAAAAAGCATTAACATTGAATATTAAATCATTTTTGGAAGAGAAGAATACTAGGTACCGAAAAAAGCATTAACATTGAATATGTACGAGTATAATTATTGGTTTATCAAAATCTTACTTTCGTCAATAACAGATAAGTCAATAGGACACTGTGGCCGAGCGGATTCTACATCAGAGGATAGATCACTGGATTCGCTAGCAGCGCATCGCTTCCGGAAAGGCTCTGTTACTTTTCTTCTGATAAGGTGCTTCCTCTTCCTCAGGTATGTATTATACAATATACCGGATGCATTTATTTTTGCTTGAAAGGGCCCTCCCTAGAATAAAACATGTTAAGGGTCATTAGCAATTTTTATAATAATTAATAATGTAATTTTTAGTTTTTTTTTAATGTCCGGAAAAGTTGTCATTCTTTACTAGATATTAGAAGGCGAGGTACATACAATACATATAACAATACAAATACTCTTTATCTACGCACATGTCATTAGTTGATGCGTTGAGAAACCGTTGGAAATGTCCAGCATTATTACACCCTTTTGAGCACATTTGCATTATGATATGTGTGTAGATAAAGTAATGTATGCAACTGTACATAATAAGGCCTTAAACTTAAAACACTCGTGTGATTTAATTTTGAAACTCGCCAAGGCTTGTTTCAGAAAACCACACTCGTGTTTTAAGGACCCTCATTATGTAACGGTTGCATAAAATATTAGAGCTCATTGATTTCTATTGTTTGACGTCAGTTTTTTACAAGGGAAGGTGGTTCTTTATACAGGGTGGCCCAAACACTGACGTCTTAAAAAAAAATTGATGCATCACATCCGGGTCTATCCGAATATATATCCCCATGTATGTTGGCCAATTTTTTTGTAGTTTTCGAGTAATTAATTTTTTGAATTTACTTAGGTAGAATGTTTCATAAAAGATTTTCAAATGTTCTACCGTCAACTTACATACATAGCATTAAATTTTTTAAAATAAATTACTCGAAAACTACAAAAAATCGGCCAACATACATGGGGTAGGTATATTCGGATAGCCCAGGATGTGATGCATCAAATTTTTTTTTTACGTCAGTGTTTGGACCAACCTGTATAATGATCACCGTACCGACATTATATAAAGAACCTCCCTGCCATACAATTATAGGGGAGGTCAAAAAGCGTCAAAAATCGATGACTATAATATGTATATGGTAGGTCACAATAGTTACAAGAATTTTAACTAACTGTAACTAGTATAAATTGGTATAAAAAGAAAAAAATATAGCTCACTTACAGCAACATATGCGGCGTAGTACACAACTGGCGATTCCTTTTCAAAAAGTTCTCCAATCCCTCGTGCCCATGATTGATAATCACTCCTCTTGAGCTGGGTGTTGGGATCTATATCTAACACCGAATCTAATATTAAATGCGCCAATTCCTTCCTCTGGTTTGAATCCAGGAGGCCCTTAGTAGCTCCTTCGCTTATAAGTAAAGCCCGTCCTCTGTGAGTTTTTTGTAATATGGACCTTATCTAAAAAAAGGAAAATATACTATAATTTAATAACCTCGAATTATCTCAGTATCGGTAAATTTTAAGTTCCGTATCCTGACCTTCTGGTATACCCCGATCCAAAATAGACAGATTAATGCAATAAGAATGATAAATACTTATTAAAATAGCCGGACTATTTTCAACCCATAAACACCTGTTTAGTGAAGTTATCCTTCCCCATAACAGTTGGTGCAAATGGGTATTATAAATGTTTCATAAAGAAATTTTTACTAACTTTATCTCGGTCAGGCTGAGGCGGATCTTCTACTTGCACGTCGAAAGACACAACTTCAAACTGCCGAGTTCCTTGTAATTCATTAATTATTCCGTTCAAGCTTTCACCAATCAACACTGGCGACTGTGAAGAGTCCTAGACATTAAAAAAAAACATATTACTAGAACACTTCATATTATTATTATATACTTAATTTTTAAAGTGGGTTTGACAATGCTACTCAAGAGTAACAAATTGTATAATCAGAGGCAAATGAACTTGCGCCCAGCTCCTAGGAGACGGCCGCAAGTCGACTCAGCTGGATTATACAGATTGAGAGCTTTTACACTCCAGAGTTCCAGTTCCCGAGTAACATTGTCGAACGCAGCCTTAGATAATAAACCAGTCCTGTGTAAGTTGCGCCCATGCAATCAGGGTTCGATACCAGTCATAATAAACAAATTAAACTAAAGGCAAGAAACAGGCAATAAATTAAAATTACGGTGGAAAGGAGAAACACAAATACAAACTAATAGTACTAACAAAAGGTTTTTTTATTAATTACTTTTTGGCCTTCAACTAAAAATTCTAGATCTGTATAAATTCTATAAAATGAGTCGCTTCAACATATTTTCTCCTTGGAATTTTTTAGGGGCCATTTCACTTATACAACATTTTTTCAGAAGTTAGATACTGTGTTTTTGGTAATAACGTTATTTTATTGTTTGACAGCTAATGCAACTTGAAATAATGCATCCTTAGAAACAATGTCTCTAAATAAGCAAAATATTATGCTTTGAAGGTTTCATCTATCCACCATTGTTATTCTATTCTATTCTTGAAAATAAATAAATAATAGAGACCACAATCAGGCATGTAGATCGATAAGATAATAATAGTTTTTGATATAGAATAATACATATATTTTATGTGGACACCTGTTATTTATTTATTATTCTAAAATAAGGAAACACCACCAACCCCAACATTCACTGGTTGATTGTCAGCCTTCCACATAGACAAGTTAGCTTGGAGCTTTACTCTATCTCCAATTAATGGGATTAAGGATGATATGTCATTTTCTTTCAGTAGCCCCAAAGCAACAGCGTCAATCCTAGCATCTTAAAAATAGCAACAAAACCAGAGTACATAAAATGCAAAACACACCAGTTATTTTAGTTAGTAAATACCGTACGAATCATGCTACTTAAAATAATGCAGTAAGGACATATACATATATGTAAAAAATAGGGTCACATTCCAAGAAAAAAAAATGTTTGTTATTCCCATACAAAATGAAACATTTTCTTAGACACAATAAAGAACACAATACTTTTACTGCTAAGTGTTAAAAGTTATGGAAACAAATTTCCAATCTGATGCATTTTTTTTGCTGTCTAGGTATAAAATTATGGTACTTACTTAGGTAGTGCCATCTCACATTCAACACGGATACTTACTTACCTCGAAATGTATCAATCAATTCAGTGCAGCCCCATTTTGAAAGTAAATCGACTGTATATTGGTCTGCCATGTTCGATGAGTAGAATTGGCTTCGGGCGAGGTCTCGGAATTGGAGGGAATCTGTCGGTCAAGCGAGATGGTTAGTCACAGCTGCAGCGTTTCAGCATTTGTAGTGAGAGCGTTTTTTTGTGTTGTCAGGGATTTGTTTATCAAGAAAACGAAAATACAAAATAAAACTTGATAAAATATTGGTTAGAAAAAGATGGCGGAGTCGCCAATGGCCAGTTTCAAATTAAAATCTCACAATACCACGGAAATTAGTCACTATAATATTGAATTGAAACAAAAACTTACCCAAACTTGTGGCGTTGACAGGTACTTGATAAAATCACAAACACAAGAACACCGGCAGCTCTAATTACATAGGGCGCACGCGCCACCTTACGCGATGACTGATGGATAGAAACAAAACACTGCTGAATTTCTTATCGTCACTGCGTTCCACCACAGTGCAGCCGACGTAGTATGATGTCTAGCACCTTAGTACTATTACTTCTACTGTGGTAAAGGCGTTTATATTAGTTAATAGAAAGCTTTTTTTTATCGCACGTACGACTATAAGGGCCTTACTAAAAGTCGTTTCATTAGTAAAGAGACCTTTTCGACCACAATACCGTTGCGCAGGCTGAATAGGTAGATAGGAAACAATTTAGATAGGTACATTACATAACAACAATAACAAAAAAAGAAGTAAAAACATAAGGACATAGTTCCTTGTCACGAAATGGTCCCACCTCAGCATAGGTACCTAATGCTGGCCTACAGCCAGCGCTTTACCTCTAAGTATGGACCTATGTCATAATGTTTGTCCATGTTAATATCTTACAAACGTATCCCTTAATCGAAAAATTGATTGTGGCCTGACTAATTAATGTTTAACCATGGCAAACCTAGGGGCACGGAAGTGGCCCGCCAAGGGCCCCAAGGCAAAGAGCTAAAAAGGCACGGCCGTACCATTCTTTTCTCGAAGCCACACAGGTCATTTTTTTACATTAAATTTGAACCAGTAGTTAAAAAATTATTGCAAGTCAAATTTACCTACTTAATTTTGTCTCTCACTCACTCATTCACTGACTCACCGATCAAAGTTCTAAGGTAGGTACTTCTAGTTCTAGCAGACGTACAAACATGAAATTTTGCATTGTGGATAGTGTTAGGTAGGTGTACAATGCACTTGAAAAGTATAACAATAGTTATTTGTGTCACAAGGGAGCAAAATTATGTATTTACGGCGAAGGCGCTACATTGAATCCAGAGCGTAACGAGGGATTCAAGTGTTAACGCCCAAGATGAAAATAATTTTGCTCCTGAGTGGCTCATACAACTTTTCACACCGAACAATAAAAAACTTGAAAAAATAATTCTAAATATAATTACATGAGCTACCTACCAGCATAGAAAATGGCGTGATTTTAGAATAGAATAGAATAGAAAAAGTTTATTTGCTCAGAATACGTACATACAGATCTTACAATTATCAACTTTCTAAAAGCTACATTTGCAAAAAAAAAACATTTCGAAAAGCCTTTTCTCTTCAAGGCTTTCTAAGTGCAAATACAAATTAACACTTGAATCCTCGTAAATACACTCAAGAGCAAAAATAACGGGTCACTTTTCATACAAGGTTCTATGAAAAATGACGCGTTATTTTTGCTCTTGGGTATTCATCATTTTGCTCCCTTGTGACACAAATAACTATTCCATACAAAGTCAATGCTAAAATATATTTTAATTTCTCATAATCTGAAAGTAGGTCATTGATTATCTGGATAGCAGGTTGAAAGCGACTCATCGCGACCCTTGGGTTGAAATCGAAAGTATTGAATTTAAAAAAATATATCTCAACCCTTCATAGCTAATCCAAATGAGGTAAGTACATAGCAATGGAAATACGTATACAGCCATGTAATCTATGTTTTATATAATCATCTATAGGTACAAATAGTTCCTTATTAATTGTAAAAGGCTAAATAATCTTTTTTGAAAATAACATTCACGCTATATTATAAGGAATTATTACGTTAGAAAGGTGATTCTTTTTAGCTTGAAATAGATATAAGTCGGCAATTAATTGATAGCGACCTCCGTGTCTGCAAGTTTAAAAAAAAACAAGCCGTCAGCCATTGGTGCGCAGAAGAAAATGCGCAATGCGCGCAAATCGCGCAATAGAAAAAAAAGCAGGAAAATAATGACAAACGTAATAAATATTATTTGTCATAATACCTTCTTTTACTTTCCTCATATTCGAAATGAAAAGTAGAGTTTTCAAATCGGGTAAAATTACTCATTTCACCCTCGAACTATTGGCGCTGTCACTTCGTTCGAGTGCCAAAAATATCTCAGCTGAAATGGGTTAATTTCGACCCTTGTTTATCAATATACTATTCCAGCTGCATTCATAAATTTATATGTAGGTATTGATGGACACATTACTCTACAATAAGATGTGAGATCCCATAAAAAACGTTCCATGTAAAAAATAGGCACAATATCTTTTTTTTTGTAGAATATGGCTTGGTAACAGGCCTCATCTCGAAACTCTTTCACCGACCGTAGTGTTTGAGATATTACGTAGAGCCAAATCAGGCATTCCTTTAATCTTCTCTTTATTGCTTGCTAAATAAAATTTTGTGGCTTAGCAATCACACAATAGTTCAGTTTTAGGTATGCAAAAAATAATAAATGCAGTAAAGTGAGATTCCCAAGTTACAAACTTTTATTTAGCAAGCAATATAAATATTAATAAGAAAGCCTGACTTGGCTCTACGTAATTATCTCACAACTTTTTACAGTGAGAGTTACGAGACTTGGCCTATTTATTACGTGGAATGTTTTTTTATGGGATTACAGCTTTCCAGCTTCAAGTCTCTGAGCTAAGCTGCGGACAGACGGACGGACGGACATGGCGAAACTATAAGAGTTCCTTGTTGTTGACTACGGAACCCTAAAAACGATTTCCTGCGTTTTATCAACCTGAAACTTGCAGTACCTACGGAAGGAAACCGGTGCCTGGAGAATTGTATGTGTATCCAGGCTAATCTCGCGAGAACAGCTGAACTGATTTCGATGGGCCTTTTATTGGAAGGCTGAGCTCTTTGTTAAGTATGGTTTAGGTCTGTGCTTTACTCAGTAAATATTTGTGTTTTCTGCGGGAAAAATGAGAATCAGTTTTTTGGTTTAAGTATTGTTTATTTGTTAGTCTGATAGTTATTGTTATTCTGATTTCTACGTGGGCAAAATCGCGGGCCTGCGGAAGAAATGAGAAACAGTCTTCGGTAGGTAGGTAAGGTACACGAATCAGTTTATTGGTTTAAAACTTGTTTAAGACAAGTACCTATTGTTTCTTTGTTAGTCTGATAACTATTGTTATCCTGATTTCTACGCGGACGAAATCTCGGGCAAAAGCCAGTTTTGTAATAACATTAGGTAGATAGAACATGCATAGCAATACGTCTGATACAGAACCTAAGTGTGTGATTAACGGATCACTAAAAGTATAATTATTATAATTATTACTATTATATTACATATTATTTATAAGTAGGTATGTAGTAAGTATATATTTATCTGCACTCTGGTACCCATATCACAAGCCTTTGAATAGGCTTGTAATTTGGGCCTAGTACCCACAATTGATTTGAATTGTCCGAGACATTTATTTATTTAAATGACCCATGTAACCTTAGTCGCGGTACTTTTCCATTTTACGTTGATTTTTAATGAAAATCGTCTTCCATGGTTTAGTTGCCTTCCTATTCACACAAAAAAAAAAAAATTGCCGCAAAATACTTGGGTTTATTTCGCCTTATTGTAAGGTGAAAATTGCCTTAATTTACAGAGATATTCGCCAAATATTGTAACTAAGCCGATAATAGACTTAAGTTAAGGTTTGATTAGTTGTAAATTGAGCGTATTTTGCCTTACTGTAAGGTGAATATTGCCATATTTACGGTAGTATTCGTCGCATGTGTACGTTGTTACACGACTTATGTTAACGTTTGATTCATTGTGACTGGGGTTTATTTCGCCTTACTATGAGGTGAATTTTGCCATATTTACGGCTATATTTGCCGAATATGTACGTCGTTATACGACTTATACTAACGTTATATTAGTTGTAACTTGAGTTTATTTCGCCTTATCGTAAGATGAAAATTGCCATATTTACAGCGATATGCGCCGAATATGTAAGTCGTTTTATAACTTATATTAAGGTTTGATTAGTTGTAAATTGAGTGTATTTTGCCTTACTGTAAGGTGAATATTGCCATATTTACGGTTATATTCGTCGCATGTGTACGTCGTGACACGACTCATGTTAACGTTTAATTAGTTGTAACTTGAGTTTATTTCGCCTTATTGTAAAGTGAAAAATTGCCATATATTTACAGTCATATTCGCCGAGTAAGTAAGTCGATAAAAATCTTATGTTAAGGTTAGATTAGTTGTAAATTGAGTGTATTTTGCCTTACTGTAAGGTGAATATTGCCATATTTACGGTTGTATTTGTCGCATGTGTAAGTCGATAAAAGACTCATGTTAACGTTTAATTAGTTGTAACTTGAGTTTATTTCGCCTTATTGTAAGGTGAAAAATTGCCATATTTACAGTCATATTCGCCGAATAAGTAAGTCGATAAAAATCTTATGTTAAGGTTAGATTAGTTGTAAATTGAGTGTATTTCGCCTTACTATAAGGTGAATATTGTCATATTTACGGTTGTATTTATCCCATGTGTAAGTCGATAAAAGACTTATGTTAAGGTTTGGTTAGTTGCATCTAGAGTAAATTTCGCCTTACTGTAAGGTGAATATTGCCATATTTACGGTTATATTTGCCCAATACGTACGTCGTTATAGGACTTATATTAACGTTTTATTAGTTGGCCCTTGAGTTTATTTCGCCTTATTGTGAGGTGAAAATAGCCATATTTACGGTGACATTCGCCGAATATTTAAGTCGATAACAAACTTAAGTTAAAGTTTGATTAGTTGTAAATTGAGTCTATTTTGCCTTACTGTAAGGTGAATATTGCCATATTTACGGTTACATTCGTCGCATGTGTACGTCGTTACACGATTTTATGTTAAGGTTTGATTAGTTGTAACTTGAGTATTTTTCGCCTTATTGTAAGGCGAATATTACCATGTTTACGGTGACATTCGCCGATTATGTAAGTCGTTATAAGACTTACGTTTACGGTTGTTTAGTTTTAATTAAAGTATATTTCGCCTCATTGTAAGGTGAATATTGCCATGTCTACGGTGATATATGCCTCTTTTGGAAGTCGTCATAAGACTTACGTTTACGTTTGTTATGTTTTTATTTGAGCTAATTTCGCTTTATCATAAAATGAATATTGCCCTATTTGCGGTGATATTCGCCGCATATTCAGCGACGTAAGCGGAAGGCGTTTTTAATAGTCCATTATTATTATAATAACAGTAGGAAGTTGGACTCCAAGATTACCTTACCGTAAGTGTGTTTCGACGTTTCGTGTCCAGCATAATAGACGGTACCGTCTTAACGATAACGCCTAGCTAAGCAAATATAACCGTAAGCGTTACAAAATCACTTCACGTCATTATAATTTAGCCGTCGACGGCAGAATTCACCTTAAGCCAGAAATCCATTTTTCTCAGTGTATAATGTACTTACATTTTTAATAAACCAATCGCTATTTCTACACAAACCCACAGACAAAACAGTAGGTACCAGCCTGAACTGAGGTTTGGAAAAGTGCAAAGGTTATCAAACTGATATTATAGACCGTCGATATTTAGTTTTGATTAAATTAAATTGTGTACCCAATTAATGAAAAGATTTCATATCCAAAAACACAACTCATCCTACCTAAGTACTTATACAAAA